>JAHXMQ010012337.1:33299789-33323536 GCA_020466415.1 Ammodramus savannarum pratensis
ACACACGATATTGGGATAAAGGCTGTCAACCCACGACAGTGGTTTCCAGCTAACTTGACCATAGGGTTAACTCATGGGGAAACTTCTTGCTTCCCTGTTTCAACACAGGAAAGAGAAGTGTTCTTGTCTCTGGCAGTCTGGCACAATGACTCACAAGCAGAGGAAATGTATTTCCAAAGCTATAGCATGTGTGTAAGAGCTGGGGAGTTTCATTCTACAGCTGATGTAGTGCTAGTCTGATTTGAATGAGATTTATATTCCCTAAGGGAGGGATAGCAGCCCAAACCAAAAAGCTGTAGCCAATGGTAAATATTGAAAACAGTGGGAATCTTTCCATTGCCTTTGCTAGGCATTGGAATGGGTTTTGGTGATCACAAAAAGTCAGAGGCAGAGGCTTTTAGCAGCAACTCTTCTATCACTGCACAGAAAATTACCTGAGAGTAAGCAGTTCTGCACCTATGTATTTACTCATCCAGTGAAAAGAAATGATGAATCAAAATATTTTACCCAAACACAGAATGGATTCACGAAATTAGACGTCAAAGAATCGCCTAGATTAGAAACACGTCTTACAAATCTTTTAAATAGCTCCTGGGATTGTGGCTCAGCCACTTCTCTGGTCAGCCCAATTCAATGTTTCACAACCCTTTCTGTGAAAACCTTCTACCCTCCAGCAGGTCAAGACTCTCACCCAGCTTGGTGTTGTCTGCTGCACTTAATTCCCTCATTCAGGTAATTAAAAAAATATTAAACACTACTGATCCCAATACCAAAACCTGAGGAACACCACTAATGCCTGGCCTCCAGCTGGATTAAACTCCACTCACCAACACTCTCTGGGCCTGACTGTCCATTCAGTTTTTTACCCAAAGAGTTCTATCTTTTGAAATCCAAGAGTCATTTGTAGAAAAGATTGTATAGGAATGCACAGGAAGATCCCAATGTAAATATTTATTCATGCAGCTGATATGGAAAGGAATGTGCACATTGCTGCCCTAATTTTTATTTTTATGAGATTAATTACGTTTTCAATTTCTCATCACAGCTCCATATTTCTATGCATAGCTTAAAGTATTAAACACTCCAAGTCCAATTTCTGTTTCTGTAATGCATCCTTTTCACTGTTTGCTGACATCGTGGCAGCCAAAGCTTTGTCTTTCTGCTGTGTTCTTTGCAGAACTTCAACAAAAGAAATCCTTGTTTCAAAAATACTGTCTTTTGCATGTAGTGACAGCCCTTGGTCGTGAAACCCAAAGGAGCTTCATTTTAGAGATGAGAGAGGGCCTAATATTGCAATAGCATTGATTCCTACTGAAAGCCAACTGGAGACAAACTATCTTACCCATTCAAAATCTTCCTGTTAGCCTTTTATTTTTGGCTATGTGTCCTTTGGAAACCTGAAGAGCATGTGACATTCATGCACATCTGACAAAAGGAAAATTGCATTTTACAAGAGAGAAGATCAGAATCACGAAATTGCAGAATATTTCGAGTCAGAAGGGACCTCCAAGGGTCATTGAGTCCAATGAGGTTAAAATTAAAAGTGATACACACATTTGCCTCAATTCAGAGCAAAACTCAGGTTCAGGAATATGAAAGGGTGTGTGGGAAACAAAGAAGTGTCCAAAGGAAGGTGATGAGGCCGATGAAGGGCCTTGAGGGGAAGTCGTGTGAGAACTGATCTCTTCTCCCTGGTGACCCATGACAGGACCCAAGGGAATAGCCTGGAGTTTTGTCAGGAGAAGTTTAGTTTGGACATCAGGAAAATGTTCTTCACCCAGAGGGTGTTTGGGCACTGGAACAGGCTCTTCAGGGCAGTGGTCACAGCACTGAACCTGACAGAGTCCAAGAAGCATTTGGACAGTGCTCTCAGGCATGTGATGTGACCATTGAGGATGGTCCTGTGCAGGGCCAGCACCAAGCTGGGCTTGGAGTTGGAATCAATGATCCTTGTGGGTCCCTTCCAGCTCTGCGTGATTCTGTGAAGTTGTTTCCAAATATGAATACTGTTGCCAGGGGAGAGGGGAGGGAATGAGCTGCAGGAAAGGGCAGATCTTGGTAATTGTGCCAAGCTGAAACTTCACTGCATGGTGAACCACCCATAGCTGCAGGAGTTTCTTAAGACTTTGCCCCTGTCCGCCTGTAACACTTATTATTAAATAAGTGAACCTCCCTGTCCACCCACTGTGTCTTTATCCTAATTGTGGAAGTTAGGGGAGCATTTCTGGGGGGTGGACTAGATGATCTACAGAGGTTTCTTCCAAACCAAACTATTATGTGATTCTATGAAGCAGACTGATGCTTTGTCAATTTGTTTCTAGACAAGAGGTCTCTCTCTGCTCCAGTGGTTGTCCTTTATTCTCTCACAGCTGAGCTGTGTTTCTGTAATCTGCAAGACCCCAAAAATGGGTTTTTGTGTATTTTCAAAGCTGTCACAGGCAATAAGTTGTTCCTTTTGAAGTTCAGGGAGCGGGTACTGATGTGCTGTACATCAGTACAGCACATCAGTACGCTGCTGTTTGCATTCCACAACTTGAGTTAAAATTGACTCAATTGCAGCTTAATAGGTGTTGAGCAGACTGTATAAATGCAAGTCATTACTGCCTAAATGTTGTGGAGCATTATGGTGAGCAAAGACAAGTGTCAAATAAACCCTTTTATCTCAAGATGGAATAATTCCCTCCTTTAATCCTAAAACAAATGCAATTTGTGAAAAGTCAGACATGAAAGAGACATGTGCTTTGATAGGCTTTATAAGCCAGGATTGGGGTAAATGTGATATCCAGAGAGACATGTCATGCCTGTGGGTTAGAACAAATTCTGTAAATAATTAGAGGGGTAAAGCTCTGACAAATAAATGGTAGGTGCTTAATCTGAGCTCATGTGGATTGTGATTAGACTATCAGTGCCACATCCGTGGTGCTTTTTTGTTTTTGATTTAATATTACATCATTTTTATCCCAAATCTGGTGATAAGATAAACACAGCTTGTGTCTGGGAAAAGAGAACAGCATTCTCACATTTCAGTTTACCCTTCCTGACATTAAATACATTCCAGGCACACTTTTCATTTATATTCCAGCATCTGACTTTGAGTGGATGTATTTGTAATAAGAATTTTAAGGGGTACATGCTTATTTTGACATCTAGTGTTAAATGCCTTCAATATGTACCACAGCATTCAATTCCAGTTTGCATATGCTACTGGGTTTGACTTTGAGATTACAGACAATATTCCAGGAGGGGCTGAAAACTCACACATTAACAGCTTTTCTTCTGGATGTCTCATAGGTATTGCATAGCCTTTCCTTTCATAGGAAATATAGAAGTTGATGCTATCAGTAATAGTGCTAAAAAGCCTTGCTTGGTGTCTCTCTGTGGACAAAATTCAAGTCCCATTAAGATCAATTAGAAGATCCTTCCTTCCTGCAAGGAAAACAGAGCCTTATGTCTTTGAACTGCACTGGTTGCAAATGTCTTCAGCACACAAAAAATCATCAGTTTGGAAAAAAGAGTGCTGACAGCACCTGGGATTGTTTTGAAACTCACATAAATACTGCCTTTAAAATAACTCATGAAGGTGCACTTAGCTGAAAACACATTTTAGAGCATTGTTAATTGAGAAAGTGTTGAGGTGCTTTCAAAAGTTTTGGGTTTTTTAGTAAATTCAGGAGAGACACAGTATTAATAATAGTGAATTTGCCTTGTAGAAATGCACAGCTGCTGTGCCAAAGTTCTTCTGTAGCATTATGACTGTTATGAGTATAAAAAACCTGTGTGGTTTTGTACTCTGCTTTTTCTCTCTGAGCAAGATTCTGCCATCCTGTATTACTCATCATATGTGATGATAATATCTAATTAATGCCTTTTTTTTTTTTTTTTTTTTTTTGCATGCCTGGAAACTACTGCAGGAAATCTGAATAAACATCAGTGGGCAATATGAGTGTATATTGACAGTACGCACCAAGGGTCAGCTTCCATAAAAAGGTGATTGCAGTGAGTTTTGGGAATTTTTGTAGGGTTAACTGTAGTGGTGGTGCTACCTCCATCCATCCATCCATCCATCTACCTCTACGTGCCTGCAAGCCCAGAATGAGGGATGCCTGGGAGCACACTCAGATGTGGAACTGTGACTGAGTGAATGGCCATCAGGGATGGAAATATTTCTGTGAAATTAATTCTCCATAGATTTACAGCCACCTTCACTTTTATGAACTCATGGCTTGGCTCCTCTCTGGTGATTTACCTTGCTGTGTCACTGGGCCTGGTGTAATTCTCTGTCTTAGGGTCAAGTCTGGACTGACTGAGGTGCCCAAATCCCCAACCCCAGGGAAGGTGGTGCCTGGGCTGGTATTTAAACACTCACTGTCCTGTCCCTCGTGACTCCCAGGCTTGCTGAGTGGATTGTTTCTGCCAAAACCAGCAGTTTTTCTTTCTCCCTTCATGCTTGTAGAATCCATGGATCTCCTGTAGCAATGGAATACGTGGACAACTGTCCTATCCTACATGTGACCCATGCAGGATATTCAAATTCAGGAAACAATCACATAATTTATTTTTCACAGAGCAATTTCCTTTTAAATGGTATAGAAATGCAATGGACAGCCTTGTAATTTGTTTATAAAAATAGATTTCCTTCATACATCTAGATTTATTTTTGTCATTAAGAAAGAGAGAAAAATAACTGTATACCCAGATAGATTCAGGTGCAAGTAGTCCATGAACAACAAAGGCAGATTTGAAACAGCTCTAGAATTGCAAGCCATATTAATGCTTTCTAATATGTGTGCATATTAGAAATCTGTGTTCACTTTTCTGCTGACTTTTCTGATACTTACCCAGGGGAAATAAACACATTTTCCCAGTTTGCCCATAGCACTCACACCCTGGCTTTTATTTCATAGCAATGGAGCAAAAAGCCACATGAGGATTTGCCTGACAGACAGAGATGTGCTTTTCCTTATCTAGCTATTATGAGGCAGCCATCAAAATTAAGTTAGGAATGAAAGGAATTAAAATCAATGGTAATGAAGCAAATATTCTGGTACATGTTAGCATTTTACTAAATGACAGTGGTGTTTGGTCATAGTAAAATACCAATTTGTTCTAGACTTACAATACCAAAAATCCTGTTCTATTAACATTCCATCTTTGCTTCTCTGTGGAAGAGATAACAACTCTGAGGTGTTATGGATGACCATTTACATTTAAAATCTGTGAGGTCCACTGGCTCAAACACTGTCCCAAAGCCCAGGAGCCTGGGCTATTTCTGTCTCCATTGCTGGCCCTTGGGGGATCTGACAGAAATTACTTCTTCTGAGGATTTATGTGCAATTTAGATACAAAGAGATAGGAGGTGGTGTTTTGTAAAAGACCAGGAAAATATCAATGAATCAGAGGTGGTTTCATTAATAAATTTGATGATGGCAAAAAGTTTTGCTGTAATTTTTAATGATACCAGTCTTTGAACACTCTAAAAGTCTATGTAGGTCTCTTTTGAGGCAATACATGAGTAAGGAAACAAAGACTTCTCTCCAGTCAACTAAGAGGTGCAAGCAATTTTAATAGCTCATTGTCAAGCAGATCTAACTTAAAACTCACACATATCTGCCAAGTATTACTGGAAACAGGAAGAAAATAATGCTCTGGTGTCATTAGTGCTCACTTTGCTCTTGTATTATACAGATCTGTTCAGACTTTGAGACATAATTTTAGAATTCCCATGTGTTTTTCAAAATCCACATAGGATGCATGTTAGAAATATGTGATCTGTAGGTGTAGCCCCTTAGGGTTTAGGGCTAAAACACATTGGCTGCTAAGGGGAAAGTGAACTTTTCTGTCAGATATCAGTTGTCCAGTCTCCTGAAAGCCTTGGGGTTCATGAGCCAGGATTCAAGTGTTTGTGGTCATGGCAAAAGCAGTGAGAAAATGAAATGGAAAATAAAATGCTTAGGCTGGAACACTATCTAAAGGAAAATAATAGCAAAATGAAAAGGTTTTGCTTAACAAAACCCAGAGGAAGAAGGAAGCTGAAGATCTTGAGACTTGCTTCAGAGTCAGGATTATTGCAGATTTGGCCTTAAATGATCTGTGAATTCTGTTTATGAATCTGGAACTGTATTTAATCTGATATATAAAGAAAACAAACAAACCAAAATAGTTGGTTATCTGTAGCAGTTGGAGAGGAAATGAAATGAAACTGCAATTGTGGGGATTCCTACGTTTCCATTTCTGTTACAGCTTTTCATTCTAAGGATCTTTTCCATATGGAGACTCTCTTTAATAATGATGCCCTATTTTTTGCCTATGAAATAAAATGTAAGGCAAGTGCAGTAGGTAGCTATGTGCAAATTTATTTTTACCTTGAAGTGTAGTTACTTTTTAATGAGAACTGTAGAAGCTGATTAATTGTGGTTCCTGCATCTATAATTTAGGCAGGACACATTTGCAAACAGACTGCCCATCAAGCTGAACTCATCAAGAAATCCTTCTGTTTACAGTAACAGAAGAGAGCATTTAAGCTTTTCTCCCAGTACCAAAATTGTAACACAGAGCCAAGGAGGTGCTGAAGTTGTTGGAGGTGCTGAGAAGTTACAGCATCCATGAAAAACCAGTGGGTTGATGCTGCACACCAGCAATACTCCTGTATTCACCATGAAGGGAGTGTTTCTCCTGGCCACTGTTAGCAGGATGGAACAATGCTGTTTTGCCTAATACACTACATCAGAGGCTGATTTAATAGTTTGGCATTTGTCTCAATAGAAATTTTTATTTTTGTATGACTTGATGTGATTTATAAAGTTTTTCAAGTTATGAATTAGAATTCTAAGGTGTAAGTTTAACATATGAAATCTCTGAATGAGGGTCTTGCTGGCATTCTAATGTGCTCTCTGTGGCAATCATGTGTTGTAGCGTGGTTAAATAGAGGCAGCTGTTGTAATCTCATGAGCAAATACTGTATTTAGATTCTGTTTTCATCTGAGTTGGAAGGTGAGTATAGTTTCTTAAGTGGTAGTTCTGGAGGTTTTCCACTTCCCAAATACATGCAAACATGCAAGAAAATTATTCCTTTATCCCTAATGGCTTCTATTTGGGAGTTTATTTTACGGGGTTATTTTGTACAGAAGTAATTGTAACCCATGGTTCAGTTTTCCCCTTGGCTTTGTTTAATAACTGAGTGGGGTTGCATTAATACCACAAACAAATGTAATGTCCTTCCTCTGGCAGGGAGGTGTGGTGCCAAATTGTCAGCCAGGGCAAGGAGGGTCGGGCTGTACAAGGAGGTGAGTGACTCCTCTGCCTTCCAGCTGCCTGGGAGGAAGAGTTCAGCACGTGGCAGCATCAGGGTGCAAGGAGGGTGTTGATGTGATTTATGGCTTATTATACATAATATAATGTTGAACTCCCCGAGAACAAAAGCTGTTTACCCTAAGATGGCTTATTTGGATTTGACAAAAGAGAGCACAAATATGAAAACAGTTACTGTAAAATGATGATAATTTGACTCATGCAATATGCTTTTTAGTTCAGTGGGTTTCTTGTATTGATTTTTCAGCTTGAACGTTAATGAATTCCATTTTCAAGCAACATGCACCCTCTGGGTTGTTCAGGCTTTCTGAATGTCATTGAATTAAGGCTGTGGGATGCTCATATGATGTGCTTTTTCCTTGGCTGCTGTTGGAGGTTCCAGCTGAGTTTTTGTTCTGCTACACTGTTTTTCTTCATGGTTGTTGTCTCTTTTGATTTTTTTGGCACGTAATCCTATGGCTTGATAATTTTAATTAAAATATTTGATAAATATTCATACTTATTTGTATATAATTTGCAACATTTTACTAGTGATCAGCTACTGTATTGGGTATTCTCACATGTGGGCTGAAGAGGCATGGCTTTCCACGGATTTGCAACCACAGCTTTCTGTGGTTTGGAGGTTTTTATACCATCTGTGCAATATTATTTACAACTCTCTGTTCTTTTGAATCATTCACAATCAGCTCTCTTGTATTAGCTCTCAACAGCCTCACCAGAAAACCATCAGGAGCTGGTTTCTTTACAGAACTATATTTGATGGTATTTCACTCTGAGCTTGCACCCTATTTTGAACATTTGAGGGTATCCCCGTCGCAGACATCTTTTTATGAAAATCCTTTCTTTGGGATTTTTTCTTCCTGAGAAGCTGAGAGGCTTCAGGAACAAAATGTAAACATCATCTGCTGCTGTGGAATGCAACAGGTGCATCTGTGATTGGTCTCATGTGCTTGTTTCTAATTAATGGCCAATCACAGTCAGCTGGCTCAGACAGAGAGTCTGGGACAGCTGCCTTTTTTATCATTCTTTTCTTTTCTCTTCTTAGTTTAGCTAGCCTTCTGCGATGAAACCTTTTCTTCTATTCTTTTAGTATAGTTTTAAGGTAATATATATCATGAAATAGTAAATCAAGCCTTCTGAAACATGGAGTCAGATCCACGTCTCTTCCCTCATCCTAAGACCCCTGTGAACACCATCACATATCCCCTCAGCCTTCCTCCCAGATGATGATGACTAAATTTATATCTTGTGCTTCCCCAAAACAATGACATAACTTTAAATTACATTTAAGAGCAACACATTTTTCCTTTGAGTATTTGATCCCATAGTCGGTGGTATGGAGAGGAGCTACTCTGGTATGTCATGTACTTATAGGAATTACTTATACAGGCATCCTTCAGTTAGGTAGTTTGAGGCACCAATTTGTGATTACAACATTGTAAAGCAACACACAGTATTTCTTTTAGTAGTGTTCTTATGTTTCATAACAGCTGTGATTATGGAAATGTGATGCTGACACACTGTTTACAGTAACAAAATTAAAAAGTGAGATCTCCAAGTTTTTTCTTGGCTGTGGCAGATAAATTTACAGAAACAAAACAATCTTTGAAGAAGAATATGATCAGGAATATGGCCCATGTGTAATTATATGTGCACTCTGCATGAATGCAAATGCACTTAAGAGATGCACAGAATATTGCTTGCAAGAACTGATGTGCAAGTCAGCTGTTTGCTGCGCTGTGAGAGACACAAGGGATGACTCTGTTCTTCTGAGAGTGGTGTCACAGTGGATGACACAGCAGCAGATTAAATCTGTGTGTCACTAAAAGAAACCTCCATGCAGAGAGAGAAGGCCCTGCTGAATTCTGGAGTGGTTGTTGGGTTGGGAAACTGAGCCATGGGTGAGTTCAGCCTCTTGTCCCAGGCAGCCAGTGACAGGATGAGAGGACACATCTTAAGCTGCACCAGGGTAGGTTCAGGCTGGACATTAGGAAGCAATTGTTCACAGAAAGAGTGACTGGGCATTGAGATGGGCTGCCCAGGGAGCTGGTGGAGTCACCATCCCTGGAGGTGTTTAAGGAAACCTTGAATGCTGCACTCAGTGCCATGGTCTGGTTGACCATATGGTGTTTGGTCATATGTTGGACTTGATGATCTCCAAGGTCTATTCCAACTGATCTGATCCTGTGATTTTGTGTGTCTTTATGTTTGGCATCAATGAATAGATTGACTAAGATTTAGGACATGCCAATGCCAGTTTGCTGATATCTCTGCTAACTTTCTTTGTCATAAAATAATGGTTCTTCCTATGCTCAGTCATTTGGCACAGAGGCAAAGTTGAAGATTCCCCATCCTTCCTATCTACCTGTTTACCTTCTTCCTGCAGCGGTGCCACAGGTCCCAAGGAGCTTCCTAATACCCATTAAAAGCAAGGAACTGAAATTTCAACTCCTCAAAAAACTTCCTCATAGTTTGGCTGTTGTGCCAGGGCCAGGGAACACCTTCCTCTGGAACTGCTCTGTGTATGTGTGTTCATGATTGTAAATACCCCTGCATCTGGTATTACTTATACACCTAAAGCCATGAACTGGGAAAAATAAAGTATATTGCCAGGCCATACTTGCCATGAAGTAGGTATTTTTCTGTTTCCTGCTTGAAATATCTCAAAGTACCAAGATAGGCTGCTTTTTCAAGTGATCGCACTTTCTGTTATTATCACCCACAACTAAGTCATCAGATCATCAGCTTTTTTATTTATTTTTAAACTTTTATCATTTCTGGCATTTATGATGAATAATGGCAAGCAAATCGTCCTCATTATCAGTTTTCTTGTCTCTTTGGCAACACTTAGAAATATATTCCAGGACATGCTCTCTAAGTAGCAAATGCTAGTTTATTTTTGTGAATGTCACTTGATCAGCTTTTCAGACAGAAAACCAAGCTCATCTATCATTTGCAAATTGCAAGGTATTGAACTATATCCAGGGCCTAATTTGTAGAACCAAACCCCTCTACTAAGCAGCCAGCTGGGCCCAAGGATGCCAGTACCCTTCTATAAACAGGTCAGTCTGAGAGATCATTTAACTGATTGTTGCTTGAACTCCTTAATTTCCAAAACAGTGTGGCACCTTTGGGAAAGGCACCCCAGTCATTCAGGGCTGCGAAATAGGCAGGCACACTGGGAATTCACACAGACAGCATATATTGCTCCCAGTGAATATATGGAGCCATCTGTTATTGAGTTAAATAAAAGCATCACAACACCGTGTCAGTAATGCTGTATAATATCAACAGTTCAACTGAGTCTTCTTTTGTTGTAATAAATCCTGTCTTAAATTGATGTAGGTTCTTTAATGTGAGCCCTTATGGTGTTAACTGGCAGCTGCCAAGGTAGAAATGGTTTATTCTGTTCAAATTGAATTATTGTATAGAAATTTTCTCATTAAGAGAAAACACCTGAATTTAATAAGCCTGTCCAGCAGGAATTTTGTAAGGAACAGCTTTTTCCTCTGGCTGTGCTGTGTTTTCTGAGAAGAACATAATCTGCTGTGCAAGTCTGTGCCTCTCAGAGGCAATTTATAATTAATATAGTTGCTTAATGGCACATTTCCCTTGACCATAGCATGTCATGCTGCCCAAACATCCTCTTACACTCCAGTGCCCTGCTGAAAGGCCAGTGGCACTTGTCAAACAGGAGAGAGTAAAGATGCTTCTAACAAATATTTAGTCCAGCATCCCTACAGCAGGTCAGGAATATCACCATGCCACCCCTAATCTCATATTCTCCTCATGTGTGAATTGGCAATGTCTACTGCCACTGTGCAAAAAGTGTCTGCTCAGGAGCTATACCTTTAAATTAATTATATTAATTCTGAAAATTGCTTTAAACTGCAGACAGCCCACTTGGGCTGCTAAGGGATTGGTAAAAAATACACCTAAACTGCTGTTCCTGCAAATCATGTGTCCTGGCATAAAGGTCATTTTTCTGGGAAGAAACCTTTGCTGAGTTTGGGGAGGCATCCCTTTCGAAGGCAAGAGGACTCAAATGAATTGAAAAATGAGTGAAAGCTCCTTGTTAGAACTTGAGCACAGTTGTTGTTTTGTTTATAAAATAATCATGTTTCAATTTTCTCACCTGTCCTGTGCTTTGGTCTGTTGTAATTAAAAGGCTATTGAAAGAGCTTCATAAAGCTTTTTTTTCTGGTAAATTATTTATAGCTTTTAGATTATATGAAGCTATCTGTAAATTAAGCTGAGCTTAGTGGCCATTTTTGTGTCACATACACACACACAAACTGTCAAAAAGAAAGGAGGGAGAACAAACACAAAGATTAAAAAATCCAAGTAAAATGGAAAATTTCATGTTAAAAAGGAAGTAATTTCTTTTAATTATGTGCATTTGAAAAAAAAATAATTCACTGACCTCAAATAAATTACAAAGCAAATCGTTATAAACCGTTCCATTTGAGTAAAAGTATTCTCAGGAGAAAGAGAGGTAGAAATACCAGGAGGTAAAATCATTCAAATTTTCAGCTGACCAGAAGTTGTGACTTGATTTTCAAACTATAATTTAATTTACTAAATAAAGGGTAGTGTTTCACTAATTCCAAGCTGAAAGTACTAGAAATACTACTAGAAAGTAAAGGCTGGATGATAGTAATCTGCTGTCTTGGAGGTGATATTTAAGATGCAAACCTGGAATTAAACATGCTGTGGCATCTGTGGACACATGAACAGACAGCCCATTGAAAAGTGAGGTTTGGAAAGCAAAATTGAGCTATGATTTGTTTGGGGCTTGGTTTACTACTCTTGGGATGAGGCTAAATCACCCTTAGTTTTGTTTAACATGTTCAGAGAATGGAACAAAGTGAATTTCAGCTGCTGTTGGGATATGTGCACAAGGATGTAGCTAAATCTGTTTCAGGGTCTGTGTTCTGTTTTTACAGCTCTTTAAAATGGATCCCATTATATTGCTGGGACTTCATTCTTCATGTATGGTTGGGTTAATTGGCTTAAAGTCAAAAGGCAATTCAATGCTCACCTCTGCAGCAGTGCAGGCCAAAGTACTTCTGGGATTTCAATATATGTTCTTAAGGAATTTAAGTGCTTCAGCATTCTCATTTTTACATTAGAGGCAGGGGGAAACAAGATTGTGCATCAGCCAGAAATGGTAGTTTTCTTATATTTCTCAATTCATTGAAATAAATATGTAATAAAAAAATCCATCACAATCAGCACTTTCCATTTATGTTTTCAAGCTAAGGGACTAGCTAAAATGCAAACCTACTTGTACTTATTCCATAAACTGAAATAATGGACTTAGTATAATTTTACTTGTCAATAGTGTAATAGACAACAAAAGTGTTTATATATTTTATTACCCTAAAGCTGCTGTCACTACTTTTCAAACCAATCTACAAATCTAACCCTTGTCACAGTCTGCTGTGGGGGCTTATTTTCTCCTGTTAGATTCCAAGCTTTCCTGTAGTATTGTGAAACCAGTTTAACATCTGACCTTTTAGCCAGCAGACTGGAGAGCTGCCCTGCTGAGCCTGTGGAGAGGGTTTGATTGCTCTGCTGGGTAGTGCAGTATTTTGGATATGCAGATGTTACCGACTGAAGTGTATTATCCATCTTGAACACCACTTGAATTTATGCTGAAGCTTTCAAGTTCTATTCTTTGAATAGGTCCCACAGTAATTGAATTCTCATCTTGTGCACAAAAAGAAGTCACACCTTATGTGAAGAGCTGAGAACTCCAGTGATTTTTAAGAACTGGCATGAGAAGGCTTTCAAATAAAAGGACGGTCCAGCACCTGCAGCAATATTCTAGCTCCAGGTTCTGCTGGTTTCATACAGAAATTGATTTCTATTACTGACCTAGGAATGACAGGAAAGATGACAATGTGCTGAGCATTGTTATTGCACCTCCTGGAGATTTGCTGAAATTTTCAGCCCTTCATTCCTCTTACCTGCCAGAGCTGTCTTCCAGGGCTCAGCTCTTTTTGTGGAGTTGCTTAAGTTCCTGTGAGCATGCTGCTAAATGAAAGGAGGCTCTCAAAGGCAAGATGTGGGACCAAAGAGTCAGACAAGGTTACCTAGTATGAGAAAACAGTAAAGAAATATTTCTTCAGATGTTAGTTTAGACCATACCTAGGAAAGACCTTCAACCTTAAAATACTGAGCCTGGAGATTCCACTGGACTTTCCCCATATGTTTTGCTATCACTTCTGTAGGGAAGGCAGGAATACTCAATTTACTATGAGTTTTCTGGGGAGAAATTGCCCCTGTGTCCTGTCAAAACACAGACAATGATTGATTTTTCCCACAATAGGAAAGTGAGGCCTCAGGGACAAACGGAGACTGAAGAATATGAGTTTACAAAAGCCAAGGTGAAATAAGAAACATTATTGTGAAGCAACCAAGGTCTTTGCAGAGTAGTAACAATAACAACTGAGTTCTGGAAATCAGCTTAAAGTTAAGATTGACTTGAACTGAGGTCTTGCTTTGTTGGATCCCATTCAGCTGAGAAGGACTGGTGAGAGAATTTTGGTATTTCTGTGTTAGTTGAACAGCCAGGTGGGTTTTCTGTCCCCTTTCTGAGTGCAGTAATTGGCTCGAGTGCTGCTGCCAGTGAAGCAGCTGCTGTGGACTTAATGGGAATCTATATTGAGGTCACAAGAGCACACAGGTCAAGGTTAGGCAATCACCATTATGGCAGAACCAGGGACTAATTAAAAATATTAAGAAGGTAGAAAGAGGAAAAAAAACCTTGCTTGACCATGAACCCCATTTTCTCTGGACTATATTTAATAGAAAAACCTAACTAAAATCCTTGATTGTTTTGCTGTCAGATGCAGAGAGCCACAACTCCACGTGGAAGGCAGGTAAGGCCTGGAGTTGCTTGAGTCTTCTGTCTTTGCGTCTGACAAAAAGGAGTCAGACACAAAGACAGTATATCTCATTGTATATAATGAATATATCATTATATTTATTCATTATATATAATGAATATATGTATATATTCTTTTTATATAATGAATATATATATGTATATATATTCATTATATACAATTAGTATAATGTAGTTGAAGACGTGGTCTAGATTATTTGATTCTAATAATGGTTAAAAAGTTCAGCAGTAACAAACTACTTCTCCATCTAACATATTAAAAAGGATAGGGTCCATCCTGATTACTCACAGGAAGTCACGAAATCTTGTTTATGACTAATTCCAATGTTAGCAAAATGGTTTAATTTTCTAATTGTTATCGATGCTCAGTTACCATCCCCTGCATGTGCCCTCCCATCCATAGTTAGAAGCCCATTTTATTCCCACACATTTCTGTTACCCAAATCTTTGTGGGGTTTTTAACTTTAAGAAGTTTTGTTGTGCAGAATTTACCCTCCAAAAGCAATCCTGTCATCAGGGAGCATTCCTACCCCCTAAGGTCCGACTGGCAGAAACATGTTTTCTGATTGAGTTCTGCCAGTGCTGTTTGTGTATGACAAATAGGATGTCAAAAGAGAAGAGTTTCAGGCAAGACAGTGTGATAAATTCTTCTGCAGAAACATAAATGATTTATTACATTAGTATGAATTATTAATAATATTTCATCAGATGGACTTGAAAAGCTTCAGCACGTTATTGTAAACACTGCACCATTTTGAGTGACTCCAGGTAGGATTAAAGGAAAAAGCAAGGTAGGAATCAGAGCTGAGTGTAGGAACTCAAAGTCTCTGAGGGTCACAGAGGGAAAGAGCTTTCATCAGTGTTATGAGATGAGCAAAAAAACCCATCAGAAAATTTTTTGCAAGTAAAAAGTGTTGTAAAAATACAAATGCTAGAAAATAAATGTTTTCATTAGAAGAAAAGTTACCAGTTACAGTGTTAGATACAAAAAATATGTCACAGTAAACTTGGCAATGGTAAACTAAGGACAGGCTGGCAGCCCTTTGTTTGAGTAGTCTGAAGCACTGCAGTGACTGGAATTCAGGAAGTTCTCCCTTTTCCTGTTCAAAATCTCAATGGGGATCTCCCACTTTGAAACCATGGTAGTTCACATCACACACTGCATAAAATTTCAGCTGTTGCTTGAAGTGTCTACCTCTGCCTTTGAGGCAAAGGCCAGAACTCCCTGAAAGGTGTTACCCCAACCGGGCAAAGCAGAGCTTCTCACTCTCTACCCCAGAGTTTGCAACAAGCCTCACTTCACTGCTCTTCACTAGACAGTCTTCAGTGTACATCTTCACCTAAAATGTGGTTAAAATTTAGTCTTTTTTACTGTAAGGGTTGGTCATCTGTTTGGGGAGAGCCTTCACCAGGGATTTGCATTTTCTTGTGTCCTTGGCATCATCAGGCAGCCCACAGCATCCTCCTCATGCGTGTTGGAGTACATAACACAGCTAATGTTTCCCAAACTTCTTAGCTGAAAATAGTTGATAATTTTGTGAGTTCCTTTCCAATCTTGCTTCATGTTGATAACATCTTCTCCCTCTACTTGCCTAACCCTCTGTGTCATTTTCCTCTAACCTTTCTCGAGCCTAATGCTTTGATATAATGCATATTTTCCTTTATTTCATGCCTTGAATAAACAGGTAATGCTTTCAAAGATGCATGGGTCAGCCTGTTGTGAAGATAAACATTTCAAGGTCTTTGGGAACTTGAAAGCATCAAAGATAACAGTTTGGTTTTCTTAGGGGAGGTTTCCCCAAGTTTAAACTAGATTTTCTTCTCTGCTGAAAGCTGAGATGCTTGAGGACAGATCAAAAGTTTCCCCCTTCCCTCTCAAGCTTTTTCTTTGTCATATTTTTGTTACAACAAAAGCCTGTTGCTGTTTAAAAGGGTTAGAATAATTAGAGGTGTATCTTGGCTGGAGCATAGATCCAATATTTTGCTTGGTTCTTTGATGAATTCCTGACAGGTGCAGCATAAAATGATTGTTTTTCAATTAAAACTTACGCTGTTTTTTTTTTCTTTTTAGGTTTTTATTGTTGAGTGAGGTGCTGGGCAGATTCCCAGTGGTAGAAGAATAATTTGGTGCATGAAAACTCTCACGGAGCTTTCAGTCATGAACTTCAAAATATATTTTTATGCTTTGAAATATTTTTTTTCTGTACTTTTTAGGTTTTGGAGCAGGGCACGACTCTGCTCTTTTTAAAATATCCAGAATAGGGAAAGGCACTACAGGAAGTGATATTTGTTGAGGAAGCATGATGATGTGAGTCACTGGCTCGTGTACCCTGGGGAATGTTTGTGTGCTGACAAAGATGCATTGAATTTGAGGCTTTCAGTGTAAAAACTCTAAAGCCTTGGGTGAAACTGGTGTTTTTCTTATGTAGATTCTAAAAAAAATAATAAAAAAAATGTAAGGGAAGTCACAGATATTTGCAAACAAAAAGCATGGAGTCGTTCTAATCCATTGGCAGAAAATTTGGAAGAAAGGAGCTTAGGTCCTTGTTAAATTATTTGCTTTTGGCAAGTGGTTGTGTATGAAACTTTGTGTTTTGACCTCTTATGGAGCAAAAGCTAAGAGCTAAAAAATCAACTATGCCTCTCTGGCTGGATAGGAAAGGCTAGGCTATGCTGTTAACTGATCAAGATAAAAATAAAAACAAGCATTCTGTCTGAAATAATAAACCCTCAAAGAGTTAATTTGACATTTGAATTGATTATCAATTTTTCTGGTTTTAATGTTCAGGTACTATTCATCAGTTATATCTATTTTCTATGTTGTTTTGTCCATTATGTGGCATTTATATAACGCATAATGCCACAGGAAAGAAAGCTGTTCCATCATTAGGAAGCTTTTTTAAAAGTGTAAATTAAAAAATTATTCTTAAAAATGTCCCCCCAAAATATCTGACAGCACAAAGAACATGGACATTATAGCTCAGCTGTAAACTAAAATAATTTAAAATAATTTAAACAGGCCATAAAACAATACTTTTGCTGTTGACTAATATTTGCATATATTAAAAAACAAGGTTTTTAAGTCCAGTTGTATATATTTTGAACTGAACTCTTTAAGTCCAGTTTTATATATTTATCTTATATTTTAAAATATATTTGATATATTTAAAACTAGGTAGTTCCACAGCTGGGAGTGTTTTGGAATAATATATTGAAATATTCCTTTTACATATGGCCATAAAACACTGTGTCTTCTTAAAGATGACAGCCCATTTAAACTTTTCTAAAATCCCTTTCTCTTTTTTTCAAACCATTTCATGAATTGCATGCAAATACATGACCAGTTCAGTATCTCCCAAGTCAGACTTTGATTTTCTCCAAACCTGTGTGTTTTGATGAACTTTCTGTCTGTGAAATAGTTTTGATCAGCTCTACTTCCTATCCAGGATGGCCATGATTTTATCACGGATCAAAATGAGACTTCAGTCAGGTTCCAGTGCTGTAACCATTGAAAAACAGTTTTCTGAATTGTCCAGTAAGTTTCTTTCCCACTAAACTAAGTTATTTTAGATGTACCAGCCAAAAGAAATAAGGGAGTTTTCAAACATGAAATCTGAACTGCTTCCTTAGGTATTCAGTGACTTTTTTTGTTTTTGTATTTTAATTGACCACCTTAGAAAAGTCAGGGAACAGAATAATACGTATTACACTCTGCATTTTCTGTGGTGTTGGGCTCTTTGTTGATACATCACACCAATGTGTTTCAATGCCAAACCAGAGCTTAGCTATTAAAAATACTTTAAGTTTTTATTTTTGAATAGGATTATTAGCCTGCTTTACTACCCTTTATGGCTATAATGGCTTCTCAGGCAAATTTTAGTGCAAATTAAAATCAAGATGAAATCTACCAATATTCTTTTCAGTACTCCTATAAATGCATTTGTGAGCTGTACTGTGTTGATTTTTCAACACAGCCCTGTTTTTCCAAGGGCAGTTTCTTCTCCTGGGTTTGATGATTATAATGATAATAAATGTAATATGCTATTAATATAAGTTTACACACTGGACCTGATTCTACAGTCCTAAAATTTTATACTTTTGTAAAACCAAGTTTTTTTATTATTATTTTACCATTTCATGAATTAACTCATATTTTCTTACATTTTCTGCTTGTTTTGGGGAAAAAGAATAATAGATAAAAACTTTTAGATAGCTAAAATAGGAAATACATTTGTACACCTATGAATATTGCTGTTTCTGAGAAGCTTTTCTTCTTTCAGGCATTCTGAGACATTACACCCCCTGGGGACAGGGGTTACAAGAAAGCTGATGTTGTGCATGAGGAGTATTACAAAATTGAATATAGCTGGTACATATTTATGGTCAAATTAGCCCAATTTTTCTTTTAGTATGTGTTGAGTGGAGAGCTTGGGCTGAACTCAGATCCTGAACAGAAATGAGATCTTGAAATGGGGTAAATACCTTTCAGGTGGCAATTTCAACTACTGATCCCATGGAAAATATCTTGGATTAGAAATTGTTTAAAAGTTGGGATTCTAATCTGTGGGGCTGTTCTTAGATTAATTTCTAGGTAAATATTAATAATAGTCTAAAAGTTGAAAGCTCCAATCTTTGATACCAGAGGAACACAGGGACCTGATGATGCCAATGAAGTTTGCCTGTTCAGCTCCTAGTGAGCATCCACCATTATTTTCTGTAGGTCTTTTTGTGGCCTTTTCATAAATAGTTTGTTGTGATCTTCTTTTCCTGTTCCTTTGGAAACCCTGTAGGTTTCCAGCAGAGTATTTTTATGAGGTCTAGTGTGACCATGTTCACAGGGGTCTGAGGATGAGTGAAGAGATGAGGATCTGACTCCATGTTTCAGAAGGCTTGATTTATTATTTTATTACATATATTATATTAAAACTATACTAAAAGAATAGAAGAAAGGATTTCATCAGATGGCTAGCTAAGAATAGCAAAGAAAGAATGAATAACAAAGGCTTGTGTCTTGGACAGAGTCCGAGCCAGCTCACTGTGATTGGCCATTAATTAGAAACATCTCTATGAGACCAATCACAGATGCACCTGTTGCATTCCACAACAGCAGATAATCAATGTTTACATTTTGTTCCTGAGGCCTCTCAGCTTCTCAGGAGGAAAAATCCTAAGGAAAAGATTTTCCATAAAAGATGTCTGTGACAGTGAAGGAATTCCAATGTGGAGCCTTCATCTGAACTGCAACTTCCTGCCAAAAGCTGCTAGAGCTTTGTCTGACTCCTCAAAGTGTAGGACATAAGGAAATGTTTACTGAAATCCACAGAATTTCTTGATGCAGCTCAAGTTAATAGTGAACACCCTCTTTGTGTGGGCTCCTTGTGCCCACCATGATCAGAGTAAAATGGCCTGGGCTGCTCTAGGATTCCTGAGGATAATAACAAAGGGAAGCTGCACTGCAAGACTGGAAGCTCTATCTCATTGTTAAGTAACTGCTTCATGGTTTGATGGCATTTTTAATGACCTTAGGGCATAGCTGTGTTAGCTGAGATTGCCTAAATACCAAGAAAAACGCTGCTGAAATAGCACTGCAGATAGGGAAAGAAAGGAAATGCTATTTCTAGGAACATAAGTTATTACAATATCCCGATGAATAGTAGAAGTGGATGAACTGAGTCATAAATTTGGTGAAGATTTGTGCTCTTTCCTCAACGATATTCATCTCCTGGCAGGCATCAGCAGATGCCAGGCTGGCCTGTGACTATCCAGTTCTTCCAGAGGTAACAGACCAAGCAGACAAGAGAAGCCTCAGTCTGTTTCAGACTGTTTTCATCTGCAGTTTCCCTGTCCATCCTTCCAAAAAAATGGGGATTCAGGAAGCATCAAGCAGGCTGCAAATCTTCCCATGCTTTTTATATGCCACGTGCTGGAGTGGTAAAGATTTCTTGCTGCCTTTCCCCCAAATGTAGACCAGAGAAGACAAACTTCTGCTTCATCTTTATGGGGGCATAAAACATTCCAGAGGCTCATACAACATAGAAGGATAAAAAGAAAATTTGCCGGTGTAAATCAAGAAGTGAAGCAGAAAGGTTGCATTTGAACAAAAGTGTGGAAGTTTCCAGGCAAAGCCTGACAGTGGACTACTGGGGAGTCTCCATACCCAAAAGAAGACATTTTAATTTTTAATTTTTTTTTTGCAAATGGAAATGAGAAAGTGCTGGACCTGGTGACTGGGTAGATGCATAATTAAAAGATAATATGATTCATAATGGAAGAATAAAATTGAACACTAGATTTTAAAATTACTTTAGTATCAAAGTATTACTTGATACCCCACAGAGATGCATCTGAAGTATTGATAACTGAGCTTGCTATGCAGAACAGAGGCAATCTACATCTTTGATAAGTGGAACCAAAACAACATCAGAAGTAGTTATTTTCTACTAAGAGTGAAAAAGTCACTTCTGCTGCCAGCAATTTGACTCAAATACCTATTTTAACCTGTTGGCCAGGTTCCTGCACTTCCAGCTCCTTAGACTATCAAAATGAAATAATTAAAAGGAATTGAAAAGAAATTTAATATTTTCATGGGTTGGTTTTCCTGCCCTGAAAACAGGATTAAGTATTGCTCAGTACTTGAGGGCTTGGTGACTCCTGTCTCTGAGTGCTGTCCCTCTGTCTGGTGGTGGCAGTGACAGAAGGATGTGAGGTCTCAGAAGAGAGTGTTAGCATCACCTTGGTCTGTGTTGGCATCCCCTTCCTGCAGAGCTCCATGCCCACTCCTCAGGCAATCCTGCCCATGGTGTATGCCTCCCTCTGCAGCAATTTTTGTTTCTAGCCCTCCAGCTCCTGGCTTTGGCTGGCAATTTGTCTTGCCCTTCCTGTGTTGTCCCTGTACATCACACAGCAACTCCAGCTTGCCTTCCTTGGAGCACAGGAAAATTAATGGGAGTTTGCTTCAGAGGTTTCTTGCTGCTGCGTCCATGCACTTGGCAGACAAAAGGCCATTTTCTCCAGCCTCATTAGATGCACATCTTGCTTTCAGATGCTGGTAGGGAGTCTGTGGCTTGCCTGCTCTATTTCCCTATTTTTTGCTTTCCCTGGTACAAATCCCCCAATTTTCTGGTCTTATTTGGATCTTTTTATGGCCACTGACTGACACCTATCCCATTCCTTTTGCAAACCAGGAGATTTTCTTGTCCTCCATATTGCAAACTTCCTGAGACCAATCTTTTTTTTTTTTTTTTTTTTTTCTTTTTTTTTTTTTTTTTTTTTGGTCTTAATTTGTTTTCCTTTTGCACCTGCGGGAAAGGGATAATTCCTTCCCTAATTCTGTCTTAGAAAATGCCATAATCTGGGCATGGTACCACGATGTCTCAGCAACTTGTTCCTGTTGTGCTATAAATGTGAAAGCAATTTGGGGTGTAATCCTGTCTGACCACAGTTCTGGTTGCAGCTGGTAACTTTTCAGAAAATCTCATTAGCTTGCTGTAGATAGGAAGCTTAATAGATCACAGATGACATATAATTTTAGAGTGTGCTGTGTGAAATCCCTAGCAGTGAATTTGTGTGTGAGAAAGAGATATCCTTGTTACTGCAGTGCATGGTGCTGCTTTGCTTCAGTGTGTCCAGAACATTTTAGGACAGAAACACATTTTAGCAGATCTGTGGACCAACCTATTCAGAGAATATAAGAAATAAACCTTGAAAGTGCAAAGACTGGATCCAGCCTTTACTCTCAGTTGCCCCAGCCCATCCCTGAAGGTAATCATTCCCAAACTGATGTGTTCATTTTCTTTCTCAAATCTAATAGATTTCCCACTCACACAGTTGTTTTGCTCATGACAGCTCCTCCCAGACAATAGCCACTTCTTCCATCTCCATCTGAGGCTCCTTCCCATGTGCTGGAATTGTCTCCAGGCAGTTTCTCCATCTGCTTTTTCCTCCCTGTGAAGGTTTGCTGGAGATAACAGAGGTGCTGAAGGGCAGATGCAGTGTAGCCTTTCTTGTTCTATTCTCTTACAGTTTGAAGCAGAATCTTTGGGATTTCTATTTTGTATTCAAACAAACAAACTAGGCTAGGACTCCTCGAAGGGGTAAAAAAAATAAATAGTGCCATGCTGAATCTGATTTTCTATTAATTAGGATATATCCAGGGCACATTGAATGTTAGTAATGTTTAACATTGAATCTTCATAGTTTCTTGATTTATGTAGTAAGGTGACATGTATTGTGTAGCAGCCTTGTCAATAATTGTAGTAAATCAATTTTAAGTAATGGAAGACACATTTGCAGAGTTTGTTTTTATATTGTTTGCTTAAGCAGGTGAGTCGTCTCCACATTTTCAGCCTCAGGAAGAATGATATATTGCAAGCTTTAAAGGCCTTGTCAACTCAAGGTTAGGTAAGATTCTGTTTATCATGTTTTATCAGGAGCAGGAAGAGTACCCAGGGAATGGGGAAAATGAGCCTGTTGTACAGTTTCAGCATAAAACGTGAGGGGAGCACCAGTCAGTCATGAGATAGGAGTGAATGAACAGGTATGGAATAAATTGCCCAGCTGGTGCAACTAGCAGAATTTCTAAATCCCTGATCAAGTGTATTTGACCTTGGTGATCCTGGCTAATAGCCAGCAATAAGCTGCTCCTCAGTGTGTGAAGGAGGCTTTTGAAAGCACTGTGGCAGAAAGGTCAGATCCAAACTTCTCTTCCTCCTGTGGAGAAATTCTCTTGCTCCAGAGCCCAGCTCTGAGCCCCTTCTCTCCAGCACATCAAACCTGGCACTGGGCACAATCACAAGCTTTTTTCTTGTTGCAGGATGCAATCCTGGTTGACATGAGGGTTTTAATGTCCTCTTGTGTCCTCAAGAAAGGAAAAAGTGCAGGTTACAGGTCGTGGTGTTTCAGGAGACCAATGGATGCAAATGGAAACAGGCTTTTTTCCATAATTAACTTGGAAAATAACTCTTTTTTTGGTGGACAGAGAATCTTTAGTGAACAAGGAGGAATGTTACAATCAGAAAGAAATACGGGCTCTTCTTTCATCTTTATCCCCTTTGGAAAGTGGAAAAGCTACTGAGGGGTTTGGCTGTTGCTCTGGATCCTCTCCACATTTTTCAGAGTGATTTAGAGCAAGAAAGTACAGGTTGAATGTAAATGTGCTGTGACTGTAATCATGAGTCAGAACTTTCCTTGGGTGCCAGCAGGCTTTGTCGCCTGTTCCATCTGCTTCAAGACAGATGAAAAAACCAAAAATGCTTTTAAAAACCTCCAATAAGGCCACGAACCTGCATTGAATGTGCAGGATCTGCTGGCCCACTAGAGAAACAATAATAAATACACTCCCACATGTGTCCCTCATAACAAGTTGACTTCAGCAAGGCTCATAATGCATTCAGCTTTGGGCACATGGCTGTCTCACTGAGGTGTCAACCCTGTGTGCCAGCCAGCAAGTCACTGCTCTGGGTCCTGGAGGGCTGAGGTGCTCACCACTGTCGCAGACATCTTTTATGGAAAATCCTTTCCTTAGGAT
>JAHXMQ010012337.1:33323636-33341734 GCA_020466415.1 Ammodramus savannarum pratensis
ATTCTTTTAGTATGGTTTTAATGTAATATATATAATAAAATAGTAAATCATACCTTCTGAAACATGGAGTCAGATCCTCGTCTCTTCCCTCATCCAAGAGCCCCTGTGAACACCGTCACACACCACAAAGGTTTTGAGAAGAATTACAGAATGAGCCACGCACACAGCATGGCAGCTCTTCTGAAACCTGTAGTGTCTTTCCCCAAGAGGGTTAGGATCATCTGGCATCCCCAGGCAGGAGTGAGTCTCTCCCTCTCCAGGCACAAGGGAGAGGAATATTATCTGCAATGAGCCTATGTGTGAGGAAGGAGCTGCCAAGCAACACACGAACTCCAAAACTGGGCTGAATGTTTGTAATTTAACAAGCTTTTGTATAAAAACTGTTCACTGAAGTCCACAGTAAGACACTCACAGACTTTAGTGAGTCTTGGAACGAGTCCTTACTTTCCTTCTTTATTTTATTTATTTATTTTTAAATTCTGTAATATTTATTCCAAGGATGCTCAACCAAAACAGCAAAGTTTAATAGCAACATTTTGTTTCATATAGGCAATTCCACCTGGAGCTCAGTAAATATGATTACTGCTTGCAGCAAGAAACAAAAAAGGAAGCAACTTGCTGACTTTCCTAGGTATTTGTGCTTTTAGAAAAGTAAATATTTTCTGCTTCACAAACATGCTGAATGAAATGCATGTCTCATTTATCACTTAAATAGTAATAACAGTGCCCGCTGCATGCTGCAGGCTGGGTTCTGACAGAGGTGGATTGACAGCGTTTGCTCAGCGGAAGCAATAAACAGATCAATAACTGAACATAGCCTGTGGGGCTGGAGGTGTGACAAGTCAACCATGATTTCACAGTCTTGCTGGGACCCTTATTAAACTCATTTGTACATCTGAAAACAGCTGCTGCCTCGTTGGGTTAAAGGTGGCTGTGAGTATTGGTCTGAAGCAGTCTTGAATCTTCTCTGTGCCCCAGAGGACTGTAGCTGCTCTTTTGGAAGCTCAAACAGAAGTGAAATCTAAAGTGTAATTAAGAAAAAAAGACAATGTTTGGTTTTTGTTTCATTCGCTGTAACTGTTTATTTGTCAGTGATGATCTGCACTTTGTGAGAGAGGAAAGAAGGAAGATCACAGGATGTGCTGAGTTTAAAGGGATGTTTACCTACTCTTCTCTCCTCCTTCTCTCCTGCTACTCCCCACTAAGGGATGGCAATGGACCTCCTGGGGGAAGGAAATAGCTTGCTCCTTCTCCTTGCTTTGCTGGAAGAAGTGATAACAAAAGCTTGCCTTGCCAGCTGAATGCAGGAGCTGTTTGTCAGGAGGAGAAGTTCACTCTTTTTGGAAGTAATGAATCAGGTTCTCACTTTTTCCCTGTTTAGTGTTGCCACAGGAGGTGACCACACTCATGCCATGGCCGCCATGCTTTGGCAATGTGAAAAGTGCAAATTGCATGGCTCTATGCAGATATTTACTACATGTATTTTGTTGTATTGATTAGTAGTGCTGTATTAACATTTCAATAGCATGGTAAATGTAGTTTTGTAGTTTAAAGGTAACTTTTGTAGTTAAAATAGAAACTGTGTATGTGGCATATTTTTTTGAAGAAAGGAATGAGGTACTCACACCAGATAGCAGCCACAGGACACCTAAATCTTTCAGAGAAAGAGAATTTATTGCTTTTTTATCAGAAGTAGTGAACTTCTTCCTGCCTCGCTCAGATATGAAGACGCCTTTTAGGATTATGAGGAAGAAGCTGACACTGACCCGACAGAATCTTGTGTTTGAATGGAATTTATGCATCATGGATGAGGTGTATGAATATGCAACAGGCTGTTGCTTTAAAGGGTTAATCCTCTGTTATCCTGTGTCCTTTTTCTGGCTTGTTTTGCCCAGAAAGAGGTACCCGGAGTGTCTATAACTCTTTGTTTCTGTTGTCTCATATTGTCCTAATCCAAATGGTCCAAATTATTATTACTCTAATTATATTACTAATTATTACTAATTATATTACTAATTAATTTTTATCACCATTTTATTATCATTACACTTTTAAAATAAAAAAAAAAAACAACTCAAATGATTGGCATTTTTCACAGGCAAGAAGTTGCCCTAAAATCACAGGCAGATCTTATGAGTATTTCCCTTCTCTTCCAGGCTAGAGAAGGAGGAGTGTGTCACCCATCTGGAGGTCAGACAAGGTGACAGACTTCCAGGCTTGAGCACCAGGTGCGCATTCTGCTTTTCCCCTAGACTCTGGGGGCAGGGCTGAGGCTGCTGGTGGGGAAGGAGCCGCGTTTCAGGAGAGCTCCGTGTGGGCAGGATGCTCTTGTGTCTCTCATGCTTTTTGGTGGAATTGCCGCGTCCTTCCGGAAGGGCTGCTGCTGTGTCTGGCACCTGGCGTGCTGGAACAAAACATGGGCTGCCCCCAAATGCCTGCCTCCAGCAGGCGGATCAGAAAGGGTGCTGACCTCACTTCCACAGGCTTCCTCCTGGCAATGACTTTTTTTGAAAAGCGTGAAAAATGCCAATTGCTTGTTTTTAAAATTTTAAAAGTTTAATAGTAATAAAATGGCTATAAAAATAGTAATATAATTAGAGTAATAATAATTTGGACAATTTGGATTAGGACAATATGAGACAACAGAAATAGAGTTATGGACACTCCGGGAACCTCTTTCTGGGCAGCACAAACCTGAAAAAGGACACAGGTTAACAGGATTAACGTTTAAAAGCAATAGCCTGTTGCATATTCATACACCTCATCCATGATGCATAAATTCCATTCAAACACAGGATTCTGTCTGGTCAGTGTCAGCTTCTTCCTCTGAATCCTAATGGTGTCGTCCTGCCTGAGCAAGGCAGGAAGAAGTTAGTTTCTTCTGATAAGACCGCAATAAATTCTCTTTTTCTGAAAGATTTAGGTGTCCTGTGGCTGTTATCTGGTGTGAGTACCTCATTCCTTCCTAAAACAATATATCCCGCATACATAGTTCCTAGTTTAACTACCAAAGTTACCTTTTAACTACAAAACTACATTTACCATGCTATTGAAATGTTAATACAGCACTACTAATCAGTACAACATAATACATACAGTAAATATCTGCATAGAGCCGTATAATATGCATTTTTCACAAAAAGTAACAAGTGAGTCTCTAAGGAAATAATTTGCCAATACTCGATATTTGCTCCTTGCTCTATCTCTAGTTAGGCATTGTTTTAGTAAGGACCACTATGGGTAGGGTAGAGGCTCATGGGGAGTAAGGCCTTTAGTATCAATCACATCTTCCAATTGAAGAGCTCATTTCACCTGTTTCTACCAAAGAAAACATAGACTTGAAAGGCTTTACACAGGATTGTCACTGTGATATTTTATGAAAAATCCCTTCGCCAGGATTTCTTCTCCTGGCAAGATGAGAAGCCTCAGCTTCTCAGTGTTTTGCTCCTCTGGAATGTGATCTGGGGAATTGTTTATCCAGCATGTGAATTGTTTCAACTTAATGACCAATCCCAGCCCAGCTGTGTTGGGACTCTGGTCAGTCGTGCGATCTTTATTATCATTACTTTCTAGCCTTCTGATGTATCCTTTCTCTTTCTTTAGTATAGTTTTAGTATATCAGTATAATCTAATCTAAACTTAAAGAATAGAATAGAATAGAATAGAATAGAATAGAATAGAATAGAATAGAATAGAATAGAATAGAATAGAAATCAGCCTTCTGAGAACTTGGAGTCAATTCTCATCTCTCACCTCATCCTGGGGACCCCAACACCACCACAACAATTGGTGACCACAGAGGATGCTTTCCACTGCTTTTTATTTTTGGGATTATAGGGTGACAGATCTAAAGAGGCACATGTATGTGCCTCTAAAAGCAGGTGACAGGAGCACCTCTAGGTTGTGTGCATTAGCAGGAAGGAGCCTTTGCACTGTGAGCAGCTGTTTAATCTCGTGGGATGTCTCCTGCACCCAAGCCATGAAGATTCCAGGAGTTCTTGGAGAAAAGGATAGCTGTTCCCTGCTAGCTGGAACCACAGTGCCTCAATTACTGCCTTGCTGTCTGTGGCATCTGTGACTCAAGATGATCCAGACCATGCACAGAAACCCACGGTGCCAGTTAAGTGACTGAAGGGAGGTGAGAAGGATCCGACTGCAGATTTTGCAAAGATGGTTTTATTTTTGCAGAATCTGCTTCAGAGCACACGCAGATACACCGTCACAAAAGGTTACGTTTGCAAAAGCACTTAATTCCATTGGGTTTAGATATTGATTTAGATTGGAGTCACACAGGCATGAACTTTGAAAATATAAAGGAGAAATTAGACTAGGAGTCACACCTCAAAGAAAAATAAATCAAATACAGTGCAATTTGAAGATGACCCAGAAGAGAGAACAGCTGGTTTTGCTTTAAATGAACAAATATTTTTTTGAAAGAAAACTAAAATTGAAAGCCATAAAATTTTCCACACCTAAAGTTCAGTGCTACATCTCTGTGTAAATATAGAAATAACTTACTTCAGCTGAGATGGAAAGTAAAAGTCAGGAAATGGCAAGAAGAAACAGAAGTTTCACTCTAGTGTTGGAGTCATCAAGTCCATCCTGGGTACACTGGAGAAATAGCACAAAGTATCTGGTCTCTAGAGTTTTAGTGTTTATCTAAACAGGTTTGAATTGACATGTGCAAGAGGTTCCATTGGCTGTTTTGGAATGTGCATGCAGCTACAGATAGGAATATATGCAGATCTGCATCTGAATTTCTGCATGCATAGAAATAGGATACTGATACACCATACCCAAAATATTGTTACATCTTACTGATAATCGGATCCTTAATTCATTCAAAAGTGTAGTGTGGCTTAGTGTGTAGAAATTCATGAAAGTTCAAAAGAAAAATGAAATTAACAATACTTTCTGTTCTAGGTGATTTATGCATTTTCACTCATCATTTTATAATGGTGGAACTTAGAGGAGCATCTTAAACAAACAAAGGTATGAAAAAATATTAAATTTTCATCTGTGAAATGAGGAAGGTGGATGACACAAATCAGTATGTTCTATACAAAACTGAGAAGGAGATCTTTTTATGCAGAAGCCTTTAGGTGTCTGCAGTAACTAACGCAATCAATGCTGCAGTTTTATTACACATTATTCTGTATATCTGTATTTCTATTGATTTCGGGTTAGTGGATGTTTTTAACTTTACTAAAAATGTAAAAAGCCCACCGAATTTCAGAGAGTTGTTCTCCTTTATATTGCTTCTTCTTTTGCTGAATTTAATAAGTGATTTTTTTTTTTTCCTACAGGATTTCTAAGTATTTTTCATGAAACCATTTTTCACAATGGTGTTTCCATTGTTTTCTGTTTCCTAAATTTTACATTTTGCCTTATAGTGGTAGTTTATATGCTGCTTTTTTTTTGTTTTTTAGCATACTGAAGGACAATTACAAATAAGAAGTAATCTTTTTTTAAGTGGATTTAAATGGAAAAAAAAAAGAACTTATTTCTCTACAGAAACAATCTAAACAATCCATAGAGTCATAAATCATGTTTTCTAGATTGCTTCAGATACTAGGGTATTTTTACCTTGATTATTAAAATGGTCACAAACTAGTTGAAACATTGCATTACAGAAAAATATTTCAGTGGGAGAGAAAAAAATAATTGCTGCATACATTGTGTATTGAATCATAATTTGCTCTAGTAATTAGTTTTCAAAATAGACCCAGTAAGATGGATAAACTAACAAAGTAAGATAATTTGTTCTGCCAACCCTCACATGATTTTAATTTACAATATGGTTTTGGGAGGAATATTTGGTGAGATGCTATTTCTGGAGGATAATTAAGTAGGACACATATACAGAGAGAAAAAAAAGAAATTTTGTCCTTTAAAATTGACCAATTGCATGTGGAAGGTTGTTTTATTTTCTTTCACTTAGTACAAACAATCTAAATGTTTTTCTTTCTGTTTTAGTGGGGTGGGAGAAGCATCTGTCACTGAATTTACATGGCAGAGGTTGTAAATCTTTCTTGTTTAACCTTTGCCAAAATTCAGTCACAGAGGTGAAGTGTTCTGTGCCTAAGGTCTCACGGAGGCTGTTCTCAGCATTAGTTGCTGATGAATCAAAAAGATGCCACCAAATGCATTTGTGCTTGTGCCTTCACATCATCAGCTTAAAGACACAGTCCTTGCTTTTGTGTCTTCTTAATATGCAAATTTTGGCATGAGAATTCATCAGCTCTAGTCTGAAGTGTGCTGAACTCTTAACATTTGCAAAGATTTTTTTTTCTCTTTTTCTGGAAAGAGTTAGTTGAGAACTACTTCATGTAAATCAGCGTGATTCCAGTGGCTTGATAATTAAAACAAAGTTAAGCTACTTCCCTACTTTAATTATTTATACCTTATTATCCATTATAGCTATGAATATCGTGTAATTAATGATGCTTTTCTAATTTTTATCAGCATGGGCATGATATACTGCCCCATATATGTAACCTAATTGGTATGGAGTGAATGTTGCTCCCTTCAAGAACAGGTAGACTTCTTCCTCTGCAACTCATTAAAATACATGGGGTGGCTCCTGACTTTGTATGGGACCTCATTTACCAGGCATCATTAAGAGGAAGCCCCACAGGTGTGCTTTAACTCAAAAAGAGGAACTTGTTCCCAGCCCAAAATAATTCCAACCTTCTCCATGCTTGAGGGAGAGCGAACGTGTGTGTGTGTGCATGTGAGGAGATGCGAGAGAAGAGGTGAAAGAGAGAGGCCTGAAATTAATTTGAACACAGCTGTTATGGGAAATGCAACAACTCATTTTTCCTCAACAAACACAAACTTAGAGGCAAGTTATCCAAAAAAAACCAAAACCCAGTATTAATTATGAAGGCTGCTAAACCAAACACACGCCTCTGACCTTTCTGGTGCCTCCATATAACAATAAATATTTTATAGCTGTGATTTCCACAGGCCTCCAGAGCAACTCTGGAGGGAATAAACTGAATTATGGATTCAATGATGAAGAGTCTGGACTCCATTTTACGTGTCCCTGACCTATGTATTAGATATTTCACTTTTCTCCCCCTGTACAGAATCAGGCTCCATATGTTCATTAGCTATTGTAAACCCCTGCTCTGTATCTCATGGGCTGACAGGAAATAAAACAGCTGTTTAGGAAAGAAGTTCGGTGAAAAGAGAAAAATTCTGTTAGGTAGCATGAATCCATTCACTTCTGCAGGATAATTATAAGTATTTGCCTTGTAGGACAATATTTTTGCAGATACATTTAAGCATTTAATTAATTAAACTGTAAATTAATACACTTATCTCCTACTATTTAGTAGTACAATTAAGAGTGTGGAGGGAACAGAAGAAAAAAAGAGAAATAATGGAATTAAGAACAATTTTGTGAGGAAGGATGGTGTAATGGAGACAGGAATCTCCGTTCCACTTCTACTCTGCTGCTGAGACTCCAGATGCTGAATGACCCCACTTTAAGGTGGGTGTAGCAATCTTTATATTCCAGGTATTTGGATTATAAGTGTTTTAGGGCACATTAGTCTTGGGCAAATGCCTGTAAAACCCAAGACAATTGAAGCCTCTTTCGGGACCCCAACAAGAAACCCATGATGATTTTTTCCTTTCCCTCTTCTCTCACTATTTAGTGGGCCTTGCAGAGACATTGTTTCAAAATTTCTACGGCCAGTATAATAGGGAGGAATCAAGTGAATTTACAAAGTATCTTGTTTAAAAGAAAAAAAAGGGAAACAATTAATCTGGTGCCTTTTCCTCCTCCTTTGTTGTGGTGTCAGTGCAGAACAGGGTGATCAAAGAGGCTGGATGTGCCTTTGCTCTCTGTCAGCTCTCTGGGCCAGGTTGGAGTTGATTATTTCCATTTTCACTTCCTTTTGCCAATTTAACAGCTATTTGCCATAGCCAGCTCCACTCCTTGGGTGTTATCTCACCTTCTGGATGTTTTTTGCCACCTATTACATTGCTTTTCTGTTTTTGATTTATGGCTGATGTGACGTTAGAAATGAGAAAGAAGTGTCCAACTACCAGAAGGAGAGAGACATCCAGAATGCTGAGTAGTTTTTCTACATCTTCTGGGAAATATCTCTTCCCTTACTTTTCTTTTAAGATGCATTGAATAAAGCTTGGCTTGTTCATAGCAGTCTTTTCTGAGGCTTAGTGCTTTTTTTTTTTGCTTTTTTTTTTCTCTCTTTTTTTTTTTTTTTTTATAATTTACAAGTACTTGTGTTGTTTGTACAGTGTTCAGACATGATGTTGGAGCTGTTGTCTAACTTGTGTAGCTGTGATTGCTGCATTCCCTCGGCTCTGGCATTTTTACCGCGAAACTTCTCAGGTTTCTGTTCCTTACTTTAATTAAGGCAAGCCAGCCTTGTAGAACCTTGTAGAAGGGAGCTAAATGGCTTTTTGCTTGCATTGAAGGGCAGAAACATGGAAATTTGCAGGAAAGTTGCTCTGATATCCACGATATTTCCAGGACAACTTGAAAGTTTTCTGGAATTTCTTTTAAAAGCTGTGGAGGGAGAAATAAAAAGCACCAGCAAATACTTTCCTATATTCATTTTTTAAAATGTTGGGGACCCTAAAGTGAGTTTTTACAGGAGTTGTGAGGATGAATGAGGAACTCTAGTGCTTGTTTAAATGGTGTATTGAAATCTTTTTTGGTTTACATGGTTAGAGAAATTGAATGAAATTAGCATCATTTGGCAATGCCCTTTATCATGTTAAAACTCTTGGCTGGCCCCTGAAATGGTGTTTTCATATCATTTTTTAAACCTGCTGAGTATTTACTTCCTGTAAAGTAAGTAAATACTGGAAATATCTTAAAAAGGGTATTTAACTAAGTTGTTTGAAACCCATAAGCATAAATGGGAAATAGAAGCAGAGATGGAGATGTTGTAGGGTGATAGAAGAAGCTCAGTTATTGATGGTAAATGCTGAGGTCAAGATTAGTGCCAGTTCCTTTCCATATCCTCAAGAACAATGTCAATGAGAGAATGTCTTTGCCTAAGTGGGAGAGCTAAGAGTTTTTACCCCCTTACCATTTAAAGAAAAATATTATTTTCCTGGTTTTCTTATACATTTGTTAGTTGGGTTGGTTTTGGAGGACTGCAGAAATCTCTGTTGTTGTACTTGCCAGGCCTGCATGATAGGGCCCAATAGATGTTGCTGTTCCTTAGAGTAAAAAGGATGGAAGAGGAAATTAAAATTCCCTCCGGTGTATGGTAATTCAAGCCCTGAGTGCACAAAAGAAATTTATTTCCAAGAATGAGGTTGTGTACTGTGACTTGTGGCTGTAGATTATTTATTTAGTATTTTTCTTTGTTTGTTTGTTTAGTTGTGGTTGTTTTCAGGAACACTTGATTTTTAAGAGCTGATACGTTATGCTATTTGCTTTCCTGGCTCTGTAAGCAGTGTTCACAACCAGTGTGCCAATGGCTTGTGCAACTGAACTAGAAAATGGGAAGTAACAGTCATAACATCATCTTAAAATTCAATGTCCTGACCAGATGGGCAGGATATCTACATAGAGGGCATGTGGCAGGGTGGGAAAAAAGATAAGAGTGCAAGTAAGGGTTTTGAAGCTGTGGAAATGGACATCAGTGTAATTGAAGATGAGTAAAATGTTCAGAGCAGCTTTTGCTGCTCAGTGTTCACCCATGTCTGCCAGACTTGTATTACATGATTACAATGTAATAACTACACTAAGTGCTCAAAGCACCAAAACCAATCCTGCATGACTCAAGTAAGTGATAATACCTTGATTGATTTCAGAAGAAGCAGTTGTAAGTCCCAGACACTTGTCTCTTTTATTGACTTGAGAACTAATTAATTTATGAGCAGGTTTCACATTTTCACATGGTGTTGCAAAATTAGGGTAGAATTAATTATTTGGTAATCAGTGAATCCTATTAGGTGAAACAATATGGACTTCTTCAGTAGCTTAGACATTATTCAGCATTAGTGTAGCAGTTGTATACTCATTACAATGATGATGCTTTTATTAAATATGCCTTCAATTAGTTCTGGTTCAATTTAATCTCTACCTCCTGAAAAAACATTTAATCAAGTGCTGTGACAAGAGCAGAATGATGAATATGCCAAGGCCAGGACTGCTTAATCCTTCAAGGGTATTACACACTCTTCATTAAGGTGAACTTTAGAAACGCTTGCCTTAGGTTCTTCTCTTCCTTGAAACATCATCTGAAAAGCATTAGAATGTCATTCCTCCTTCATGCATTAAAATAAATAACATTCATGGTTCAACCATTTATAGTATCTTATTTGGACCCATGACAGATAGTTAGGGGAGAACAGGGCATGCAAAGTCTTTCTAACTCTCTCCTCACTACTTAAAGTACTCCAGGTCCAGCAGCCCAGGAGCATAATACTGGAAAGGGGTTTTCCTGGGATATGGGGGCTGCACCTGGGTGAGAAACTGAGCCCCATCCTGGCAGCCAATGCTACCCAGGGAGGGGAGCAGGGGGACATGTCCCTCTTTCTGCCCTCAGCAAAGACCTCAGCAGCCACCTTAATAAAACCTGCAGAGTGTGGGACATGTGACTCATGCTCTTGGGTCCCCCCAGAGCAGCACTGCCCCTCCAGTGGCCTTGTGTTCAGTGCTGATCTGATAGTACTTTGCTGCTTCTCTTGCCCATATTTAAACCAACACTATCGTTATTAATCAGAGAATTACAATAACTAACAAAAGAGACAATTCCTATACCCTGGAGGATGAGTTTTTCAGGGAGGCAGTAATGGATATGGAGCCTTTCCCCTTTCAAATCCCAGCAAGGGCAGTTGTGACTGCAGATCATTACCATATGCTATTTTGTCTGTCATCTTTGTGAAACGAGTAAGTGGACTAGACAGCTTCCATATTAGATAAAATAATATTACAAGAGACATCTCCAGAGCCTCTGTGCCCTGGCTGAAGACAGCACAGAGCAGCATGGGGAAAGTGAGACCTCTTGAGAAAAATTCAGTCCTACACCACATATTTTTTTGTGCAGTATTGCTTCTGAATACCCAGCCTGGAAAGCTGCATTTCATACTCATTTTGAATGCTCAGCCTGTGAACCTGAGCTCTTTAACACAGTTTCTCCTGTGCTCTCCAAACTGATGCAATTTTGTGTGTGTTTCTGATTAAGAGCACTCTGAAAAAGCTGGATGTGAATTTCTTGTGCCCACTCGATTTGCGCAGTGACGGTGAGAGACTCTTGGTGACCTGTCACAGTGCCTTTCACAAGTGCCAGCAGCTAATCTGATGGCTGTTACCCTATCTGAGTGAAATAATAATAATAATGAATTCATCCTCTGTTCATTTCAGTTCTGCTGCTGGAACACAAGGATGAAGAGTTTCTTCAGACACTTCATGCACACTTGTCCTAGGAGATTGTGTGAGCACTGTGTACTTCAAATTCATTTGCTGTTTTGATTTCTCTGGCAACTAAGAAGGTGCCTTTGATCCCTCTACTGTCACTTTGTTTTTGCATTTTGATGATTTTATCATGAATTCATGTTTAATTCACTCTGCAGTGATGAAGTAAGTGGCAACACTCAAAAGAAGGATACTTTTTACAAAATCAAACCATATTCATTTGAACTTTGTATGAACTACTTCATTCCTTTGAAGTAGAATATATTAATGAGGACAGACATTAAGAAAAAAGATCCTTATATCAAGTCACATTTATTATCTTATCTGAGGTGATAGTGGAGGTAGATCTATCAGACCAAAGATGGAGTGTGCTTTGAATAAACTTTTAGTTGAAACATGTGGACAAACACCTAATTGTCTAGTTTAGTATGTGATTTTTTAACCTGTTTTATCTCTATTTCTGCTTTTGCATTACATACTCGTTGATACACATGAATTTTATGGACACAACCACATCCACAATTACATGCACAAATTCAAAATGCTTATAGTAGGTTGATAGGGCAAGGATGCTTCATGGAGCCTGTAGTTTATACAGGCAGTTACAATCTTTTTAATCTAAGCCTTCTTGTGAAAATGTTTAGGCATCTTTTCTTGTTATTGTTATACTTCTCAGTGAATCAGACTGTGACTGAAACAAGGAAACTGCTTGCATTTCTTTCCTTAGGAATTGGAGTGCTCTGCTGGGGTGCTGGCAGGTTTGCCCTGCTCACCAGGACAGAGATGCAGTGGGACAAGTGACAAAAGGGACAAACCTCAAAGATCAGAGCATCAAAGAGCAATGATGGCTTCAGAAGAGAAGTTTGGCAAGTACATAAAGGATTATATTTAAATATACCTAAATTTGATAGTACTTAAATATACTAAACCATAAGTATACTTAAATATACTATATTTAAATATACTACAATATAAGTATTTAAATATACTTGAATTTGATTTTATTCTCTAGGACAAAACTTTCATTCACAGTTGCAGCAATTTGTACTTTTCAGCAGAAATGAGCTTGTTTGATTCTGTTACTCAGCATCAGCTCTGACGGACAAGTGTGGTGCCTGAGCAAAAAAAAGCTGGGAAGAAAGTAGAAGAGGGAGAAAATAAAAACAGGTGGCAAGGGGCCCAGGAACAATAAAAGCCTGAATGAGAACACCTTTATCACTTTTGCAACAGCAGCTTAAAGGCCCAAGGAGAGAAATAGATTTTGTAAATCAGACTAAATATTTTTTACAGGGTGCAGTGTGCAGCTTAAGAACCCAGCTGGGAAAAATAGCTCCTGCAAATCAGTGGAGAAACTATATTTTACTGGCTGCTGTTTAGGAGCTAGGAGAGATAGGATAGGGGAAGACCTTTTACAAGGCAAGGAGCAAATATATATGAATTTGTGTTATGATTTGAGATTTTGGGATGGGTTTTTTCGAGTGTCCATAAAAAGGCCCATAAAAAAGATACCAGCATGGCAAAGCCATGTTTACTGATCCCTATAAAACCTGTAAGCCTTCCTTAGTGTTTTAAAAATCATGTATTGATGTATATTTTACACTGAGTAGTCATTTGTGCATATAAAAAGCTTTTATTTTGCAGAGAAATCCTGTTAGGGATTCTAGCCTACAATAACTTTGGAGAAGCCATTTGAAATACCAGAAAATGAATAAATACATGGGATGGCAACTCTTGTTTTGAAATAAGAAACAGAAGAAATCATTAGTGTTAATCCTCCCAAAGATGAATATGTAGCTTATCAAGGTAATTATGTTAAAAGGAGTTCTGCTGCTGAGTTAGGTGATCCTTTCCAGAGGAATGATCCCTGTCACTGCCAGTCCAGGGAAGGTCCTGCCCTAAGGATGGAAGGATGGCACTGGTAGTGGAAGTGCATCTTTAGCAGATAAGAAGGGTTTTCATATCACTAGGAAAGGGAATTGGTTACTAGGTCTTAAGAGACTCTTGCAAATCTGAAGAATATTTTTCGTTTTCTTTTTTCTTGTCTCATCCTTCTTTCTGAAAGATGGACAGGAGCTGTGTGCAGATTGGGAACAGAATAAGCTGTCAAAGAACATACTGAATCTACCCACTCATTTTTTTTTTAATGAATAAAAAGCTGAATAGAATGCTGAAATATTTTGTATATTAAAAAAAAAAAAAAAAAAGAAAAAATACTCTTGTTAGATTTTTTTGGCAAAACTGCATGTTGGGATTTCCCAGTTTGTTTACACTAGTTTGTTTTGGAACTAATTCACCTCTTATGCTTGAAAATTTTTGAAAGAGGTGAACTGTCTTACCTCTGCTCCCTGCGACATAAGTGCTGCAGGAACAGTTGCCATAGCAAATAAAATTATGTATTACCACTGTCAGAGGAAAATGTTGTATTGGCCAAGATGTTTCCTCCTTCTCTGGGACATGTTATTGATGGGAGTCTCCAGGTGTCTGTTGCCAGGAAGAGTGCTGGGAAACCATGTAAATCCTCCTCCTTGCAAAAAGACTTTTTATTTTGCTTTGATGTCTGCTGCACTGGATCCTGGACATTTTTCTTTTGATCAATCTGCTTGTAAGTGTCACCCAAGGCTGATTGGTATGGCTGCTTTTAAAAGAGAGTTTCTTCTAGAGAGTCATTTATTGATAACCAGTGGTTGCAGTTGTTATCTTCTTAATGTGTCACTCCTACAGAGTGTAAGGGAAACAACAGTCAAAGCACACATGCTCAAAGGGGCTGTAGTTTCTTAAAATTTAGAATGGACTCAGTGAAACATTTTGCTCCTTAGAGGAAAAAAAAGTACACTTACATCTTCTTTTCCAGCAAAATATTCTGTAGATGTTAAAGCCACCCTTTAGTCAAAAATTAAGGTAGCCACATTGTGACAAGGAAATTTTATCCATCTCTGTTTAGGAGACAATGAAAATCTTCTGTGCACCTGCAACAGTTTTGCCAATGTGTTGAGCTGCAAGTGTGTGCCAAGTGGATAATAGAAATGTTACAGGTGTGCAAATTGCCCTTGGACATCCTGTCCCCTGGGTCTGCCCCAGTCCCCTGAGGAATTTTGGTCAGGAGTGTCAGGACTGTGTTAGATCACTGTGGTCAACCAGCAAAGAAGAACGCTGTTCAGGTCTATTAAACCATCCTTGAAGGGTAAGCCTTCTTTTTAAAAGTTGTTGTTGTTATTGTTGTTGTTATTATTATTACTATTATTATCATTATTGCTATCATTATAATTTTTTGATAATAATATACAGATATATTAAATAGAGTAATAATAAAAACAATAAGTAGTAACAATAAATAAATATATAATATATTTATATATAAATTTATAAATATAAATATAAAAATATAAATATATTCACATATAAATATACAATAACAACAACAACAACAGTAATAATAATATCTATGTTAGTGACAGTTTGAATTGAGCCAGAATCCTGAAATAAACCCTTTGTTTAAAAGATAACTTGCCATCCTCTTGAATCTCTAGATAAACATCCCTCTGCCTCCAGCTATGTAATTTCCTTGTAGGGCCTGACATTTCCAAAAAAAAGCTGACCTTGACATTGAAGTTCAGATTTAATCATTCATTAGTGGTAAATATTAGAGTGATGTTTATATTGTGTTTTCCAAGCCATAGGAAAATATTACTTAATTTGGACTGTCTTGCTCTGCACTTAAATAATCTAGCACAGGTTTTGGTTTCTGTGGGTTTTGATACTGTGGTGCAAAAGGTGTTTAAAAAAAAGAAAAAACCCAACAAATCTGACTGTTTCTAAAACCAGAGTTAGTGGTTTACTGCTCTTTGATAGCATCAGTAAAAGTGGCAACAATGCCACTGGTGATCCTTCCTCTGCTGGGTCACCAAAGGGAAGGAGCAGGGTGACACAGAGCAAATACATCCATTTCACTCTCAGACAGGAGGGAGACGTATGTGGAGGGAGAAACTGTTTTTCAGAGGAGGCATTGGTTTGCCTCTCCTTTTATTCATTTATTGATCTGTGAGACTTTAACAGTTGTATAATTGTAAAATAAGGATTATGGGCCTGTTTCATAATTATTTATTAGGTTGGTTTTTTAATACAATTGAAAAAATGTTATGAAATGGCAGAGAATATCTCTTACAGAAACTTTTCAAAATGTGTAAATAAACATAAGCTTTTACTCATAACACAACTGGTTTTGAGATAAAGGGATTCTTGCCTGTGTCTAAACACAATAAAGCTTGCAGAAGTACAATGCACCAGTCAGATGTTGGGTGGTGCTCCTTGAACAAGTGGAATTTTATATCTCACAGCAGAAGTTTATATCCCAGAAAAGTGTTGTATGAACAACATGAAAAAAGTGTTGTAAGAACCCTTCCTGCAAGGACTGACCAGTCCAGGAGAAGAGTCATGCTCACATAATTCCTTTTCTACATCCAACATCAAGAAAGCCACAGCTTGGTTCAAGATCATAAGAAGCTCAGATTAATTTCTATATTTCCTAGGCATCTTTTACACAAATGTGTGGTTTATATAGTGCTTTCATTTAATTTTTCTGTTGGAGCTTATAATTGTGTATGAGGTTATACTGAACCAATTATTTATAAGCCTCACATTATTAACATTGGTAATTGATTTAAAAATGGAAGAAAAGAACTTGTAACAGGTGTGGGCTGACTTACCACTTTCCACCATGCAAGTGCCTTTTCCAAAATTGGATGGAAACAGGAAGGTACATTTCATTTATTTTCTTCCTGTGCTTGTGGCCAGTTTCCAGCTTGTCAACACAGTGCTCCAAAAAGGACACTGAATCATGACAAAAGCTGTCAGTACAGCTGGGATTTTCCATAAAAATTGGGTGAAATAATGAAATTCATATGGTTGTTGTGACAAAACTGTATCCAAGGTCTCACTTTCTTGAATCAGTGCCCAGTTTGGTTCTCAAAGTTGTGAAAACTTTTTGACTAATGTCCAGGTTATTAGTTGACTGAAATCATGGGTACTTTTGTACAGTAGCCTTCAGAACCTGATTGCTGAGGTTTGGCCCAAAGCAGTGTCACATGTTCTATGTTTGGGGTCCTTCTGTTGTGTTGGACCAGAGCAGAAAAATGAAAAAGGAAAAGTGAAAAAGAAAAAATGTGGGTTACTCCATTTACAGCTATTTTTTTTTTCCTTTTCTTCGACACTGAAATGGAGCTTCAGACTTGTCTTCTCTGCAGACCCTGATAAATATTCCTCTTTTCAGCATGTGGTAATTCTTGCTGAAGGTAGATTTGAAAGAGTGGAGGCAACTTTATTTATCTTCATAAACAGCAGCTCTCCTATTGCTTGGTGCTCATGCCTAATTTATTAGGAGATTGCAAAGCTTTGACCCGTGGACAGAAAATGATACCTGCCTGGAAGTCATGTAATTCCATCAACCACAGTCTGTGGCAAGGCAAGATCCTTCACATTTGTCTGCAAACATATGCTCATCATGGGCACTGCTATAATAGAAATAGTGGTTGCAGCTACATCTGAGGAATTCTGTAGGAAAACCAGGCAATTATTTCATTTCTCCTTTTGCCAGGGTCCAGCAGGGCTCAGAGGGATGTAGGGAAACGTTATCCTCCACGTTTTAAGATTTTCTCCACTTGCCTCAGCATGTCATCAGCAGAGCAGGGGATGTGGAGGTTGCAGTGTATTCAGGTGTGGCTGTGTTCTGAGGAGAGGGCAACTTCAGAGAGAATATTAAACAGCTCATCTTCCAGTGCTGTCAGTCATGCAAGGCACTTCTCTGTAAGCCAGTCACATCTCACTGGTGATGTGTATTAATCCACTTTCTGCCTCCAGCATCACCTGGTTTATTTTCTATCCTGGTTTCATACCTTTTTTTGGCAAAACCACAGGGGAAATATATTTCAGTCACAGTGTATGGTAATTTTGCTCTATGCACTCTAGCTCATTACACAATCCTTGTCTTTCGAAAATAGAGAAAGGATTTATGTCTCCTACTATCGTTTCTGCCACACACTGATTCAGTGAAAGAGCTTTGTGGTGGTTGGGAGTAAATTTCATTTTCCCTGCTGTTTCATGAAGTGTGAATCACTTTCTAGCAGATGATGTCACTGCCAATTTACAAGTTTTTCTTCCTCTACTCCTGTGTAGGAGGAATCATAAGTACTCTTTTTGTCATGGTAATGCTGTTAGGTGTAGAGGGTTATTGGATGCAGGAGACAGCATTCAAGCTTCTTTATTTTTGCCATCACAGATAAAAAGCTGAGTTTGAAAGGTGAGGCACGTTCAGTCTCTCTGGCTAATGGAGAATGAAGGCTTCTTTCAGGTTTGGATCTTGGATACTGCAAAGATTTGTTTTCTGTGGGGTCTATGACAGAATTTGAACCGTGAAAAAAATGTGTTTATGTTGCTTTTCATTTTTGAAACAGAAGTTGACTTATACACTGTGAAGATCTTCTCCAACTAAGAGACCTTTCTCTTCAGTTTAAAAATAAATTGCTTTTTACTGTTTAGAAGATTTTATACATATAATTTTTGAGATGTGGGTTCTTGGGAACTGTTCTTGACTCCTTGTTCTTGATGTTTTACTGGGAAGATACCTGTCATTGTGTCTATTTCCACCAGCTTCACCAGTGTTATAAATGATCAATTTCGGAAGCCAATTTTATCA
>JAHXMQ010012337.1:33341834-33364642 GCA_020466415.1 Ammodramus savannarum pratensis
TAACTCCTTCAGCGTGAATTAATATATCATCCATAACACCAGCTTCTGAATAAGAGGAAAATAGGTGGTGAATAGTGAAAACTGCTCTTGTGGAAAGAACAGCTCCTCTCCAAAACAGTTTTGTGTGGCAAGGGAAATGAATGTAGATATATACATAAAGTGAAACCTAAAAATATTCATTCACAACACCTATCTGCTATCTTGGATGTTCTTAGGTGCCTTTTTAACCCCAAAAAATAGAGCCACTGAGCTGAACTGTCTCTGTTTTATAGGTGAGGATAGTAAAGAGCAAAATGTCATTATAGCAATGGTGTCCTTCCCAGCCAAGGACCCTTCACAGCAAGGGTCTTCAAGATGACAAACTGTGATCTGTAACAGGAGGGACAAGCCATCAGGACTAGTTAGGAGGATGGAAAATCAGCATGTGCAGGAAAACTGACACTCCAAAAAGGAGCATGTCAGCTGAGAGTCAGGAATATATTGTAGCTACCACGGAGAAGAGTAGAGGTCATTCACAGACTATGAGTCTATTAATCTTCAGAGGCAGGTATTAGTCCTTTATGTAATTCACATGTTACAGAATTCTTCTTTAAGCATATTCTACTACACACATCCTTCGTCAGATGCTTGTGGTGCCTTCATATCAGGTTTGGCATCTAATTTCAATCTGCTCTTTGCAGATTCCTCATGTGTGCAGTCAGTATGTAAGCAGATAAAAGCAATGGATTAGGAAGGATGGGGGGAAATTATTCCTTAAAATCCTGAAATAGAAGTAGGTCTCGTTTGATCTTATCTCTTCCAAAGACCTCAGTCTTGAGATCTGTACCATCCTGGTTTGCTGGTTGCCTCTTAACTAAAATCTAGGCTCTTGTTGAGTGCTTGAAAATGTGTTTAAAATTGCATCAAAGGCAGGGAAGCCCTGCAGAGAGACCTGGACAAAGGAGAGGACTGGAAGTCCTCAGGAAGTTTAACAAGGGGAAGTGCCAGAGTCTACAGCTGGGATGGGACAACCCTGGTTGTGTGCACGGATTGGGGAATGAGAGGCTGGAAAGCAGTGCCATGGAAAGGGACCTGGGGATCCTGGTCAATTGACGAGGTGTTGTGAGGGTCCCCAGGATGAGGTGAGAGATGAGAATTGACTCTAGGTTCTCAGAAGGCTGATTTATTATTTTATCATGTTATATTAAATGAAATTATATACTAAAGCTATACTAAAGAAAGAGAAAGGAGACATCAGAAGGTTGGACAAGAATGATAATAAAAGCCCATGACTGACCAGAGAATCTGACACAGCTGGACTGGGATTGATCATTAAATTAAAACAGTTCACATGCAACCAATCCAAGATGCACCTGTTGGTAAGCAACCTCCAAATCACATTCCAAGCAATAGATAATCATTGCTTACATTTATTTTCTGAGGCTTCTCAGGAGAAAAATCCTGGCGAAGGGATTTTTCAGAAAATATCATGGTGACGGTCAATGGCAAGTTGAACACTGATCAGCAGTGCTCTGGCAGCCAGGAGGGACAAACCTGTCCTGGGGACATCAGGGACAGCATCAGCTGGGCAAGGGAGGGGATTGTCCCCTCTGCTCTGCACTGGGGCAGCCTCACCACCAGTGCTGGGGGCAGTTTAGGTGCCACAACATAAAAAAGATAAAAAGCTGTAGGGAGTGTCCAGAGGAAGGTGATGAGGATGGTGAAGGGCCTTGAGGGGAAGCCTTGTGAGGAGCAACTGAGGGCACTTGGTCTGTTCAGCCTGGAGGAGACTGAGGGGAGACCCCAGTGCAGTTACAGCTTCCTTGTGAGGGGGAGAGGAGGGGCAGGCACTGATCTCTGCTCTCTGGTGACCAGGGACAGGACCTGAGAGAGCAGCCTGAAGCTGAATCAGGGGAGATTTAGGTTGGATGTGTGGAAAAGGTTCTTCAACCAGAGAGTGGATGGAACAGGCTCCCCAGGGCAGTGGTCACAGCGCCAAGCCTGGCAGGCCTCAGGAAGGGTTTGGACAATATTCTCAGGCACTTGGTGTGCTTCTTGAGGGTAGTGCTGTGTAGAAGGACTTGATGATCCCTGTGGATCCCTTCCAACCCAGCTTATTCCGTGATTCTGTGAAAATATGTCTGTCCCATCAACTCCTCATCGTCTTTAGACAGGTCCAGTCGGGTCACTCCTGATAGCAGCAGCTGAAGAGCCCGGCCTTGTTGTATTCTTCCTCTCAAGGGGCTGAGATCATCACTAATGTCTCTTTGTGTTAACAAACAATAACTCCAATATTGCTGTCAGCAGAAGCACTGTACTCTGCAGAGAGTGTAGGCTGGCTGTGTAATTGCCATGGCACATCCTGCCCAGGTACAGCATGCCCACTGTGCCCAGGCCCAGGCACCTGCACTGCTGACAGTGCCTGGATCACACAGTGCTATTCCCATGCACCTGGGATTCCTTTCCTTGAAAGGCAGATCCTAATTATAGATGTTCATCCCCTATCTTTTATTTTGCGGGCATATTTGACTCACAAGCAGTGGGAGAGAGTTCATGGGCTTTTAATGTCTGATGAACATTCTTGATGCATTTGTAGCCAGAGAAGAGTTGAGTTGCTGGCTTTCAACAGCTGTGTGTGGACTTGTGCTGGTTCGTAAGCCATAGTTGGAAAAAATACCCCAAACTCTCAGTTCTCTGCATCCAACATTTTACTACAGTTGCAGGATGCAACCTGGATTTATTGAAGGCATGGTTTTTGGTTGAGAGTTTCAGAAAACCTAGTCCAGTACCCCTATAAATTATATGCTCAGCTGTATGACCAAGTAACCATAAAAGTCCATTCCATGACATGATGAGTTGCTCATTTTTGTTTTCTCCATTCTCTTTGCCATTTTACTGGATTTGTAAAACATAAATCCCGACACTGTCAAAGTCTCATGCAATTACAGAAGCCTGAGAGAAGTTTCCTCACTCATAAGCAGTCAACCATGTTACTCAGAACATTTGGCCACATAATTTCCACTCCCACCCCATGCTCTTGCAGAATAAAGACTTTTTGCAGATTTTTAACTACATGGTAATTTATAGAAAATCTTTTTTATATCTTACAGCAACACTATATGCTACCTCTTAAAAGAATTCCTGATACCAAAGGACTGTTAGCACAACCTGTTACAGGGCAAGAAAGTTACTGCACTTTCTACATGCTTCACTATATCTTCAGAACAAGCTAAACTACCAGCAGCTTCCTTGTGGGCATCTAGATATATAGAAAGTAGAAAAAAGGGAGACCCAAGTTAGAGCAGTCTGCAGCTGCAGTTTAAAACATCTGTTTTTCCCAGAAGTGATTTTTTCTTCCCCCTACAATTTTATCCAAATTTCTCAGTTTTCTGCGAAGGAGAAATTTCCCTGAGTGCTGCAATGTGGTCCTCTTGTGTGTATGAATTATGATTCAGCCTTTAATCAGACCTCCTCTAGGATCTCTTTCTGTTCTGGGAGAAAAGGTGAACAGTGCTTGATTACTTATTAATGAGGACATGTACTGTGTTGGAAAAACTATTAATAATCCCATGGATAGATTTTTCCATGATGCTCCTCAGTGCAGTGTCTGAATGCCTTATAGATGTCAGTTTTATCTTCAAATTAACCTGGGGGGTAAAGTCATGACAAAGTTTCTGTTTTACAGACTGGGAATCCAGATAAGAGGTTGAAGGCAAGAAGGCCCCACCAGTTGCTGGTTGTTTATTCAATCAATATGAATTGGTTGAATTCATATTGGTTGAATAAACAGATGGTTTATTAAAGTGAGATAATGTTTTTATTGTTGTCTATTGGGTCTGTGGATACTCAGCATTTCTGCTAATTAGATCTAGCAATTTTCAGGTGACTACTTAGACATAGAGATAAGTATATTTTCCTCAAGTTCTTGACACATTTAATCACTGCAGGCAAAGATATTTAGATGTTTTGTGGATCTCAGTGACTTTTGTTTGTAGATCTCAGTGACTTCTCAGCAAACAATTGATTTTAAGTGATTTGCTTGGTCTTGGTATAAATGCTGTAATCTGACTCTTTAGGGAAGCATTTACTTCATGCCTCCCATACAAATGATTCTCCTATTAACTGTTGCAGTCCTTTGCTTTCCCTGTGTGGTGCAGATGTGATGAGGAGTTGCATTCTCAACCACTTCACTTGCTGATCCATGCTTTGGGCAGCTCTCCCTGTTTCCAGGGAGGGAAATGCTGGCACTGCTGGCCTCCCTGTGTCTTTCAATGCTGTCTCTGTGTCTGGAGGAGGTAGAACTGAGTCTGGCCTTGACCAGGTAGGAGAAACCAGCTGACTAAAGTATATCTGGCATCTTCCAACCTGGCCTTTTATGGCTTTATAAAGTATTTGCAGGCTGCTGTGCAGGGACTTTCAGTAAAACTAACTGCCGCATAATGTGGAGCAGGGCAGAACATGACAGACAGCACCTTGGCCCAGTGGAGCCTCTAAAAGTGCCTTTATGACCAACAAAACCTGAGTTTTCACCATTTCTCATGAAAACCATCTCACTAGTGTTTGCCTTGTGTGTAGTACTTTCAAAATGCTAAAAAAGGCTCTGTGGCCATACATGGTTTTTGTCATTTTTATGGACCAGACAAGCCATGACAAAGCTGAGCAACACTGGCCTTTGTTTAGTGGGAAAAAATGAAAAAAAAAATTCTCTGCTGTGGATGCTGGGCTTGCAGACACCAGCCAAGCCCAAAAGTATTTCTAGAAGCAAAAAAAAAAAAAAAAAAACAGAAAGAAAAAAGAAAGAAAGGTGTCAGTAGAGTTAATGGTATGATGGACTGTGACAGAATAAAGGTAGAGAGAAAATAATTTGTGGCAGGACAGCCACAGGAGATACAGGGATAAAATGAGAAGAAACAGCAGGGAAGCACCTGTTAGTGCTTCAGACTGGCTCTGGGAGGAAAGTTAAGAAAGTGTTAGGATTGGGGAGGCAAGGTAGAATGTATAGCCTAAGAAATAGAAAAGGAAGCTGGGTGGACATAAGATTCTTTGGGAAATTTTTGCAGAAGAAGGCTAAGATCCCCAAAAACCAGCAGTAAGGTGGCTATGGTATATAGATGAGTGATAGTTCCAAGAGCTTTGTATATTGTGTCAGCAATAGAGATTCTGCATGGGTGGGCAGGAGACACTGGACAAGACATGATAATTGTTATTTAGAAGTAGACTTCACCCCCAAAGCCTTGGTTCATTCAAAGCAACCTACATTTTTTTTCCCTCATTAAAATGACATTTAAAAACAAACCATGTCATTCTAGTGAAGTCAGACAGATCAGTCAGGCAAAAATATGATAGTGATTAAATTTTTTTTTATGGTATGCCTCTCATCAGGCTTGCAGGCTACAAATGCATGCAAATAAAGCATCAATTTTGTTTCAGTCTCCCAGATATAAAATGAAGTTCCCATCTGCCATCTTGGGCTTTTCTCTTTCATTTAGCCCAGTCTTATCCCAGTCTGAACTGAGCATCACTATCTCCCCATCAGTGGAGGAAGAGAACTCTTCATGGTCTTCCAGTGGCCCATTTGCCATAACTCTGTGGTATTTATGCTCCTGTTTCTCCTTAGCAGCTCACTTTAGAGGGGCAGTATGGGTTTGTCTAACCTTCTGATCCCTTTGGCAGGAAATCTTTAGTTTACTGGAGCCAAAATTGCTGCACATTCTAGACAGCAATCCATTACACCAGGTTGAAGACCTAAAGTGAGTAGCCCATTGTTGCAGACATGTTTTCTGAAAAATCATTTCCTTAGGATTTTTCCTCCTGAGAAGCTGGGAGGCCTCAGGAACAAAATGTGAACATTGATTATCTGCTGCTGTGGAATGCAACAGGTGCATCTGTGATTGGTCTCATGTGGTTGTTTCTAATTAATGGCCAATCTCAGTGAGCTGGCTTGGACTCTCTGTATGAGACAGAAGCTTTTGATATTCATTCTTTCCTATTCTATTCTTAGCTAGCCTTCTGATGAAATCCTTTCTTCTATTCTTTTAGAATGTAATATATATCATAAAATAATAAATCAGCCTTCTGAAACAACATTCTCATCTCTTCCCTCATCTAAGAACCCCTGTGAACTCCGTCACAGCCTGTGAACCCATTTTGGCATTGCTACCATATATTAGAAAGATGCTGAGGTGACAGTGACAGCTGGAGACCCAGCTCAGAGGAAGAGGAGGAGGAAGGAATACTTTAATCACCCACTCAGTAGCCAGAGCAGGAAGAGAAGCCTCTCCCTTGGCTTGGCACAGACAGTCCAGGAGATGTGCTGGGCCTTTCTGTAAGGTCTTGGAGGTATGTGCAGGGTTTTAATGGTGGCAATGCTGTGACTGTGCATGCTGTGTTCTCACACTTGCCTCATGGGGCTTAGTTAGTGCCTGGTGCCCGATGCTCCAGCAGGCATTCCTACTTCAACAGCCCCTGAGTTGTTAAAACCAGGCATAAGATGTTTGTGAGTGACAAATTTCAGTGTTTCAAGAACAGATGTCTGAATATTTTTGTGGTTTTGGTGTTACCTTGACCACGTGGCACTAACATGCAACTTAGAAATGTTCTTGTTGGTGAAGAAGCCAGTTCTGAATATTTTCTTTCTAAAAGCAGAGCACTATAATATCCATTGTCTGATTTTAGTGTGTTTTGTAAAATCAGACCATTGTCTGATTTTAGTGTGTTTTGTACCTCAGGGCCCTATATTATATACATCTGAATGAGCTGGATGCTTTTCATTACTGAGTGCTCCATGAACTGGATATTTTTAGAAGACAACCTGCTGCTCATGCTGGTTTTTCAAGCTCCTTTCTTTAAGTCAATCCTGTTAAATTGTGTTGAGCACAATGGCTATCACTTTATATCTGTAAAATTGGTTATTTTTTTTTCCTTATGGCAGAGTTTGCTTTAAAAGAAAAAGGTGATGGGGCTGGGGTGAGGGGAAGATGTATTATTCGAAACCTGAGAAATCTTTGAGTGAGGCTGAGCACAGTGGTGGTGCCTGTAACCTGTGAAAGCACTTTCACCAACAGCTTACCCCCAGTGCCTGTGGAAACAAATCCTATTCAGTATGATATATGAAAGCATAACCCTCTGTAGTAAAGGAATCAATGGAAGCATTCATATAATAGATGACTCTTCAGGCTTGTGCAGTCTGCTGCTCAAACATAATTGGCATCCATGTAATAAAATACTGAGCACCCAGGGAAATGTTTGAGATGTTTATGAGTCATCACATGGTTTATTGTAGAAGACTGGCACAGAGCTGTGTAAAGCAGAACAGGCTAACTAGCACCTGAGTTAGCATTACAGTTTTTAACACCGTGATAAAGAAACAAACAGAATTTAGACTTATGTGTATTTAACTAATGTACCATCCAAGTGAGTTATTAGGGGTCTGGTGGGTACAATACAACATCAGGTTGGCCAACCAGTGTTTTTACATGGAATCCTTAGGTTGTTGCTCCAAGATGCAGATGAGAAATCCAGGCTTTAAACTGCAGTGTTGCTGACAGGCAGAACCAAGGCACAGTTGCACAGCGCCTTTGTACATTGCAGGCTTCTCTGAATGAGGCCTGTCTTTTGCTCTATGCCTACATAATGTTTAGCACAGCTGGGAGTCCTTATCTCAGCCAAAGGCCTCTCTAGATGCCACTGTAAAGGAAACAATAATATATTTGTCAGCTGCATGTAGTAAGTACGTTAATAATTTCCCTGTTCATAAAAAGAACCTGCTTGCTTGGCATCTGAGCAGACTTGCAGCCTCTTGATCTTACCCTGCAGTCCTTGGGCTCTGTCTGTTTAGAAAACTATAGTAAAGTAACTCTTCCAGAGCTCTCTAATATCATGACAACACCTAAGAAGCAAGTTTAAAGGCAGCTCTGGTCTGACAACATACTGCAGTCTGCAATGTAGACACATTAATGTTAACTGTTGTGCTTGCCCTGAGAGATGCTTCTCACACACAGATTAAGAAATTGTGTGTGCTGAACTGCCAGAGCTCTCCTCTTGTTTCAGCTTGGCTTACTTGACTTGTAATTTAAATCACCTTTCATTCAAGTGATTTTTTTTTTTTGAGGGAAGCAAGAGAAAGAAAATGAGTCCAGCTCCCCTCTGCAAAAGAAACTGAGTGGGTGCAATTCTCTCCAGCAAAAAGCAGCAGCCAGATGTTGATATTTGTTTTGTTTTGCTGAGTAACAAAGCTCAGCACATCTGTGTCCACACCATCCTTGCAGTGGGTACCAATTCTTTTCATTCTTAAAATTTCTGTTCCGCCACAGCAAATGGGAAAAAAGAAATGGGGCACTGCCTTTTGATTGCTGCATTAGCACTTTCTACTTTTTTCTTTTTTGTCTTCATCGCTCTCCTCTCATTCCTGTTTTGATTGTGGGATGGGTCAATTTATATCAGAGCTTTGGACCTTCAATTTCACTAGAAAGATCTCTCTCATTTGATGATGGTCCTGTAAAACAGGCTTTGTTTCATTGTCTTTGTATTTCTGTATTATGAGGTTATTCTGGGGACGTGGGTAGGTGCCTGCATGACAAGGGGAGAGACTGAGAGGGAGGTATTGATCAGGATTTCCCTAATTCTTAACAGAAACTCTCTAACATGTGATTTTGGACAGTTGAGCCAAGTTTTCAAAGTGAGTAAACACAAGTGGAATTCTTGAGAATCAGGAAAAAATTTTGATTTAAGAGATTAGTATGGTTCTTGCCTTCTGAGATGTGAAAACTAAAACTGATATTACAGAACTAGAGATGTAGAAATGGGGGGGGAAATGCCCATGATTTTAAAAAAGAAATTGTCATCCATCTATGGAAAATACTGTAAAATCTTGCAGAGTGGAAGGCTGGTAGCTGTGGTACCCAGCTGCTCAAGGATGTGGAGGGGTGCAGGAGAGCAGATGGAGGCAGATTCCCCAAGGTATAACTGCTGTGTTTTATGTCAATGCTGAGGCACAACAGATAAAGGAACACGATAAAGGAGATAAAAATTTGCTCTTTAGACACTGGGAAAAGATGATCTGCTTAGACTGCTCCTGGGTAATTAAAACCTGTCTGGATAACCTCAAATAGAGTGGGAGTAGAACACAGAGAAAGCTCCAGCAGTTTAAATAATTTTGAATCTGAGCCTTTGTTGCAGTCCAGGTGGACACTGTGCTGGGATACAACTCCTCTAAACCTCACTGATCTCACAAACCTAATCATTGCATCAGGACTTAAATTTAGAGCCACACCAGGCTTTCTGGGCAAGGTTTATAGCTCTCTCTTGGTAGGTAGACTCTGCAGTCAGATTTCTGGAGTTGAGGATTTGCCAAATCTTGCTCAATCTGAATGACATGAATCTGTAACTTTCGGTTCTCTGATAAGGAGTTGGAAACTCCATTAACTTAACACAAAATCCCTTCAGCTCTTCAAACCTCCAGGCTACAGGGAATTCATGTGAAAATATCCCAGCACAATTTCTTTTGGGACTTCCTAATTTTCTCTAGTGTGGAATGTGTTCTAAGAATAGGTAATTTATAGCATAAATTCCATATATTCCCCTATATTCCTTTGGGGGAAAATCTAAAATGAGAAGCAGCATAACAAAAGTGGAAATAAAATATTTTGAATCTCACCAGAAATTCAGTGCGGATTTGATCCCAAGATGATTTTGTATATTATGGCCATTCTTATTTACTCAGGGGTGATTTGTATGGAGTTAAGAAAATGAAGGTTTGAAACTTAGTTTTTTTCTTAAGTGGCTGCATAAAATGGGGATTAATCTACAAGTCAGAATAGGGCCCTGACAGTTTTCCTTTACATTTTAGACTTTGAAGAGAAATGAACTGATATATATTCATTATTTGACTTTTGTAGTAGAAGTGAAAGTAGGATGAAGATATTTTCTATCAGTAGTCTTTCACAAAGGTTGTTTTCCCGGTGATATTAGAGCTATATTGTTTATTTTATGGTGTTACTTTCATGGCATGTGTGGTGCAGTTTTAACTGTGATAGCAATGTGGCTGTTGGCTAATAAATACCTTTACAGCATGAGTGAAAATATGTAGTACCTGTTGCAGTATACTTACCTGTAGAAAAGTGAATGTTAAAATAATTAGTCAATCAAAGAATTTTTTTTTAAGGAAGTGACAAATTGCAGTTGTTTTTTTTCTCCACCATTTACTTTCCCAGCCTAGAAGGTGGTCAATGAGTAGCACACTTTCCCTCTGGATTGTAAGGATGAGAATTTTGCAAATTGCAAAATTTACCTAGTAAAAAGGTATTGGCTGTATTTTTGAAACTGCTAAAATGTTCTTTATGGATTGTTAAAACCTTGACAAAAATTACCATTGCAGACTTCATTTCTTTTAAGGGGGATGACACAGCAGAACCTTGCTTTTCTAGCAAGCAGATTCCGTGTCAAATCTTGCTACAGATTTAGTTAAAAAGTACCAAATAACCCTTTCCCCCTATTGTTTAATTTATTAGCCAACCTATGGGAAGGATTCAGATATGGGTAGAGAGAGAGATTTCCTAATATCACATTTTGTTCTAAGTCCCTGGGCAACGTAAAATCTGAATTTTCTTTATCACTACTATTATGAAGAGATGGTAAAATATAAACTGATGGGTTGGGACCCGGTCCTGTGCCCTGAACAGAAAGGGCAGAGCCAGCAGCAAACAACAGACAGAACCCAGCAGCCTTGGTCATCTCTGCTGCTATTGCCACAGCTCTGGTGCAGGGGGAAAGCCAGGTCTGAGAGCAGCACTGGGGGCTGCAACTGGGACGGGGTTCCAGGTCTGAGGATAAGTTCATGTTTGTCCTTTTGCACACTAAGAAAATGAATTCAGAGTGAGGAGGAACTGTCAGGGACCCTAAGCTGATCAGGTTTTCTATGGGCTTAGAGGGACTTTGTTTCTGCTTAGTCAAGAGTGGCATGCCCTCAAAGTCACCAATTTCCGAGTCACAGGCCTACAAGTGACTGGGATTAGTTTGAGTCAGCGTTTCCCTGGGTGCCACAACTCAGTGCTGTAGAAAGTTGTTGGCTCTGCTTCCCTCAGGGATGTTCCCTCTGTGGCACAAAGGTCCTCACTGATGGGGAAAGGATGCTTTTTGCTGCTTGGCACTGAGAGGTTGTCTTGTGCATAGTCCTTGATAGTCTCCTTCCTGCCAGCTCTGGTAGGTTTTGTGTTTTCAAAAGAGGGATTTGTTCTCTTGACTGATTTTTCAGTGTGTAGCTTCTCCTCATTGCTCCTTCCACAGCTTATTGCTAATCCTCACGTATTCAAACCTTGGCTTCCTTGAGGGAAGCATGACATGTAGCTCTTTATTCTTCTGTTTTCTTTTTTTATTGCTTCTATAACTTGCTGCATTCTCGACAATTCAGTGGCTTGTGCAATTACATATCTTGCATTTCTGTTAGCATTCCCCTCAAATATGCCTGCAAAGCCCTCTCTTCCATGCAGCCAAGTTCTCTCTGCATGCAACCAAAGCAAGGGAAGCACTGTGAGACATATGCAAAAATCCTCGTCTGGCTATAGAAAATTTCTGCAAATGCTGTGGTCACTGATCTTGGGGTCCATTCATATACCAAAGTGATTTGTTGCTGCCAAAATTGGAGTAAAATGTCATTTCTGGTGATTCTTTTTATTTCTTTGAATAACTCTGTCTACTGTATGAGAAAGTCTTACAAAACTTAATTGTGACTCAAGCCTCAGTTCAAGAATACCTTTTAATTGGTTTCTCTGGGACTTCAAAATTATTTCCTGCAGTTAATTTTTGAAGTGGGGAAAAATACTATAGGATTTCATGGATGCCTAATGGACATGTTCTAGAAAGTCAGACATGAATAATCCCCCAGCTTGTGCCATTCTCTAATATTCCTTTATGCATTTTATTTGCACTTTTTCTACTTCCTCATCTTGTAAATTTATTTTTTTTGCCCCTATGTCTGGATGCAGCATTTCCACAAACATAAACCAGGCAGCTTCTACTTTCCAAAGACCTTCTGGAATTCTGGTTAAAACAATTGGAGAAGGGTTCTGCACACTACACTGAGGCAGCTTTGCACAAACCATCAGGAAGAGCTCCAGGAGAGCCACTGAAGGAGTGTGGATCAGCTTGAAAATCTCTTGGAAATTATCAGTGGATATGGTGTCTATCTTCTTCTCCATCTTAAACAGTTGCAATGCCATTAAAAGTCAGTTTGCTTCGCAGCAGAAGTGGTTGTGTTTCAGAAATGAGAGGAACAATCACTGTGTGCAGTTGGCAGATGAGTTTCTAATGTGTTTGGGGATTCTTTTCCATGCTGTAAATTCAAATTACATCTCATCATGAGCCTAGTTAAAGAACAGAATGTGTCACAGTAGAGAAAAGGAAAACCAGGGACAGATTGCGATCCTGTTGGCAATTATGGAAGTCTAGACTACTTCACTGTCATTTCCTATCCCAGGATGAATGAAAGCAGGGTAGGGGGTCTACTGGGGAAAAATGAAAACAAACAAACTTCTTATACTCATATTGGACAATTTATGAGAGAGAAGTTCTTGTGTTTCAAGTGATTTAAGCACTAGGAGCAAAGCAAATATGTAAACATAAATATTGCAAACAAATAAAAAATCTTGGTCTTGTTAAACTTCATAAGATTCCCATGGGAGAAGGAGCTTGTCCAGGTTCTGGTGATACCTAAGCCCCCAGGCAGGGAATCAGGAAGGGAATTTACTTGTCTTGTATCACTGGCCATGCTTGATGACCAAGGCAAAATGTAAAATTAATTACTTTTTATTATAAAATTTAATGCATGTTCCTGGAACACTGTCATGAAATAGAAACTAAATTCATATTCCAAATAATAATGAGTGATGTAGAGACCTGAAGAAATGTCAGAAATGAAATCTAACTAAATCCTTGAGGTGTATCAAAAATTGTAGAGAGCACATGTTCCCTACAGCTTCTCCATAATTTTTTAATCTTTCATTAATCATGTCTGGCTTTATTATTATCATCTTTGTGCAAACCCTGGTGTGTTCATATGTGAAACAGACTTCTGTGTAGCAGACTGTGTTATTTGCTATGCATGGAATTATGAGTTTGTTTGTTTGTGTCATCCTGGGAATGAGTGTGTCACTTCTCCTGGGCATTTGGTGGCATAAAGCCACTAAAATGCACCAGCAATGACCCCTGGTGCTTTACAAAAGGAAGCGATAAAAACTATCTTGTCGTGTTTAAGTGGCAGGGGAATTTAGGTATGTTATCCAGAATGCAATTATTCAGCTTGGAGCACAGCCAAGGCAGTGAGACTGACAATGTGTTTAATCTTATGAAAAGATGGCATGGGATCTTTAATGACCATGTTTTGTCGGTATCTCGGATTTATGATGTCTCTCAGAGACAGTTCTTGTGGCGTCGTGCTCAAAAGACATAATTAGAAGATCCGTAACTCTGCTGAGCTTTGTTTCAACTGGTCTTTTCCAGAGAGATGTGCATTTATTCAGTTTTATTTCTAATCTGTTCGATGCAGCCCTGTGAAGTCGGGGAGCCAGCCCTGGGAGGAAACAGCTGGTCCGACCCCATGCCATCCATTGATGGGGAAGCTGTTTCCCTGACAACGGCAAGACAAGAAACCAGACAGAGGCTCTTTCCCAGTTCATGTTTCTTTTTCACTCGCTGTTACAGGCACTCATTAGCTTCTGAGGAAGAATCAGATAGCCCCTATCAAACCGAGCTAAAGCCAAGTGGAACGGTGGAAATGTCACCACGTTTTCAAGATTTTCGAGGCTGTGGAGCTTCTGTGAAGCCTGCTGTTACCAACATTCCTTTTCTATTTAAAAGTATTAACAAACTAGGATTTTTTTTTTCCCATTTGGGAATTATTCATGGCACTGCATCAAAACAAAGAAGCAAGGTAAAAGAGTAAAAATCGCTGCACTAGCTTGGCTTCACTCTTTGTGCAGGATGCCTTTGTCTGTGCAAAAATACAGCTGAAGGGAGGGTTTGTGACTCAATTAGGACTGCAGAGCTGGTGGACATGGTGAAATTCACATATGCCTTTTTATTCAAACTCCTGACATTTTGGACTTCCTCAGGAAAAAGAGAAGCTGAGAGACAAGAGAAGGAGGTGACAGCCAGGTTGGCACAGGAGGCTGACAGCAAAGGCATGCTGGTGTTTTGATGCCTGTAGAAATAAGACCCAAGAGTTTGAGTCCACTGTGCCCCCTGTAAACTCTCACCTGGGATACTGTCATTTCTTTGACGTTTTGCAAATGTTTTTTTTCCCTTGAATATCTAGTGAAAAAGACTGCATGAGTAGAAGGGCAATAGTAAAGATTCCAGAACTTTTTAACATCGGGTAAAGGATTCTGGATTTATTCTGCTTGGTGTAAGAAAAACTTGATTTCTTTTTTTCTTATGTTAAAGTTAATGACTACATCTTGTACGATATGTGACACCAAAACAGTGAACTCAATAATTACTAAAACAGTAATTCCACTGAATATAAACCAGTGCAAAGTACTTGAGTAATTTAATACATTAATTCATAAAGGTAAGACCAATTTTCTTTTTTTTCCTACAACGATGGCATTGCCAGAAAAGGTCTCTGAGGCTTTGAAAATTCCCTCCATGTGACCCTCCTGAGGGATTTGTGTAGCAGAGGTTGTTGTGAGAGGAGCCTTGTCCAATCCTCCAGATCCAGTACGTCTGGTGTGAGTGTGATCAATGCCCTTCTAAAATACAGGCTGGATTTCTGCCAGTTCCTGAGGTAGCTTAAAATTCTGGGCAGACTAAAATGCTGCTGACTGACTAAGTAGCATGAAATGCAGGGAATATACAGAGATATCAAAAAACTTGAGTCTTAACCCTCCTAAATAATTATTCATTCATAAATTGAACAAACAAGCTGTATCTATGAATAGGCAGCATAAAGCTGTCATTTTTATAAAATAACTTTTTTTTTTTTTCAAAAGCTCTGTGGCTTTAAACGTTATTGTGTTTACAAGCTATAAAATTTAATAATGACCATCATGTTGTTGTAGGCAATGCAGACACAGGATATTTTAATGTCTCAACAGTTACTGCTCTTGCAGATGCTCTGAGCAGACTACTGATCTTTGGAGATGGATAAAGCCTGGGTTATGGCATTTATTTATTATTTTTTTCCTAGGAAGTGTTAAGGCAGTGGTATGGGTGTATATGAGAGGCTGCCTTGTTTTGGACTGCAACATGGAAAATTTTTATGCAACATCAGGCTCAATTCATGTGAAACTAAAGCTCTTAAAGCCAGCAAGCACTGATCTCCTTCAGGAAAGGTAGCATCCATCCTTCTGCCCAACATGTAATTTTGTCGCCGTGTCATTTCATGAGCAGGCATTTTTCAAATATGCTTTTGGTTAGCAGAGGCTTGATAACAAAGGATAAATACCAATTAGCTGTATTCAGCTGGGGGGCTGTCTGCCCATGTGGGGTCAGAGAGGGCCATGTTGTTAGGAGGTGGTTGATGTTCACTGCAGCAGCTCCAGTCTGTAAAAACAAAGCAGCATTTAAACAAGGGAGAAACGAAAATTGAGGAAGCTGATGGTCAAAGTCTGAGCAGCAGCATGTTAAACAAACATTAACCTTTTATTCTCATGGCTGTGGCTTTTTTTTCTGTGTAGTATAAGGCCTTCTCCATTGTCTGCTACTTTGTTTTTGTTTAAAATATAGCATTTAAACACATACTTACCTGGGTGATGGGATAACGCATTCTTCCCTCTCATGTCCAGATAATGTTTTTTCTTTTATTTCCAGCAGTATCTCTACAGTTGCAGAGACAAGTCTGATGTTTTTTTTTTTTCCTAAGCTCTCCATAGGCTTTCCCAAAATAAAAACTACAAATTATTTGGTTTCCTCTTCAGCACCCTTATGCCCGACTTGCAAACTGTGCCACCAAATTAATTGTGATCGATAAAATCCTTCATAAAAATGCAAACAAAATGTGTTACTTGAAAGGCTTTCAAATTCTGCGCTCTAATTTTACTTGAGAAATGCACAGTAGACTACTACTACTACTACTACTACTACTACTACTACTACTATTATTATTATTATTATTATTATTATTATTATTATTATTATATAATCTGTTAGGCAGTGATCAAAATGAATGTCTGAATGCAACAGAGCCATGAGGCTGAAGAAGGTGAAGATGTGGAATTGTCCATCCATATTCAGTGGAGTTTTGTTGGTGACAGAGGAAACCACTCTATTTGCAGGGACAACAAGGCTGGTAAGTCATGGATCATGTCTGTCTTCTTCTTTCTCACAAAAGACTATTAACAAAACTTTAAAAATCTTAAGCATAGCTTTTGGGAGAGGGTCAAAACTCAATCCTCATGGCCAAAACCTGTTTCAGGGCTGGAAGAGATGCACTCTCTGATCATTAGGTTCATCATACCTAGTCAGTGTGGAAGGTTAGTTGAGTTAGTTGAGTCCAGATGAGGAATGCTGGTGGAACATGAATATCCTCTTGATATCCATGACACCTCTGGATGTTCCCTGCAATTCACAAATCGTCCCCTGCCTGCTCTACAAATCTGACCTGTGGTTTCACAAGTCATGATAATGCCAGATGAGGACAATAAATCACAGCTTGTAAGCAAAAATCCACTACAGGGACCCTCTCAACCCCATCCTTTTGCTGGTTTTGGAATAAATAGGTGCAAATCTGCAGCAAAAAAAATCAAGGATTCAATTTAAATAGGGATCTGTCCACCAAACCCCTACCTCAAGTATAATCAAAGCTAAATATTTAAACCAGAACTGGCTCAGCAAGCTATGGTGAATATTGCCACAGCCGATATTAAATTTTACCCTCTATCAACTACAGACATATAAAAAAATTGAAAAGTGACACTGTTTAAGGTTGAATAAAATTCCAGTTCTCTGTGAAAAGGATTCAGTTGTCCCTTCCTTACACGCTTTTTTCCTGCTACAGAGCAGCACTTACAGGATAGCTGCTCATTACATGTGCACTTATCCTGCAGTGCAAGTTAAACAGCCCCTCTGATTTCAGGAGCCCTCTGGGCACTCAGCTCCTGCTTCAGCTGCTTGAAGTCTGTGTCAGAACGGTGGCTGAGAGATGAAAGAGCTGCCCTCCAGTGAGTGAGGCAATGATGTGTAATAAGCTGCAATTTGCCTAAATGCAATTGTACCTGATCAGCTTCACGGTGCAGCTTGTGGGAGAAGACCTGGCAGAGCAAACCTGAATTTCTCCAGCCCCATCTGGAGTTACCCAAACCAAACCTGGATTGTCAGGTCAGAAACCTTCACTGGGACATCAGCAGTTCAGGAATAGTGTTGGGAGATGATGCAGACTGCCCTTGCTAGAGATTTATGAGCAGGCAAGCTTGAGGGAAAGGAGGAATCTTGCATTTCCTTGTGGGAGGTGTTGAGCTAGAAAGAAATTGAGCTTGGATTAACAAGTTCCCAGTGGGTGGAGGTGCACAGCACCTGCAGCTCTGTTAGCTTCAGCTTGAAGCTCAGCTTTTTGGAAACTCTCCATGCTATGTCACTTCCTTGGAGACAGCATTTTGAAAAGTAAAGGCTCAAGCACCAGAAGAAATGGGAACAGGGATGGAGTTTTTGTGCTGGATTTGAGGAAAGCTTTTCCAATGAATTTGGATGTAGGTGGGGTTTTTGGTAGTTCTGGAAGTTATTTATGGTACCTAACTGAAAATTAGCATTTCAATTAAAACACCGCAGCACAGAGGTGTTTTAATTGAAATGCAAAGTTGATTGCTTGAAATAAGACTGATATAAAAAGAAAAAAGAAAGATAAATCCCTCTTAGAGTGTTGTCTCATCTGCTGAGACACTTGTGATCCATGAGCTCTTTGATTCAATTCACATGAGGCAGAGATACTGTCTAATTACTGAGAAATTAATTTGAAAACCAAAACTCAGACCCTTTTTGCATGCACTAAACACCCATCCTGTCCGGCACAAATTAGCAAACTGTGTGTGTTCCTTTTGAGTCCCCATAGGATAATTTACAGATACACAAGAAATTATCCATTTTGTTCATGTTTCCAACACCTTCAAAAACCCAGAAATGAAAACATAGCATCTACCCATATTTTAGGAGGTGGAAATAGAGGAAGCTATTTGAGAACTCTTTTTAAGCATCCAGTAGTTGCTGATGTTAATTTTCTAGAGCATGTCTACTGCCCCAGCCATAAGCTTACCTAAGCTCCCCAGGGAGATTTGTGTCTCATTTCTGGTACATATATATTTATTTATATAAATGCTGTATCTTCACACACAATCTGAATACTTCATACATTACCTCAGCCTGTTTTAATTGCATTTTTATCTACTAAACCCTTGCATGTTACAAACCAGGCAACGGGGAGGATCCCTCAAGGTCATCTGGTCAGATTCTCTCTCCATTATAAAGGATTATTTAATATACTGTATTTTCTAGGGCTGGTGCCAGGCTTCTTTTGAACATCTCAAATAATGAGGTTTCTACTGCCTAGCAGGAAATATTATTTCACATGGTAACAGAACTTGTGAGTGGAAATTTTTTGTTATTTATTTCCTAAAGCTCTTTATCACCTTTCAAATGCTTTAGTGAGATTTATACTCTTTGATAACTGTCTTGAAAAACCCATAATGAAGCCCCATCTAGAAGAAATGCATGAATTTCAGGAAGATGAGGATAGGTAATTTTAGAAATTTGAATGAAGATAGAAGAATAAGGCTGAACATAAGTCATATTATCTATCCATGTATTTAACTAAAGGAAAAAAAAGAAAAATTTACTTTGACTTCTGGCATAGAAATACTCTCCACATTCCCCTTATTTTTGATCACAACTAAAAGTGGATACTTTATCTGCTCAGAACTGGCTATGATATTTAGCCACATTTAAAAAAACCAACAAACCACACCTTCCTTTCAAGTTCTTGAGATCTGTGAATCTGTACGAAACCCTTTGGATTTAATAAGATTATATATGCTAATAGGCACATAGTTATTTGAGGCTATTCCAGGGGATTCTTCTGCATCCTTAAGCTAGCTTGAGCTGGCTTAAGAAACTTGAAACTTTTTTAGGAGGTAGAGGACTATTCTTGTTTAAAACCAGCCTTCCCTAGAGAAATATAAATGCACATTCATCCATTGCTTTTCATAATGTTGGGAATATTGTACTGAGACAGCTGAGAGCATGAGAGGGTCACAAAATTATATCCTAGTGATATAATTTTTCAAAAGCTTTATACAAAATACAGTTTTTAACATTAATTCTGTGATGAATTAATAGCTATTATGTGGCCAGTTTGTATGTGTTGTTGGCATAATTGGAAAGAAAGAGACTGAGCTGAATTCAAACGAGAAATTTGAAAATGTGGTATCATTTAGGCTGCAATGTCCCCAGCTGTGTCCCATTTACCTTCCATAGGTTTGTGCTGGTTTGCATTTGGCACAAACCCATCAGCTTTAAAGAATTAGGCACAAGAACTGGGGAAATGCACAGTAAAGAAACAGGGCTTGAAGTGATGTTTCAACTGGGTTTACCTGCCAGAAGTGGAAAAATCATTTTGCTTGCTTTACAACACACTTACTGTAGATTAGACCAGAAATTCAGATACCCTAGAGGGGGATATAAAAGGCAGAGCTGCCAAAATAGTCGGTGAAAGATGACTTTTATGTGGCCTGTGCTGCAGTGGGAAGTGGGAAGGGAAACATGGAAATTGTGTGTGTAGGGGAAAACAGGGAAGCAAGGTGGGAGGATTGAACTCATTGAGCAGCACAGCAAGTAGAAGTTTAGGAAACAGCAATGACCAAATCTGTCTGCAAGGAGAAGGGAACAGAAGGCCAGGCAAGGGTGGAGGCCTGTGTTTAGCCCATCTTTGTTTAAAGGTTGGTGTCATTTGGCTGAAAATGTCGTGGGTTCTGCAGTTGATCTCATTCTTAGGACTTCAACCCCCTGTGTGTGAGGTGAGGTTAGATTCCTAATGGTGCCCTCTTCTGCAGCTTTCCTTCATTTCAGTACAATGGGCCACCTATAATCACAGGAGACCTTGAGGTGCAACTTCTGGAGCCTTTGATGAACACTTGGGCCAGCAAGGCAGATTTGTGCTGTTTGGAGCAGTTCATGAAGCAGTTCTAATACCTTCATTCACATTGTATAAATTATCTATTTGTCTTCCATTGTCACCTTCTGCAGATATGCTAGCAAGCAAATTAATCTGCAGACTATTCATAGAAATAATTGAAGAGCATATTGAGAAGTCTTCAATTTATTTTTGGATGTACACTAAATATTTGTAGCTTAGACCTACACTCTGCATAATATAAAAAGGTTGTTTTATTTACTGAGTAGATTTAGATCACCTTGACTGAGGAAGTGTGTGAGAAACTTATTTGTTATTTTCAGATAAAATACTGAGTATTTTTTAAGAGATTAATGTTAAAAATGTGAAACACTTGAAGGAAATTCATGAGTAAAGGAGATGCCATATCTGCTGATCTATTTGTTAACTATTTATTTAAGGTTTTTTTACCCACAAAAGACTAAGGCAGAAGGGCATAATGAATTATGAAATATATTCCTCTTCATCTTAAGAAAAGCTAAATATGTTCTACTTCTAAATACAACACTGCTGGTTGACATCTTTATTCTGAGGGTGGGAGGTCAAGAGAATACATTATTTATTGAAGTGATACTTGTTTATCCTGGAAATTATGGTGTTAGATATATTTATATACTTGTGTATATATATCTATATACATATTTATGACTGTAAATAAATGTAGACATATCGCTTTTTAACTCATGGCAAAAATATGTAAAAATGTTGGGTATTCATCATTGTGAAGAAGGGAGGAAAGTCTTTCCATGAGATTTACTGTCATTGAAAATAAGTTTATAAACAGTGTCAGAAAAATAAAAAATATCAGTTAAAAAGCTTATAGATAGGAATATTGACCTATTGAAAAAATTGGAAATTTCAAAGAACTGATGAATCCTTGAACAAGAATATCAGGGAAGTATTACCAAGCAAATGAATATGAGTAATGTCAGGTAAGGATGGTTAAGTTCTTGATGCAGAAACAAAGCTGAACAAAGTTGTATGGAGATTTTAAGTGGACATGGACAAATCAAGAACAATGAGAAGTGATGAATTTTTGAGTAGAGAAGAAGCAAATCAGAATAAGTGATGTCAGATGATTATTATGCATCAAAGAAAGAGAAAAAATTATTTTCTTTCCTAGAGAGTTTACTTACACTGGATTCCTGAGTAAAGCCTTTTCTGTATGGGTTTGCATGTCTCAAGTTTAGAGCAATTGTCTGACAATAAGATGCTATCAAAACCTTCTGGTAATACTTTTTTTTTTTAATACTGCAAATGTCTGCCATATTTTCCTGGTATCTGACCAGCTCCTTGGATTTGGTTACATTTGTGACCCTTGCAGTGAGCTACTCATTTAAAGAACAGTGTCATGCTGTGTTAAAAGAAGCAGAAGGGCTTATTAATGCTCCTGCATTACAGTCAGGCTTTTATAAATATGAATGCTCTAGGTTTTCCTGCTTGTCTGTTCCTCCCTTGTTGTTGAATGCTAAATTGAATTTACATTGTATTTTTCTCCCACAACAAACAGAAAACACACCCTCTTGTTTTATTCAGTAATCTTAAGGATTGTTGTGCATCCTTATATTTTGTACTTGGATTAAGTTGTGAGTTTTACTGATGATAAGGGACCCAAGAGAGAGGCAGCTGGAGGGATCAAACCCCACATATTTGAGCAGAGTTTCAGTCACACCATCTTTAGCCAGGAAAACTCAAGAGACAGCTTAATTGTGCTCCCTTAATTTTGGTAGGTTTGGGCTCTTGTATCACTCCTCTGTTCCCCACATGTTGGTGTGATGTTCTCTCTGTAGCATCTGCTTTGGTGATGGCAATTAATATTACCTACTTATTTTAATTAAATTGGAGTGTTTTCTACTTTAAAGCAAAACACTATGCAGCACTTGCCAGTAGTTGTCTTGTAGTACTAAAAATATGGGCACATTTTTCTGTATTTACACTGTCCTAGTCTTTTCCTCTTTCTTTCCTTATATTGTTAGCCACTATAGATTTAATGTCTGATTTACCCTTCTGGTTTTTCTCTTCCCAGCACAGTCACTCCCACTGCCTCAAAGTGACTACAGCATTGTGCCATTCTAATCAGGAACACCTCCTTTTTCTTTTCTCTCCCTCCCAAAAAGATGGGCTGCTTGCACCAGTTTTGGGACTGTTCTTGTCCCTGGTGTGATGGCCACAGCAAGCTGGGGAACTTGTCTCTGAATCCTTCCTCATCTCTCCTTGGTTGAGTGCAAGGCCCCAACAAACTCACTCTATGAGGCTCTCAAAAGGGCTTATGGTTGCTCATGGACTCTGAGTTAGAAGGCAGGGAGAAATATTGACAAGATCTTTTGAAGAGGTCAAAACAATGAAAACAACTTTACTGGAAAGTTTAGAAAATCAGAGTAATTTGGCAGAAGGTTTAGAGCAGCATTCAGTCAACACAAAACACTCCTCAAAGCATTAGCTTGGTTCACCTCACTTCAAAATCTCAACCAATTCAATTTTAATTTACACAAAAATTCCAAGAAGAGGGAATTAAAAGAAGGAGAAAAACAGAGGAGATACAGAGAAGGACACATACAGCTACCAACAGCTGGGTTTCAAGGATTTTCAGCTCCAAGAAACTCTAAGAGGAGGTTGGGTCAAGATGTGCTTGCCACATATTTGGCCTTAAATACCCCTTGGCCTTCCTGGGCCCTTCCCC
>JAHXMQ010012337.1:33364742-33469034 GCA_020466415.1 Ammodramus savannarum pratensis
CCCCCCCCCCCCCCCCCCCCCCCGGTCATTTGGGCACTCAGGAGCTGGGTTAGGGGCTCCAGAGGCAGGTGTGGAATATTGCCTCTGCTGTGGCAGGGACTGACACCACTGCTGGCCTGGGATACAGGCTCTAGGGATGGGTGGTGTGCTCCTCCAAAGCAAGGCCCAAACTCTCCCTTCCCCCCCACTCATGTACCCCAAAATGTCTCCAGACATCAACCTTTCCAATCCCCCACACTGAGTCACCTGCAGGTGATCATTTTCCACCAAATTTCCACTCCAGGTGACTCAGTTTCATCAGGCTGTGCTGTTTTCCTCCATGGTCTCCAGTCAGATGCCACAGAAGACATGGACAGAGTGTGCCTCACACAGGTTCCTTAGGCTGTTTCTAGCCAAACTTGTATTTTTCTAGATCATTCTGCTCTTTGGAGCTTCATATCTGTTCTTGACAAGAAGCAAAAGGAAAACATTTTACCAAAACTGTCTCTTTCCTCTCTTAGAAGGGTAGGTCCTCCTACATTAAGAGCACTCCTGATAGACCCAGGACAGTGGGAAGAAATTGGTGTTGATTTAATTAGCAGTGGCATTTAATTATCCCTTTGGTTAAGTATTTATTTATGTGTTTGTACAAGAGCTATAATTTCATCTAAGTTTAAGCACAAGTAGTTTAACCTCAAAATGTTATGATGTCAGAACATTAACAAGCCAGGAAATTTTCAAAAGCACTTATCAGATTAACTGGCTATTCTAAGACAAAAATACCAATTACCATTATGGCTGTCAGGTGCTGTCAGACATTGAAATATAGCAGCCAGAAAGAAGAATATTATTATCTACTATGAAAAACTAGGCTTAGAATTTCAATGCACAAAGCTGCCTTTTGATGTACCCTTATTTTGTGTGGCTGAAAACCTACAGTATTTTGTAAACTGCTAACCTTTAGAAGTATTACCAAGAAAAAGAAAAAAAAAGGGAAGCTGTCTTCTGTATGATTAGTGGGGAAAATATGGGAATATTTAGGTTAAATTCCCAGGAATTCTGAATTATAAAAAAATCCTTGATAGTACTGCAGCCAAAAATCCTCCAAAAGATCCAGTCTGACATTTTCCAAGATCCAATCTGAGTTCCTCCAAGATTTTCCAGTCTGAGCAACAATACTGTAATTATATGTGATATGACAAAGTTTTTTGTCATTGTATTAACTCCTACCAAATTCAGTGCCTCTGGGCTCACTTCCCATAGTTTCTTGCTATCTCATGACTGCCTTACAGAGGGCATAGTCTTGAATGGTACAACATGGACTTTTTTTTTCCCAAATTTTTGTGTGTTTTTCCTTTGAAAGCAAGGATTTTTGTATGGTGTGTTTGAGGACTCTCAGTACAGCATGAACTGGTTCCAGGGCACATTCAGTGTGAATGCCTTTTTCTTTCTTGCTCATAATTATAAATAGAAAAATGTGCTTCTTGGATATCGGTCTTCCTATTTTTAGCAGCTTGGGAAAGAGAAAATTATTAGCTGATATTTTGCTTTAAAAAAGCACCAATGATGTTCATTTACAATATTTTAGTATCATCACAAAATGTTGGGTTTTTTTAAGTCAGTATGAGGTTTGCTGCAATGAAATTATGCAACACTTTTCTTTCTAATACCACTATGTGCCATCAACCTGCCACTGAAACTTAAATCTGAATATCCTTCAGCTCAACACTTAAAACAGGTTTGTGAATAGAAACTGAGCTACTTGTTAGGAATGTTGCTCATCACTGTTTTCTGGGTTTTATGTTCCTTCTGTCTTCTTTTTGTGTATTCTTTCTGTCTCTTCCTAGATATTTTGGGCCATAAAGCAGCTAATGTAGGAAAGTTAAGTATAAAAAAAGGGGAGACTAAATATAAAATAGGAGGCAATGTCTATGTTTATGAACTTTTAGTAATTATGTGACCTTTGATAGGTACATAAAGGTCTTCAATTATGAAAGGTATTTATAAATAGCAAAATGAAGTGCATATATGTGCTACTGAATCTACAGAAATGTTAATTATACTCTAGCTGGTACAATTTCACTTTCTTTTGTCTGTAGCATAAAGCACCTTGGCCTGGTACATTGTGGGTTTTCTGAGTAGCTTTTTTCCCAAACTCTGTTCTTGCGGTTCCTGACACTCCACCTCCCTGACAATTGTAAAAAGAAGTGAAATTTAATCAATTATCACTTTAAATATCATCAGAAAACAAAATGGAATTGAAACAGCCCCAAGCCCCACAACTACCTAATAATATCAAAACATTATACTTGAGAAAAAAAATACTTATTTCCATATTAGCCATCTAATAGTGTATGAAGAAAAAGAGGAAATAATGTGTCCAACTACTGGGAGATTAACCAGTTTTCTTAGGATGCTTATGGGGTAGAAAGGCTGATCTACTGCCAAAGGGATGGAAGCTTGCTGTTCAAGCAGGGGAAAAAAACGTCTCTAATCCTGATGGATGGGTATGAATTTTGAAGTTCTGAATTTAACTGGCTACACACAGTGTTGGGCTTTGGATGTACTGAGAGTTTCAAGCTGAACTCTTTGGCCAGTGACAATTACACTGTTGTTAAACTGTGCCTGCCTTACACTTCAAAGTGCCAAAAAGGAAAGTGATTCCTACAGCTCTGTCATGTTGTTTGTCTACCTGAATGAAGTTAATGAGCTCTTAATACTGCACTGGTTACTCAGGCAAGGTTTTAATTAATAGGTGTCAGGTCCTTAATGCCTCATGCACCTTCTTCCCTCTGTGGTGCTTCCCTTTAGCTTCCAATTTCAAAATTGATTATGTTGAGTGCAGGTCCCTTCATTTTATTACAATAAAAACATTTGCTATTAAGATAAATGGAAGATATCTTTTGCTTGTAATCTTGTGACGTTTTGGTGCATGCTTCCTATTTCAGGCCCTGTGAAATAGTAAGCAATATCTCAAAGGCTTTTTCTCAAGTTTTGAAAATGTAAAAAATTACAGTCAAGAAGCTGCCCTTTTTTTTTTTTTTTTTAAACTTATTTTATGTGTGTTCTTTTCCTCTGGTGCTAACTAGTTATTAGTTCAAACTCATGTCTGCTAAACCCTGTAGAATAAATTTTTTTAAAGTAGCATCTGTCTCTTCTAACAACTTGTGTGGATTGCTGTGGGAATGAAATTCCTCTTGACTTGCCTCCAGTTCCAGAAGTGTTTGTGTGTTATCTATTAAGAATGAGTCTGCAAAAGATATCTATGCAAGCCTTTGTATGATAGACAAGAAGGGTTTACCTGAGGCACACTCTCCTCATATTATAAGCAAATCAATGCTGTGCCCTTGGACTCAGCCAAGTTCCCAGAATAGAGCTCTTTTATAAACTCATAAATTGCAGAAAAGCACTGCATCAATTTTTTTCAATGCACTAGAATTTTGTTTTGTTCTGCATATCAAAATGAAGCTGCCTTATAATGATGCTAGCCTAAAGTTTCTGGTGAAGTTTTTTCACCCATATTCAGCCACTTCATTGGCAGGATAGCTTCAGATTTTGATGGCCTTTATATTACTGCCTTGTTTATTTTTCATCTCCTAGAGCAGCTGGAATCCATCTTTGTGAAACTTCCCCAGCATCTATGGAATTTCACAGCTAAAAATATCTTCTGAGGATTAAGGAAATATTATTGCATATTATATATCATCAAAGGAACTTCTGTTTTGTGAGATTAGCTGTGATATTTCTCTGTGTATTTGGCACACAAGCAAAACAATTGGTTTAGGCTCCTAAATCGAGTAGCTGCTTTCAAGTAGCTCAGTCATTGGTGCTTATACTATCTGGGAGAGGTAGAGAAGCCCAGGAAATGTGAATTCAGGATTTGGTGTGAACATGGGGTCTTTCAGCAGGTAACTTTAGAGGGTAGCAGTTATTTTCTGTGCTATTGCAGCTCTAATAGCGGAGACTGTATGAGAATCTTTCCTTTCCAGGCTCTCCAAGGCTCGCTTCCTACAGAAATTGGAAGTAGTAGGACAGTCACAGATGGTTCCAGCTGATGGCTCTGCAAAGCCCTGAATCCATGCCTGCTGAGTGCTAGGGAAGCAGCTCCTCAGCTTTCTGTCATGTCCAGCCAGCTTTTGTGAGGCTGTGTCTGGCTGTGCAAGGAATCCATGCCTGGCCACTGGACCTGAACCATACAGCAGATAGGAGATGACCTCATGTAATTTTCTTCCTGCCCCAGCTGTGTTCTCACAGTGGTGGTTTCAGTCAATTTGGTGGGTGAGTTCAGCTGTTGCATTCTTTGAGTGTGCTAGTGTTTTTCTAATCTCTGTGTGTGGCCACAGTGTTTCGAGGCAAGTCCTTAATTACATGTTGTTTTTCAATTCAGCACCTAAAGTGCTCACCAGATAGTATTTGAAATATTGATTATCTTTGCAGCTAAGCTGTAAGATTTTTTTTTTTTTTAGGTCTTCTAAAAGGGGAGTTTGTTCATTGACTTGCACTCTGTGTACCACAATTACACTGTTGACATGCTTGGGTTTGTGTGTGGTACTGACCAGCAGAATTATTATTTCTGGGTACCAAGGCAGAGCTTCAGCTGGCAGATCTATGGGCTGTCCTCACAATGAGGGCATTCCCTGTCATTTCTTAATAGTGTTACTGAGAGTCTGTTTGTCAGCCTTTCTGTTCTCTGGGTAAATGTGTGAATTATTGTGCTTTAATTGCTTCCTACAGGTATTTGCAACCAAAAACGTATTATTGCATGTTGTTTCTCCAATCAGGAAACAGGAGCTAAACCAATCAAGCTGTTCTGGGGCTTGGGATACAGGAGAGGTGATGTAATCACTTTTTCTTCCTCTCTCTGGAGGAGGAAAATTCTTATGGAGGACAGTTTCTAGATGTACCATCTGGTCTTTTACACACAGAAATCTCCTGACCTGGAATAAGACAGAACATGTTGTCAAATAAACAGGGTGTCAGAATAGACTGTTTTCCCATCCAAGTCCATGCCTTGTTGTGTGCCAAGATACTGCTAGGGCCAGAGTGAAGATTTGAGCCTCACAAGCCCATTTGATGGTTAGGTGCTTCTGTTGGGAAGGTTGCTAACCAGAATTTCTGCTCTGCTAGTGTGGCTTTGCTTCATATCAAGAAGGAAAGGGAATTATCTTTATTTATGCATTGTGGATATTATCACAACTGTCTTTTTTTGTTTATATCACTCCTCTGAAACTTTATCTTGGCAGAAGTCCTTGCATCTGGTGCAATGACACTGTTCAGTGCTACCTCTTGGGCTACTGTTAATATCGCTCTGTGATTTTTCCAGGACTATCAGGGCTGTTAAACCTGTGCAGCAGGATTTCTGGCTGCACAGAGCCATCTCTGACAGCTTTATTGGTTTTTTCCCTACACTGGATGATTCCTCTCTTCCCAGAAAAAGTGACAGAACTGACAGCATTTGTCCTGCCACCATTTGTTTATTATGTGCCCAAAGGCTCTAAATTATGATCTCCTCACGGATGAAAAGCATCTCAAGTTTATTTTTGTACCTACACAATTATAAGCACTATCTGGGGGATGAAAATGAGAAAGAAAGTTCTAGTGAGTACTTTTGTTAGACTGAGTATGTTTGTGGGCATTCCTTGACACCATTCTTATGTCCAGTCATCTCAGTTATTGGGGTTGTGCCTGGCAGAGCTGTTCTTCCCCATTCCCAAACATGCAGTGTTGGGAGTGGATTAACTTGGGGTTGGCAGATGTTCACGTGAACCACAGACCAAGTCTCGGAAAGATGGTTAAGCAGTAAAACATTGTGTTTGCTGAGGGTTTAGGTTTTATTTCCCCAGTTAAAGTTGCTTTGTTTGAGCCATTTGTTTTGCAGTTTGTTGATATCATATTTCCTTACTTCCCATTTTAGGAAGGAAATAAAGTGCCATATTTGAATAGAGCATAACCAGTTCTTCTGACATCTACCTTCTCCTTCTCATGTGTCATATAAGAAAGGAGGAGTTCAGGTACCATCTTTGCTTTTGGCTCAAGCCCTGGAAGTCCCTGGAGCAGCCTCTTCCCAGGCAGCCTCCCGAGGGTCTGATGCACTCTGCCAGCCTGGATTACGGTGAACTCTGGAGCTGTGCCTTCTGAATCACACTGCAAAGTGTCTCATATTCAGCCTTGCATGAGAGCTAAAAGAAGACTCTGCATCCTCACTTCCCCAACAATTTTTCGCTATTAATGAGTTTAACACCTCCACTTAATACAGCCTTGTTTGGCTGCCATTAGAGATGTGACATCAGTTCAGAGTTAAGAACTCTCAAATTATTTTGTCTGTCTTGCAGGTTAACTGCTTGATTAGAGATAGAAATTGTAGGTCCAGCTGATTCATCAAGCTAATTAATTGAATTAATTCATCAAGATAAGCTGTGCCAAAATATTTTACTGCAAACTTGGCACTGTGATGAAAATACGACTTATGTAACATTTCATGAAACCCTGATTTTTCAAACATTACAAATAATGAAAATGCAAATAATAATCCACCAAAGAAGAGATAGATTTTAAAACAGATTTAAGCAGTGGCTGTGCCAAAATTCCAGAAAAATACTAGATATTTTCTATTATTATACTATCACTACTATAAAAAAAAGGTGAAGGGAGAATCTGGTGGATAATTTACTTAGGGGAAAAAAACAGTGATGGAGATTTCTAGCAATGAAAAAAAAAGAAGAATAAAAAGCTTTCAGATTTGATCAATCTGTTTAATCTAACCTAAAAGTGGAATATTTAATCTTCCTTAGTAAAGAGCAACTTTTTTTATTTTTGCTTCTTAAATAAGATATCTTTGGTTTTTGAATGCTCAAAGACAGAAAAAATAATGTGTTTCATTTTTACATATATTTAAAAACTGATTTTTGTATTTTTTTATCCTTTTATTTTCTCTTTGGCCTATAGAGATCCTTAATCTTCAACCATTCATGTGTGTACGAAAATACTTCGCTCAAGCATTTGTGCATTCTTCAGTGATTCTTAGTGGCTTTGGAAATTTATTCTTTTTAAGCTAGTATTAATATTGTTCATTCAATGTACATTTATTGTGATTCGCGAAAAATGTAAACGGAAATTTTACTACCCTTCATAGGAAACACTTGAAGATTAATTTTAAATCAGGGAGAACAACTACAGTAAAAGTGGTGGCAAACTTGGTGACTAAACCCACTTGGCCCAGCTGGGATCTAAGTGGGGTTTTATCATTCAGTAGACCAAGACACAGCAGAGCTAAATTATGTCAAGTAATGTTCCAATGAGACTCTTGTTGTGTGCTTGTTATCAATACACAAAGGTATTGAAAGCAGGTTTTGTTTTTAAATGAAGAATAAGTTCATTTCTTCCTCAAGGAAGGATCTTCCCTCCCTTATGATTACAGCAAGGGATGCACAGTCTTCCAGTCTTGTGAACATAAGGTCTCCTTGAACAGGGATGAGTGATTTTTTTCCTACCCCTCTTTTCTACAGCCTTCTTTATACCCTTTTGCTTCATTGTGAACCTAAGAAAGTGGTTTTCTTCATGAAGTATTGAGCTTTAAGGAGGGAGATTATACATGTTGCTTTGTTCGCACTGATAGCAATCTTTATTGTTGCAAGATAAAGCAATCATGGTCTCAGATGAAAACACACCTGGGGATCCAGAGCTCTTACTCCTGGCTCTGGAGCCACAAGGTGTGAGGCCTCTTCATACCCAGTGCTGAAGGAAGGAGTGTTACCAACATACAACCCTCTCTTTTTTGTTTTCTGTGTATTTCTACCATCTGCAGCAATGAGAGGTTTTCATACTGTGTTTTTTAAACAAGGAGAAAATGAACACAAGTAACTGCAGAAGTGTTAATAACATTTAGAATAAGTTTTCACATATTGGAATAGCTTTTTTTTTTTTTTTTATTCCCCGCCCTGGGCACTCTGTCCCGCTCAGGCTGTGGAAAGCAGTCAGAAGAGCTGAGCTGCAGATGTCTAGTTGGCATCAGAGAGATGGACTGGCTCCACCATCCCTCTGCTTCTCCACACAGGGAGCCTTTGGAAGCGTAGGCAGGAGAGAAGTGGCTGCTCCAATGTGGCATTTCCAGTAAGTGGCACAAGCTGGAAGAATTCTTCAGGCTCCTCTTGAAACAGATGTGAACAGACCAAGAGCAGCTTTGCTGAAATAACTGGTTTCTTCATGAGCCAATTCTTCACTGACAGGATTTTGGCATAGAAGTGCATAATAGCTGTAATTTTTCTACTGATATAGCACTGTTCCTTTCATGTTCCAATAAAAATTACCCTTGTCTAGTATATATGTACAATGTTAAGTTCTTTGGAGCAAAACCCAATCTTTATCATCATCCTGTTTAGGGCTCAGAAGTGAGATTGTAGAAATCCTGCACACTGAGCACCAGCAAATGCTCCTGTTCAGATGTGGATGTGAACAAACTTCTCTGGAGGTACCTACTTATTAAAAACCAGCTCCGTATAAGTGCATTATTTATTGTGAACATTTAAGGTAATCCCAGGACTCAGTGTGGTTCTGTAATAAGAGGTTGCTGCATGTCATAGCTGATTTACTTTGTTTTTTTTCCAGTTAACTTGAAGGAAGGTGCAGTTCTGGTGGAAATGCTGTCCTCTAGGTCATTTATAGCAAAGAGAATAATGTGTTGATACTGGGTGTTGTGAAGGCATCTGAGTTCAAAGGTGCTCATTTTGACAGAAAAGATAAAAGTAAATGCCATCATTTACTGATAAAACAAAATGCCCTTTTGTTTAGCAGAATGCCAAGAACAAATTTTAGATCACCTAATGAAAAATATAATGATATTTTAACTTTTCTTCTTGTTTCTCCTTTTAAAATTACGGCTTTTTAAACACTGGTAGGTAAATATAATATTTTCTTCAAAGACATTTTTCTCTTCTTCTCTTCTCTTGAAAATTTGCTCAACCAGTTTCCAACTTTTTTTACAGTATCTGCAAGTATTTTATTATTTTAATTAACTAATATTTCTGCTATGGAATTAAAACTCATAGTAAATGCGACACACCTGGGAGAAAATATTTTCAGCATAAAGCTGCCTAAGTTTCCACTTCATACTGTACTAATTCCTTGTACAAGAACAATGCTTTTTTTTCTTGAGACAGCAAATCATAGTAATGGGAATCGTAAATACGGGAATTTCAGGTGAAAAAAAGATTAAAAAAACTGTTTTCAAAAGAGAGTGTTTATATTCGATAACAATTATTTTTCCCCAAAACCCTGCATTTTTTTCTTTTTTTGCCCTTGAATCAGCAGCAGTGGGACCACCCAAGAAAGAGTTCGAATCAGAGTCACTTCAGTGAGTCAATCAAAATACTGCAAGTCACAGAAGCAGAGGATCCAGCCCAGAGTCCTCAGCTGCTGTAGCAGCTTTCCCAAAGGTACAGACACTGGGATTATCTGCTGCTGTTTGCTGTGCTGCTGCTGGCTCACTCCCACCAGTGCCTGCAGCTCCAAGAGGAGTCAGTGCTGTTCACGTGGGGGTTTGTGCCAGATTAAAAATGGCCATGCCACGATTCTCCTCATTCCCTCAGTGGAACGAGGGCTGGCCCATCTGGCAAGGACCATTCTTAGCATTTAGAATACCTCACTGATTTACAATGCTGCAAGAAACATCGAGGATGTATGAAACTCTGAGGATATGAAATCCTTGCACTATAATGATAAGAGAACTGTTGTGATATATAACACAACCAATGGCGATCCCGACATGATTCGGGCCCCGTGGATTTAAATACTGAACTATAATGGTGTTAGAACTCTTGCTATATAGGACAACACTCTTATGCAGAAAAGAGATTTGCAAGAGATTTTCCTCCAGATGTTGCAGAAAGATACTGAAAGGAGGTAAAATTCTAGCAGATATTGTTTAATATGGAGTTTAAACCTGCTGCCTGTGAGCTTTGCTGATGGTCTGCCATGGGTAGGACAGGAAGCTGCTGGTTCCCATTTGTTTTTGTATAACGAAAATAATGCTATAGACCACCATCAGAACTCCCCTTAGAAATCTCTTTCTCAGGTTGTAGACCACAGCTTATTTATTCATCCCTCATGTGGAAGTCCTGTGTTTATCCTACTTTTGTTACTCTTTTAATGAAAATTTTCCAGTTCTGCTATGAAGTTTGGAAAGAGGGACCACAACTGCCTGAATTATTCAAAATACTGGTATTCTCTGGGTATACACAGCATCAGAATGATGTTCTCTGTTGTTTTTTTTTTCCTTCTGTTCTTTTTCTAGCAATATATATTGTTTGCTTTATTGATTGCCTCCCAGTACAAGTGAAAGAAATGGGTGTGCTTGCTCTAAGGCACAGCAAGAGTAAGTATAATTGATGTCTAATTTCTCCAACATCCTTGGAGAAATCTTTCCTTAACTTCAAATATGAATAATGTGGTTTTTCTTCTCTTATCAAAGACAGATTTGTGTAGAGTTAACTTACCGTGTTTACTTTGGAATGGGGAGAGTTTTAGAGAGCATTTCAGGAGATGCTCTTGAGTTTGGGCATAACCACTAATTGAAAATGATTTTATTTTTTCCTGGAGACTGCTGATCATTTGTTTCTTGCTTTCAGGGATGGCAGATGAGGCATCAGAGAAATGCTGCTGCATTAGGTACTGCATTTCCTGCATTTTATTCCTCCTGGCACCATCAAGGAGCATATCTCCTTTTTTTTTGCATTTTTCAAAGCAAAATTTTGCTAAACAAAGTGCCATGGGGGTATCTCAGCCCAGCCAGTCCTCTCTCACCCGTAAACACTACAGGGCTTTGTTACAGACATCTTTTATGAATCCTTTCCTTAGGATTTTTCCTCCTGAGAAGCTGTGAGGCCTCAGGAGCAAAATGTAAACATGGATTATCTGCTGCTGTGGAATGCAACAGGTGCCTCTGTGATTGGCCCATGTTGGTTGTTTGTAATTAATGGCCAATCACAGTCCAGCTGGCTCAGACAGAGAGCCGAGCCACAAGCCTTTGTTATCATTCTTTCTTTTTCTACTCTTAGCTAGCCTTCTGATGAAATCCTTTCTTCTATTCTTTTAGTATAGTTTTAATGTAATATATATCATAAAATAATTAATCAAGCCTTCTGAAACATGGAGTCATATCCTCGTCTCTTCCCTCATCCTAAGACCCCTGTGAACACAGTCACAGATCTTTTCACCTCTGCGCTCTGGAGATGACTGGTTTTATGCCATCCCTGCTCCAAGTGGAAGCTGGAATATCAGGAGCTCATCCACCACTGCTCAACTGATGCACATGCAAGTTTGGGCAGTTTTAGAAAACTGCTGGCAGCTGATGCTTGGCTGGTGTGGAGCATCTTCAGGGATCCTGTGAAACTCTGCACCAGCTGAGGATCTGCTCCTGGTTGTGCAGCTGGGACTAAAACTGCTCTGAAAGCAGTTGAACTTCCCCCACTGATCATTTAGAAGGGATCTTGATCCTTTCAGACTTGTGTTTTTCAGGCCTTGCAGTGACAAGTTCTGGTTGTTTTGTTTGCTTAATCAAAACAAATCATCAGATGGAAAACTTTGCACCCAACATAAACAAGGACTTGCTTCATGGCTCATAGCTCAAAAAAATTGAACCTACAAAATTAGCCATGCTAAAGGGCCTTAGAAATGTATCAGCTTTCTCCATAAGCAGTATATCCTTCAAGCCAGTGCATTAACATGGGTTCTATGAACAAAAATCTGTTTTTCTAAGTGACTCAAGCATCTTGCTGCTGTTTTGTATGTAAGATAAAAAGGGGCACAGCAGTTTCTACATAGTCTGTTGTAAGAACATCTTATGAAGTGTCTTTGCCTCTGGTTTTGTCAGATCACATTAATTAGCAGTGAAAATCACCCTCAAAAAGATCTATGCAAATGCTTTGTTCTGACTACCCCTTGTACTGGTGGTATTTGTGGGATTCCTCACTTTAATCTTGGGATTTATAGCTCTTCATGTTTAGGTGTTTTTTGCTGAAATTTTCAGTGGATGCTTTCCTTAAGAAGAAGTGTCAGAAAACCATTAATGAATCTTTAGGTGGTTACATTATTTTACAACAGCAGTAAGAAGAGTGATACCGTTAATTCCAAGCTGAAAATAAAAACCAAGCTAAATGGGACTTTCCACCTTTTCATGGTTACCCTTTACCACATGGTTGTCACACAAACATGTGACAAAGTTCTGGGTTCTGAAGGTTTTTAAAAACCTTTAAAAACTATTTTAAAAATAGTATTTTTAAAAATTTTATTTTATTTTTAAAATTTATTCCAAAGGTTTCATTATTTTAAATGCATGTGTTTCTGAATGGCTCATTCAGGAAAGAAAGAACACCACTCAGCTTCACAGAGTACTTAATGGTTATGCACTCTGAATTTACAGTTCATAGCAAATAGATGATCTACTTACAGGAGAAACATTCTCAAGAGTCCTGTAAGTAATGAAGTGGAGGAACCGTGTGTGCTCATAAATAGAAAAATAGGTAAAATCTACTGAACAGAAATCATTAACATTTCTGTTCACAAAGATAAACTAGAAGGAAAATCAATAGACAGGATGGTTGTAGTAAAATATTGTTCTAAACTATCTATCAGGTAATAGTCTCCATGGCAGTTTTATGAGCCTCTTCTGGGGAGCTTGAAGCTTGGGTGTGTTTTATTTTGTTTTTAAAAAAGCATAAAACCCCATCAAGAAGGAAGGGTCAAGACACCGTGGGGATGCTTTAATATCCATCAGAACCACTGGAAAATGAGTAATTTGCATTCAGGGGGTGTGGAGCATCTGTGTTTTATGGCTCAGAGAGAGTTGGAGGATGATGGGCTGGCAGGGGCAAGCAGGCTGAAGCTGAGAGCCTCTTAAACAGTGCGAACACTGAAGACATCAAACTGGGAAGGGGAAGGACATGTAATGCACTCCCTTCTAACAATACTTAAGAAATGCAGGAGGTATTCCTTAAAAATGCAATTTCTAAATATAAAAAATGCAATTTCTAAATATAAAGATTCAAAGTGTCTTGATGTTAAAGTGTAATACTCTCACAGAGTTAAAGGTGGTTGAATAGGAGCTGATAAATTGTAAGGCTGAAGAACTGCAGATGTCTTGGTGGAAACCTTGTAACTGCAAGTTACATCTGATTTTATCCTGCTGCACAGCTGCTAATTCAATCTCCAGAATCCCACCTATGATGCCATAACTAGTGCTGGTCTTGAAGCCTGCAGCTCTCTGGTTCCAAATACCCCAAATATCCCTTGGCACGCCTATGCTGTACCATTTCTTCTTCCACTGAAGCTCTGAAGAGCTGAAAATCTCAAGACACTAAAAATATTAATGAACACAGAAAAAATGCTTGCAACTCAATATAAATACTAATACCTCCCTTCCCCCCCCCCCCCCCCCCCCCCCCCCCCCCCCCCCCCCAGTGTCTGAGCTTTGTCAAAGGGTACTGAATAAAATCCGTAACTTGGTTTTATTTGGTAACTTGCAGTTCCACTCTCCAAGGGACTTATTTGAACTAACAGGATGACTAACTGGGCTTCTGGAATTGCCCAATGTAGCTTTCACTGCAGATTGTCCAAAGGGTTTGTCAGCACCATCAGTTTATTAGGATTTTGTCTTTTTCATAAAAGCTTTTTGTCTTGAGACTGTCAGACTGACATCAGTCTACTGGAAAAAACAGGTAAAATTAAAACAAGAGAGAAGCTCTTGGCTACAAAGCTGAAAAGGTTGCTACAAAAGGAAGGCATAAAGTAGGGAAATGAAAAGTGTAAAATGCAGCTGGAAGCAATCTTTTATCCAAAGCACCACAGAAGATTATGACTGATCTTGGGTTCCATAGCTGAGGGCTGATGCGCCAAGCTGGTCAGAGATCTGCCTTTGGGAGCAGCTGTCCTGTTTTGCCTTGGTCTCACACATGTCCCTAGGAGTCTCTTCCTATCCAAAAAAGAGAATAGCTTTGTTAATGAAAATTTCTACTTGTATTTGCCCCATTTCTTTTCTCTAATCTTCTGATTTATTAAATTCCCCTGTACTAGGGAGACTTATCCAAATATGTGTTGCCATTTTAGTCCTAACTTTGCATGTTTCCTTGGGCCCAAGGTGTTTTTGTACTCCACACATTTTTTGCTGTTTGAATGACTTTATTTTAAATTTATTAGGTTTTCTATTTCTTTCTTAGCTGACAAAGTGTTATGACCCACCCCTGAAGGCGAAGGTAGCTGAGAACTACAGAGATGAATGACTGGAGTTGCCACAGGGCTGTAAATCTCTTGGCATAACTGGTGTGGGACATACAGAGACTGTGTGAGGTGCTTTCAAAATCAAAACAGCAGAGAGAAAAATCTGGAGAAGATATCATGAAGCAGCAAACCAGAGGGTCTTTTCTGAAATAGGTAAACAAACATAATTCTAAACTTTCTGAAGAATCAATGGTTGCTCTAACAGTAAGCAAGGATGAGTCTTTTCCTCACCAGTTTTCTGTTTTAAAGGATTGAGGGAAGGCTAACTGTAAGTACCAGACTCTACTGTTTTTTTTTTCTTCTCACTTTACTGTGAAATTATGCTGAAGCTAATTGCTTCTCTGAGGCTAATTGCCTCTACTGCATGTGGTTAAAAAAGATTCATCTTGGGTTTAGCTCATGCTTTCTATAATTCCTTTAACTCAGACTTCTCATCCAATTTTTCAGTTCTCTTTCTCTAGGGAAATAGACAAAAACCTATTGTCTACCCCAAAATAATTCGTCTGCAGCCCATTTGAGTTTCTTAGGGTATCAACCAGTCTTTGGAGGTGCTCCTTTGCTACTTTGGAGAGGTTAAGAGTAGTGGTCTCAACATGATATATTGTGCTGTGATCTGTTTCATGTGCCTCAGAAGATACAGCTGGAAAGCAGACAGCTCAGGAAACTCATCTGTGAGGCAAAGATTCAGCTTTTCAGAGTGAAACTCCAGCATCTCAATTCATCAAACACATATTTTGTGTAGGCCAGCATCGAATTTTAGATGGTTTGTGGCTGCATTTTGGATCCATTTTGCCATGACCAGTTACATTGGAATTCAGTTAGGATTAGTCACACCACCTCTCCCAGTAGAAAAATAGTTCTACTGAAACCTTTTACCAGCACTCTTCCAGTTCACACGAGCTACCTGACTGCAGAACTGTGACCTATGTTTCTGTGAGCAATGCATTTCTGCTTTGCTTTTGTTAGGCTTTTAATTTTTTTTGTTTGCAGGCAGGTGTTTAAGAGACATCGATGTGACAGCTTCCAAGTGAAAGATATTGTTGGTTTTTTTCCCCCTGTCCCTTTTAAATGTCCCAATCTCCCTGTTTATTTGAAGGCACGAGGCAAATTTTAAAGGAGCATCCAGCAGGGAAATGCTGCATTTTTCATCTGGGTGATACATACAGAAAGTGAGAGACTGCTGAGTCAGGCACACTTGGCTGTTTGTTGCTGCCTAAAATCATTAGCAATATGAGATTATACAAAGCACCTGCTGAAAGTTCAAAAGATCTTTTGTGCAACCTTGGAGAATGTTATTGTAGTTAGACTTGTAGTCTGTATCCTACACAAAAATATAAAGAGTTTCCTTTACTGAGTGTTTTTATGGCTCGACTAACAAAGGTGGGAAGGCAGCGTGATATTCCATGGCTTGCCATGAGCCTTTCAGATTGCCCAATGTGACCTTTGAAACACATGGTGAAAAGGAGGAGAGGAATCATTCCTGTTGTTGTTACACAGAGAGGCAGAGAGCAGTCACATACTTTATTGCTTTTAAATCCACTTTGTTCATCTTGGTGGGTGTGGGAGGCAGTGCTCAACCAACACTACAGCTTTGAAGTGCTTTGTTGCCTGGGGTACTCAGATGTGCTATCCTGAGCATCAAGGTCCTCTGTGTAATGCAGGGGGGGAGCTGGTTGCATGATGAGCCAGTGCTTTAGAAGCTTAATTTCACCAGCAAGAAGTGTTGGACTGGAGGATATGGCTGACGCCCTGCTCCTTTCAGAAGCAAAGTTACCAAGTTTTACTGCAGAAGAGCATCTGTCTCCAGGCTGCTTTACTTCAGGTATGAGGGTAGAGGAAAACACCCAATGAAACACTGATGCAAAAGTAAGAAATTATCATAAAACCTTTTATTTATTTCCCCCAAAGTTAGAGCATTTCCTTCAATTTTGCTGTAGCTGTCTGTTGCTCGGCAGTGCCAGGTTCATGAGTCACACCAGCCTGAAGGTTTTTCGCTCTGCTTTAACTTTAAGTAGTTAATAATTTATTGGGCTGGAGTGGAAAAAAATACAACTGTAGACTTGGGGGTCTCTCTGGGAGAAGTATGAAGTGGGTTTCTGCCTGCACTCCACTATGTACTTATCATTATGCATTCATTGAAACAAGATCTTGCTGGGTCAGCTCCTCCCAAGGTGACTACTGAGATCACCAGGATGTGGCTGTGCATGCTTGTGTTTATCCACTCTTTCTCTCCAAACTACACTCCTCATGGAAAGTGGAACAGTTGATAGTATAAAGCTTATCAATCTGCTACTTTTGAAATTTTACATGGCCTGGTACTCTGAGTCTTTCTTTTGGTGGTAGAAGGTACAGGCTCCCACCAAGAGGAAGGATGGAGATTTGCTGTCTGTATCTTGTGAATGAATGGAGGAGACACTTGTTCCTCAGTTTACTTTGCAACCCAACTGAATATTTGTACTCTGAAAACCTGAATTGTCATGGAGGAAAGGGAAACTGCACCAATCAGTCATAGTAGTTCATTTGGAAACAGCCCATCTTAAAGCCTAGCCTTAATTTCGGAAGAGCTAATTGGTCTCAAATATTATTGCTAACTTTACCCCTTTGTGGATGGCCAAAATAAATGGTAGTGTTTGTGATACCTTTGAAACCATCACGTAGTTAATGATAAAATATAAATTCCTCCCTATTTTCAAATTTGACTCTTTCAAGAGAAATTAATATCTTTTGTGCTGTGAGATTGTAAAACTTTTCTACTACTATGTCCAAAATGAAGCAGGAAATAAATATTTAAAATTAATTCCTTTTGTACTTTAGAAGTACTGCTTTAAGCCTTGCTTTTCTGTGAAATGGCAGCCCCGAGCAGAAGGCTGTGAATTCACTTGCTGTTGGCATCTTTCAGCCGCGTCCTTCCACCACCTGCAGTTGCCAAAAACAATCAAAATGCCATGGATGCAGTCCCAGGAGGGTTCTTCAGAGGAAATGGACTTCCTGTGGCAAAGAATCAAGGCTTTTATCCTGCTGTCTGCTCTTGCAATGGGAGGTGTGTGGGGAAGGAAGGGTCTGCAGCCAAAGCGCGTGCGAGCCCTGCCAGTCCCGCTGCTGGAGCAGGCTGGCAGAGCGGGGAGCGCTCAGGTGTGAGCTGGAGCAGCTCTTCAGTGCCTCCTGCTTTGTGCCAGGCCTTGGGACAGTTCCCAGCCATTCCCAGAAGGCAAACAGGCTGAATTCCCTCGAGTTTGGCACGGCATTGTGACGGCTGCGTTTGAGAGCACTTTCAGTGCTCAATGGCAATTTTCCGGTGCTGTGAACCTGACTCTGCCTTACATTGCACATTCCATTGTCCTGGCTCCGGCTGAAGTGTCCTGTCACTCCTGGAAGAGACTGTGCATGCATTTGTAGTCGCCGTGTGTGTCAAACACTTTTGAAACACTTTCAGTCTTTGTGTATTCCAGTCTGAATCAGATTTTGGATGGTCAGGAGTGTAATGTAAGCAAGCATTTGTAGCTAGGAATGATGGAGGTGCTAAACAGAGAAAATGGGAAAAAAATTACCTTGCCTAGAAAAACAAGGTAAGAGTATCATGAGACAAGCCTGGAAGAGAAAACAACAAAGGATAAGGCCACCCAAAAATAGCACAATACCACCCCCAAGAAAACAAGCAAACAAAAATCAAACCCTGAAAACCCAAAGTCTAGGAGAAAAGGAATACATGGCAAGCTAAAGTGATTTTCTTTTTTTTCCCTTTGTACCTATAGAGTGCTTTTTCAATGCTCACTAGAGAAGTTGGTACAGGCTCATTGTGCAGTCTTTGAGCTCCTTCTGGAACACAGGGCTTCAGTTCAAGTCAGTCACTCATATCAAATATATCACTTTTATTTGGAAGTTAGCACATCACTGCTAAAATCAGGGAATGTGTTTTAAAGAGGTTTTTCTAATTAGAGATTAGAAAGTTCCTCCTGAATATTTTCTTTTGTATAGACACATAACAATCTTCTGTATCTTTGTTTCAGCACTTTATTCAACCAATAAATTCTTGTCTGTGGGATTGTACAATTGAGAAGATATTCCAGTAACTGGCACAGCATGTCTGATGGAAATAGTCATATTTCAATTCTCTTTGTGTCTGAGAGAATTTACTTTCTTCTGCCTCTCCTCTAGTTAAAAGTCATCCTTTTCCTTCTAGATCCAATGAGGAAATGTCTGACAGAAGTCTGATAATCTCCTTTCCAAGCATTGCATCATCTCACATTCTTTGTATAAGGTATCCTCTTAAAACTTTGAAGTATCCAAGAACTATTCCTTTCTCATTTTACAGATGGGCAATTGACACAGAAGTAAGAACTAGGAGCTAATGTCTACAGAGCCAGATTCCCAGCTTGGAAGCCACCCAGTCTTTTTTTTCAAGAAATGGAGAAGAGAGATACTTCAAATTACCTTAGCATGTTGATGTCACCTTGCCAGTAAAAGCTTTTTTTCCTAGAAGGTAGTTTTAGAGATAAAAAGTACAAACATTGGAGGCAGGGAGAGGCATCGACTAGCCAAAGTTCTTTTAAATATAATAGAATTCTAGCTGGACTGGTCTTAAATGTATTGTTCACTGAAAAGAAATGTGCTTATCAGTGCTTATTAGATTGTTAAGTCAGTTTTTTTGGTCATTCTCATTTATATGGAATTATCCAGGGTACAGACAAATAGATATTAATGGGCTGTGAGGGTCACTGTTATTCTGCTCTGAATGCCAAGTTGTGCTGGATCCTTTTCATTCCTCCTGCACTTACACAGCTGTGAGTTAGCTAGATTTCTATTTTCTATTGTCTTTTCCCAGCTGATCCTTTTTAACATACGGTTGTTTGTTTCCTTTCAAGTACAGAATAAATGTCAATTAGTTTCTGGGCTGTTTTGTGACTGACCCTTGAATCTCTGGGGGTGTAAAATCCAGGTAGCTCTGCCAGTTGTGCTCATCTGAAAATGGAGATGCTGCCTTATAATATTTAGCTGCTTTACACTGGCCAACTTTGAATCCAATGAAAGGGTCTGCATGAGAACAGAGCCCAGTGAGTACAGCAGAACTGGGGGGGGTTTAAGCACATTTGTCACCATTACCTTTGTAGTCTCTTCCAGTAAACAGGATTCCTTTCCGTCACGTTCCTGCTGTTTTCCCAGTGTCCACTTTCATTCTGAGATGAAAAGAATCTAATTTGATTTTCTGTCTCAGATCTACATATTGTCACTGCTCTGCCCTTATTGTACTTTTTACCAGCTCATTCTTGCTAATATGCTCGTACAAAATTTCTCATAAATGTTTAATTCTTAACAATAGAGTACCGGAATAATTTCCATGGTACAGAAATGTTCTGCTGACCAACTTACCGGAGTAAAAATGCTAATATGACCCTTGGGTCAGTCACACAGCCGTCTTTAATGTAAATTTAATACAGTGATTCCCCAGGAGATGGAAGATGACGGGCTTAGCAGAGCTGCACTGAATCAAAGTATCAGTATTTAGCAGCCCCTGGTTACCAGGCTACTGCTCACCTCTGAGACCAGGGGAAGATCATCACAGAAATGCATTTTAAAGCTATCCATCAAATATACAACTGGCTATGTTGTGTGAAGAAAGCTTTTTGCAGATTTGATGAGAGGTTTAAAAATAATAAAGGACAGGGTAGGAGGAGGCAGGGGCAAAGACAGAAGATACTGGGTTCCAGTGTCCCACTCTCTTCTCCAATTGTTTCTGTGTAGAAGAACCACAAAAAACCCCCAACCCATACACTTGATATCAAATAAAACATCATATTTTTCATAAGGTGAATAGATGCCTTGGAAAGCAGCCAACGAGGGAATTTTCCACTTGTGCTGCCTTTGCAGGCTCTTTCAAACCTACTGTTAAGCAGCAGGGGCACATACGCACTTCACTCCCTTTTCTATTATGCAGCTATGACACATTAAGCTCCTTGGAATGGTATTCATATTTTATCAGCTCTCCTAACGTCAGTTCTTTATTTATAACTTGCTCTTTTTTCCCTTTATTTTTTTCTTCTTTTTTTCTGTTCCTTTCCAGCCTGTATATCTAGACTTAGTAAAGAAAGAGACCAAAGCAGTTGAAGGAAAAAAAAAAAACACCACAAACCCCTCTGTGAATTTAATCATACCTTTGAGGTGAAATGTGTGTTTTCACTCAGTGTTTAAGAACTCAGCTGATCATTATTTTCTCTTTTCACACACAGCTTGCCATGGCACTCTCTACAGGTCATATCTGATTTGCTTACATTTACTATAGCACTTTTATTTGAAGAATAGCAGATTTTATTCCCTAAAGTATCGTATTAAATCTGTACCTGCAATCTGCCAAACTGCTGAGTTTTCTGCACAGGAAAGCACTGAGGGTCTGGGCAGGCTTGTGCTGATTTGTAAATGCAATGACACAGGCTTGACAAAGGCTTTAGCAAGCAATGCTTATATATTGGCAGTCTTGTTTTTATAAGCTCATGTTTTGTGCTACTGAGAAAAGACCTGATTAATTTATATGTAGATTGCTATCTCATCCTGTTGAAAGTAAGCTGTAATACCAACAGGAGCTGAATTTGCGACCATGACTCCAATAACCTGACCAACTAGTCAAATTTAAAGACCCTGCAAGAACATTTTGTGTAGGTGGAGGAAATGGCAACACTTCTGGTACAATTTCAGCATGTTTGTTTTTTAAATAAGCCCTGGTTTTTTTTCAGAATACAACAGAAACAGCCATCAGATATTTTTCCTATTCTGAAATACTAGGTTTGCTGCTCCAGGAAGACCTGTCCTCAGTAAGCCTTTCTCTCTCTCTTTCTCTCCTTTTCACTCCTGCCTCTTACTTCCATCAAATATTTCGGCATTTCTCAACCCATGCTTCTCCAAGCAGGAAAACTTTTCTCTCTGGCCCCCACAGGCCAGCCCTGCCTTGACCTGAGCCATGGCCAGTGAGCCCCAGCCAGAAGTGGTTTTTGGATGCTGGACAAGTGTAAACAGCTCCCAGCAAAAGTGCCTGGTGTGTGAATGTAGCCAAAGCATTACCAGCAAGGGGTAGATGAAATAATGTCTGCACACACCCATGGATACCAGCAGAGGATTGGGGTTTTATTGGCAAGGCAGTGTCATGGGAAAGGCAGGCAGAGGGGGGAATTGAAAATGCTTTCTTTGCTTTGTGAGCAGGATGTTAATGTTTGCATTATTTGGAAATCTTGAATGTCAGGAGAAAAGGCAGCGTCTCAAAGCTGGGAAAAGACACAGAACAGAAAAAGGGATGCTAAAAATCTCAACCCTCCCTGTTTGGAGGACACTGCCAAAGGAAAATTTGTGGAATGTTGGTTAGCTCTGAGTGGATGAAGCATGAATTGTGTTACATCAATGTCCAGGGGCCAGACAGCACACTTAACTTTCCACCCCTCTCTGTGGGGCAGGGCTGCTGTTCTTGGGGAAGAAAACTGGAGTGAAATGTGATGGCAGCACAGCAGGGCCCTTCTTATGTATTCCCTCAATTTAGCACATGCAGAAACCTAAGTGCTGTGACTCACTGTCTGATGCTTTCTTGAAAAAAGAAAAAAAAAAAAGAGATAAAATGAACAAGGTGAAGAATCCTTTGCCTACTGCAAAGATAACCTAAAAAAAATTAGTCTTTTAGTAGGACTTTTGTTTCGCATTCCTTCTTTGATATAATATAATCCATCAAAGATTTCAAGAAGTTTGAATAGGAAAAAAAGAAACACGTTTTAATCTGGTGAATCTGTAGAGAGTCATTGGCTGTAGAATAGCATTGCAGCATGCAAGTGTAGTGCAAAAATATACAACTTTAATTCCATGGTCAAAAATATAATGCTCTTCCAGTGTAGTCTATCAGAAATATTCCTTGAGATCTCTGCTCTGAATGAGATCCCTCAGGGCTGGGCATTTCTCAAAGCCTTTTGCATCTGCCAAATGTACTGCTAACATTTTCTCACAAAAATGTTGGTGCAAGAACAAGGAGAATTAAAGCCTCAAGCCTAGAGAAATGAAAGGAAACCTGGCTTCACTTCAAGGCGGATTTTTGATCTCAGGTATCATTTTTGATCTAATGTATCATTAGATCTGTTGATTTAGTTAAAACTTACTGGTATATTTCTCAGCTCAATTCAGTATTCTTGAACTCTGAGGTTTAGGAAAGAGTTGTGAGAAGGGAATTTGAAGGATATTAACTCATTTAGGTGTAAAGGTTCATAACCTCTTACAGTGATCCTTTCTTTTTATCCTTGCCAGACAGTTTCAGCTGTACACAGCAAGCAAAACTGAATTTGACTCAGAACTGAGGAGGATACCACATTCTTGGTGAGAATTCTAAAGTGCACTTGTGCCTGTGTTTGTTTTGTTTTTTGTTGGGGTTTTTTGGTGGGTTTTTTTTAACTATTAATTTTTTACAGATTAACCACTTCTATATCTATTGATTCATGAAAAGGTAAAAGAAAAAAAATCTAACATTTTGTCAGAAGAGGCAAAACCAATGGGATAAGCATGTGCAGATAAAACAAGAAGCCACGACTGCTGTGTCAGAATTCACCACAACTGAAAAAGAATCAGATGAGATTCTTATAACTTCTCAAAGTGTCTGATGAGCACTGCCATGTTTGCATATGTGTCAGAGTAATTTCAGAAAGAAGCTGACCACTCAGGTGGTTCTGCACCAATTTTTAACCATCTTATATCTCCTGTGGATTATGAGAATCCACTAGGAATAGACATTGTAGCAAAATTTCAAAGGAAGACACCATAACCAATGTAAATCCATGGATGTTCTTCTGAAATCTGTTGAATTTCTCCCATTTTTCACTGGTATAGCTGGGAACAGAACTTGGCACTTTCCTGGTTTTGCTAGGAAATATAAAATGTCAAGTAGCAATGCAAAAAAATGTCTAAGTCTGTAGGAACTTTGTTTTTTTTGCCGACAACTTTTTTTTCTTTTCCGTGAATTTTGGTAAGGTTTTAGCCAGAGTTGTTAAAGTAGTCTGCAGAAATAGAGGAAATATGGATCTGAGCTGCTGGCTTCTTTAATATGGGATCAAGCAACTTTAAAGTCACTCTAATTTGGGTGTTGAGATCACAACACTTATTTGAAGATAATGAGAGTTGTAAATTTGGTAAAAATGCTTTAATTCAAGGATAACTTTTTGTAAAATAAAATTATCTCTCAGACATGAGCATCTTGATCAACCATTTTGCTTCTGCATTTTAAGCATAGCATGAGCCATAAAGAGCTTTGATTTTGGGGCCAGCTAAAGCAATCATTGTGTGTAATTGTTCATGTTTTACATGTGCATTCTGATTAACATGTCTGAAATATCTGAGCTGAAGTGACCTGGAGTGAGCCCAGTTGTGAGTTTAAGAAAGTGATGGATAAAATTGCATGAAAAACAAAAGTTAATTCTTGAATACAAATACTTGATTTTTTAAACAATTTTTATATGTAAGAAATACAGTTTATACACTTTTAGCTTGAAGTCTTCTCTGGGAAGTGGAAGCAGAATCCATGAAGTATTTCTGTAAGTTTAAAACAAGATTTAAATAATTTTAAAAGGTTTACAGATTTGAAAGCTATGTTATATAGGACAATTACAGAGCTCATTAATACAGATGGAATTGGTTTCAAGCTGCAAGACTGAAGCCTGAGGCTTTGTTTCAAATTACCTTAAATGTGGGTTTAAGCTGACAGCAAAAAATGTGCCTAACTTTCTTTGGCAAGGAGGGAGGAAGCAGTCATGTTGCAGAAAGCAACTGTGCATAAAACAGCAGGAATTTTGTTTCGGTGCCTGAATTATGCTACACTGATCTAAATGCTTCCCCCCTGTAATGGAAACAGTGCCTTGTGCAAGCCTATCATTTCCCACAGGCAGTAATTATAACTGAGAGAAAAATAAGTTGATAGAAAAAAACCAAACCTGCGGTATCTTTCTTATTTACATATTGTTTATTTTCTTTTGCTTCTCCTCTTAACCACCTGGTTGGTGGACAGCTTGTGGAAGGGGACACTGAGAGTTTAAAAAAATAAAAATAAGAGTATTGGTGGTGTCAGCTGGTTTGTGCTTTAATGAAAAATTTTTAAAAATCAGAATCTCAGTGTATGGCAAACATGTAAACCAGAGGGAGGAGAGGAAGAAAATAACCTAAGTGGAACTCCATGCTGTTATGGCAAGACTGGGTTATGGGAATCATCCCATTTAAGTCAAGATTGGCAATGTCTGTGCTGCACTGCAGAAATAATCATATTGAGAGCACAAAACTGATCCCTGAACAGAGAGACCAGGAAAGGAAGCAGAGGGACAATAAGGAGAGGAATCGGAAGCTTGGAAATGAAAAAACTTTGAAGGGTGTATCTTTGAGGAGACAGAAACCAACAGGGTTGAAACCCAACAGAGAGTTCAAGAAAGGTGAACATTGAAGCAGGAAGCTGGGGAGAGTTTTAATGGAAAAAGTGAACAAATTAATTTCATTTTGAATGAACGTTCACTTTAAAGAAATCTGTTGAGAAACAGCAGTCATTGTTAGCAGGTTCAGGCAGGGGTTTTGGAGGTCTAGCTGAGTCATTAAAGTGTTCAAGTACAAATAGTGAAAGACTGAACACTCACCTCTCAAAAACAGTACATAAATCCTTCTTGGTGGCTAACTGGAGTAGCACAAAACAGAAAATCACTAATTTAATTTTCTCTATAACATAGATGATCTGACATTGGCTTCAATTATGTGTGTTCAAGACCAATAAGAGCACTTGCTTTGCTACTCTTATGCCCTTTGATTTAATAAAATGCCTTATATGTGTTTACCTACCAAGCTAAGCCTTTAAAATGAAATCAACTTCTTAGATGAAATGAAATAATATGTAATTAGTAATTGAGGTTAGTTTAGTATCACATCAGCTTCATCTTGGGCCAAGAATGTGTCAGTATGATTCAGTACACATTTTCCATTGCAAGAAAGAAAAAATTGACCTTTTATTTGCCAGGGAACAAAAGCCCTTTTTTTTTGTCTGGTGGTACCATTAGGAAATTGTTTGAGGTAATTTATGATGTTGTTCTGCATAATCCAAAATGTTTTAAAAAATGTACCAATAGTTTTCTATGGTTAAGACAAGTAGTTAAACATTAACCAAGATGTTATTTTATAAAATATGTGCCCGTTTAATTTTGTTCTCAGTTTTGACCTAAAAGCATGTTGGCTTTTTCACCTACAGACTTGCCACCCTTTTGTACCTCAGTTTTAAAAACGTAGTGGTTGGAATAAAGTTTTGAGAGTTAGTTATACTGTAAATGCTGGATGTTAACTGTATGTTATTTTCTGGGATAATCTAAACCAGTTAACAAAATAAGGATATTTATTAGAGAGACTGTGATCATAAAGCAGGAAACACATCATATGCTTTGGAGAAAAGCATTTTTCAAGCAGGTGAAAATCTCTGAAGATTTTTCAAATCTGATAAAATGCCACCTTTTTTAAAATAAACTTTATGATTGTCTTTACCTTGAAACCTGTGCAGATATTCTTATTGCAGATATTATTCTCATGAGACAATGAGCAAAGCTGAATGACCTTCTCTGTACCTTCTGGAAAATAAGATCTTTTAGGTCCCAGCAGTTGTTGCCATGAACAGTATAAAAACCACATTTTCTGAGATTTTTGACTGCCTTCTTTTTATTATACACTTCACGAAGTTGTTATTATTATTATTATTATTATTATTATTATTATTATTATTATTATGAGTATTGATTTCTCATCTGCTGGGAACTATTGCAGATTCTGTTACAAGAACTTAAGAACTTTTTATTAGAATGGGAGACCTTCATACCTCCAGGATGGATGGTGCGCCCTCATTGTCATCAGCTTGTAGCACCACCACATTTTCCTCTCTGTAGCTGCCACTAAATGATCTCCCAAGTTCCAGTGGTAATCCTATTTATTGATTATTGTGCAGAAACTGGCTGAATATAATTCCTTTTCTGGTTGAATATAATTCATTCCATTTCTAGGATGGAGGGTCAAGCTCATTTCCTTTTTTTGAGGTACTCAGAATCTCTGTATTGATGGTGCTTTTCAATTATGGATCAGCAGGAATTTAATTAGAAATCTCAAGGCTTTCTGTAGGTCACTAGAGGAAATTTGGAATAAGATATTGGAAACTGCTCTGGGTGGAGAAATCTGAGCTTTCCTTAACACCTTCAGAGTAACATTAGTCTCCACTTTTTTCATTCTGACATCTAGCAAGCTTCTAGGAATTCAGTCTCCAGCACATTTTAGACTTGAAGAAGCTGGTTTGGAACTTGCACTCCAGAAATTACAGCTCTTGGTAAATATTAGCAGCATCATAACATTTAAACAAGGGGTGATTCCCATTCATTGAAGAATGAGAAGAGCCTCTACAGCTTTTTGATATGACACCTTCTTTGTGACCATGAAGCTGCAGCTTGCACTTGAGTTAATTTTAAAATAGAGAGGATTGATACATCAATCTTTCCATGTTTTATACTCTTTTTACACTATAATCTGCATTAATTTCCAGAAAATTTTGCTGTGGCTGAATCCTAATTCTTCATCTTCTTCCAAGACCTACCATCTGCTTCAGAATGCATTTCAAAGCATGGAATATCTTGGATATAAAATTATGTCATTTTGAGGACTTGCTGAGACACTCTTTGAAGTTGTTTCACTCTTTCATTAAAAAAGAAAAAAATAAATCCTGCATTGTGTGCTTATAGAAATGCACCCTGCCCTACTGCACCCAGATATGAAGGAATGAGCTCAGTTGTGATGGATTTTTAAAGGTTCACTTTTTCAAAGGAAAATTCCTGGTGTTATAAATGGGCTTCAGCAAACTTAATCTCTTTAATCATCTGGCTATCAATAGTCCTCAACTGCCCAGAGACTCTGAAAAATGGTCTTTATTGTTGTTTTTGGCTGTGGTGTTTTCAGCAGAGGCATAACCACATGTGATGGAAAGCGGCATCCTGAAAATAAAAGGAAGGGTGAAAGGAGCCTGCTGTTACTAACTACTATGTAAACTGAATTATGACTTTTAAAACCAGCTATTTTCTGTGTAAGCCATCTTTCCTTGAAAATTATAGTGGAACATGTCAATTTGTTTCATGGTGATTCAGTAACAGAGCTCATCAAACAATGTGCGCTGGAGACAGAGGGAAATAGAGAAAAGTGTTGCTGATAATGATAAAATGAGCCACAGTAAAAGAAAAGCTGGCCTGTCTGCCTTCCACTGAAGTTGAGTGATCTGAAAGTAGAAACCAGGAAAAAGAAAAAAAGTGAGATTCATTAAGAGCATTTGTCCTAACCGTGGTGTGGTGCACAGAAATGCAGTCACAGGAAAAGATCTGTGGGAACAACATGAGAGAGAAGACACTGAGAAGGAATAAAGATTGCTTGGGATTAATGCAAGGGAGAGCAGAAATTTGCTAAAGAAAAAGAAAATATGAAGCAAGATCCCAAGTGCTGCTTTTACAGGGTGTATTTTTAGTGAACCTCTGTGTCTTCCAGTGGAGGGAAAGATCTAAATTCTGGTGCAGTGAAAGAGTGTGCACTCCAAAGACAGCTTCTTCTAATACTGATGTGAAAAAACATTTCCCACATTAAGGGAAGAGTGAGGGAAATAGAACATAAGGAGTTTACTATTTTTGTGTCTGTCTGCCTATATTTGTTCCATTCATATATATGCATGAAAGTGGAGTGCAAAGATGTAATGTGTGATTATTCCAGATGAAGCTTAAAACAAATATAGACTTTCCAAGATCTGTGGTAATCTACATTTTGAAAGTGCATGGAAACCTTTCAGGAGAAATTGATCTATTTCTCCTGTCACTGTATTTGACTGAAATATAATTGGAATGTAGTGTTCTAAGAAAAGAAATGAACATGGACAAGGGAGATGCTGCAAGAGCCAAAAATGTAGCAGAAAATCAGCATCTGAATCTGTGCAGAATAGCAGGGTGGGTACAAATGGCTAAAGAAAGAGTCAAAGGAATCATGTCCCTCTAGGAAAATAAGTAAAGTCCTATAAAGAGATGTTTATTTAGGTATCACCAGCCCTTAAGAAGGATTATAAGACAGGTTTTGCTGAAGTTTTCTTAGGTTAAGGGGCAGGAGAATGGAGAAATGACTGGGGAGCTGTGTGCATATGAAAAGAAGAAAGGGGTCAATTTTCTACCTAACTCTAAGGAAGGGTTAGAAGCAATTTTGACTTCAGGAAAAAAAGTCATTGGTCATGCTGGGCAACACTTTTAAAAGGAAATCTCTGCTAGCATCACATATAGCCACTGATTTTGCAAAAGATTTGAATCAACTGGTCACAATATTCTTGGAGGTTTCTTGTGGAGGTGTTGTGACTTCTCTTTTTATTTAAGACAAGCTTTGTGAATCCTGGTTTTATTTTCTTTCTCTCCTATCAAAAATACAAATCTTTTGCTTTTGTACCTGTGTACTATGCTTGAGATAAGTGAGGTTGTCTCCAGAGTGCCACTGGATCCCAGGAGAGGTGATGTGTCCTTGGCCTGCATACTTAAGAGACGTTTCTGCTGAAATACAAAATGTCAGATTTTCTGATTTTTGGTGGCCTCAGAGTCAACTGTGTGTATTTCTCATGCCTGGGCAGAAATCCCCTAGATAACAAAGTATTCTGCAGGGTAAGCAGAGGCCTCAGCAGCTGCACAAAGAGGCTGAAACCCATGCTCTTATGGGGCGCAGTAAAACAGTACTCAACCAGTAGCAGTATTCTGATTTAATTGCTCTTACTTACAGATCAGAGAGTACCACAGCATGCAAAATAGGGCACTTTTGGCTCCCTGCTGGTGATTGTGCTCATTCCTTTCAAATGCTTTCCAGAGCACATACTCGCCATTTCTAAAGATTTAGCTCTACATTTCTACATTTTAATTTACATTTTCAGGAAGGAAAATTAAATCTTGAAAATGGAAAATAAAGCATTACAAACACTCTGGAAAGGAGATAAATAAAAATAAATAAAAATGCAATTGAAAAAAATCAGAAAATTTGGAAAAGGAGTGACAGCAAGCAAATGGACAGGGATGAAATGAGTTGCAGTGAAAAGGACCAAATCTTGCCTAAATTAACCTCACTGAAGTTGCAATATCTGGTCAAAATAAAAAACAAGAAGACAGAAAATGCTGTAGAAGAATTGAATGAAATTACCTGCCTAATTCAATTAAAAAAAAAAAAATCTTCACTGAAGGGAAAGTAATCAAAAGTCATAGGATGGGATGAAGCGCAGGGATATGGACCAAAGCTTATTCTATGAAAAAAATATAATAATTCTCACTTCTGAGTGATGACAGGAAGGGGATGGTTACTGGCACAATGCCATGCTCAGATCTTACCTAACCAGATCTATGCCAGGCTGCATTTATCTCACCTTCTCTTTCAAGGATAAAATAATAGCAAGCTATTACAGCCAGGCTTCCCAGTTGCTTTCTGAAGTTTTAGGACTGTGTTTTCAACTGGAAAACATAGCAGTTAAACATCTGTCATTTTGAGGGATTATTCTTGATTAGCAGGAGCTGGTCATTAAGTATTTTCAGGGGCATTGCTATCTGTTCTCATCAGAATGAAGGAGGTAGATTTTTGTAAGGGGAAAAGAGGAGAGAGGAAAAAATCTTCTGCATGATGTCCACCAGGGTAGGTCCATCCAGATATTTTTGGGTTAAGACTAGTTAACCCATCCAGATATTTTTGGATTAAGATAAAGCAGTGCTGGTAGGAGCATGAGGAATGTTTTTCCAGAATGAAATTCCAAGGTGAATTAAAAACCAATTTGTGATTTGGGTAGGTATAGAAACTTTGAAAAATACCTGGTGTTGCCCTGACTTTTGATTGGTATTGTTCTCAATGTGTGCCTTGGTGTTATACTAAATTTGTTACAAAGATGGTACAGGGACTGTTGTCCACCTTACTGGGAATGTGCTAGGTTGATTTGTCTTGGAAACACAATGCTTCTTTAAAAATTGTTGTTGCCAAAAATTGCTCTTGCTCTGATCAGAATAGCATCCCAAATACAAGGATAGTTAAAAAATCCAAATCCACAAAAAATCAAAGCAACATGGATGGAACCAGCTCTGTTATCTGTCTGACCTTATCAATGTAAACTCTGTTGACAGGTCTCATCCATGGGTACATGCAGTTTTCCCAGCAGGCATCAGCTCTTCTTAGGTCAGCCTCTGTCTTTGTCAACAGCAGGTTTGAGCTGCAAGGATGTCTCCCCATAATGGAGAAAGAGTTCTCAAAGCCCTAGTCTTACCTTCTTCTAATTGCAGCAAATGTAATTTTAAATTTGCATCTGTTTAAGAATAACAAAATAGCAAATGTTTTGGGGGCAAAAATGATATACTTTTATGTGAATCTTTTGGGTCTCCTTCATAATGTATTTCTCTTGCCTGCAAGATGGAAGAGAAATGCTAATGTATTCTGTGTACTGTTATTTTGAACCTGCTGTTATAAATTTATATGAATATTGATGCCGTATGAATTTGTACTGGGACACGACAGGAAACTTTCCATAAATTAAATGAATACCATAGGTAGGAACAAGGAAAATCTTTACCTGAAAAGATACACACTGCAGACAGGGCTGTTAATTCAAATGCTGAAGAGAAACATAGGCAGCCTGCCCATCCCAAGTGGTCATGAGTTACCACCTCCACATTAATGGCTGTGCCTCAGGTGTATTCATGCTGAGATTGATACCAGGTAGCCAGGTGACTGCAGACTATTTCTCTTTGGCAGCAAGAATAAAGAAACAATTAAATTAATCCAGATGGACCCTCCTCCCTCCTCAACATAAGCCATATCATCAGAGTAAAAGGCTCAATTAATTAGTTCCATGACGTCTCAATACATCATGCTCATGCCATCATCCCACAGGCAGAGAACAGCACCTGCAGCACTGTCAGATTACAGACAGAGATGGTTTTTCTAATAGGAAAACCTGTGTGCCTCTATCTTTCCAGTATTCCTACTCTTATTTTTTTCTGGTGAAATGAGGTATAAAGCTACTGGAGTGACTTTCTCAGGATTACCCAGGAAACAACCAACATAGCAAAGACACTGCATCATCTAACTTACAGGTGATTATCTAATTGAACTGGCAAACCATGCTTTCAGTCTTTAAGAAAGGTCATTTTGATGTCTACAATGATCTCTACAAAGATTTGTCTTCAAAGACAAATAAAATGATGACATATTAAGCTGTTTGACAGAAAGTGGTAGCAAGTCAGCATGAGAGTGATATGTCTAACCAGAGCAGATGCCCTGGTCTGATGCTTCCCTATCACCTCATCACTTCCTCTGGGACTAAGCATTTATTTTATTTAATGGGATTTGAATCCGTCTGAATTGACATATGCTGTTTTCTTAATGCAAATTCTTAGGCAAGGACCTCTTTTTGCAAACTGATGCTGTCTAGCTTCTATGTGAAGCATTTCGACCCAGTCATTAACCATAAAAGCATTCAGTCACTTTCTAGAACTAGTCTGGCATTCCAACACACCATTTATACTCAGTTTACATATTTGCAGATATTTTTATTGGTATTAATCAGTTCAAAGGTGCTTTGATCCAAGAAAGCTGCAAGCACCTGCCTACAAATTAGGTGATCTACATGCCTTACCATTCAAAAACTGTGTGATTTTCCTGCCTGTAAGAGTCAGGAACAACAAAAGATCAGTGAGTTATAACAATCCAGAACCTCTGAAATCTCCTTTTCTTGTTACCCAAATCAAACTGAACTTTTTAAAAGCCATTGTTTGCAGGCACTTAAAAAATTGAATTGAGTAAGGGCTGAGTGTGTGATGACAGAGAGGGAGAAAGTATAAAAGCTTTTGCTACATGCTCTTTTTTATTTTGTCTTCCTATGAACATAAACTGAAGCAAGATGCTTTCCCAAGGCTATAATAAGCCAAATTGGTCTCTGATACAATAGGATTGGTCAACATTAAAACTAAGGATATTTCCCTTCTCTTTTAACATCATGCTGTTAATTTGTATTTTCTTAAGAGTGTTTTTTATCTCTTTTTTCAGTGTGACATTTTTACTTAGACCTTCAGATTTAATAAATCTAATGCCAAGCTGAAGAAGAAGCCTGGTGTTATCATGGATAGATTCATAGAGGGGAAGGTTTAAAGGGTATCTTTTGGTTCCTTGGTTGGTTTTGGACTGTGGACTTTTTATGGGGACCGACCTACAAGGATATCTCAAAAATATTCACAGTCTCTTAGTAAGGCCTGTAATAATATTTCAGATTTTGGTGTGTTAAATAAATGCATTAATGTTGGAGCAGTGTCAAGAAATTGCACAAACCACTGTTCTTGTACCATCTATGAATAGCAGGAAGGGCTATGTCCTAAGGAAAGCCAACTTTTGTCTTTATTAGCCAAGCATCTACTCTGCCATGCTGAAAAAATTATTTGTTGTGTTGCCGTACCAAGCAAAGGCAAAACTTTCAGCAGTCAGGAAAACACTATGGCTCTGTTTTGTGGAATTTCAGACCAGACTGATGACTTCTTCTGGTTTAAATATGTGTGACTTTGATCTATGCCTTCAAAAGCCTGATTTAAGTCCAGAGATGTCTCCTAGTCTAGGCCTGTTTGCCTGAGGATGTTCTGTCTCTAGATACATTTGCTTCTCAGGGGAAGTGGATGCTGGAGATGTTGGATGTGGGTCACACTGCTGGATATATTTCAGAAAAACATAGTTTCTGGAAGATCAGTCAGTAATCTGCTTCAAAATACTGCATTCTCTTGCCTGGTTGCCACGAAGACCTGAGCTCAAATCTCCCACTCTTCTGCTTGTCACACTCTGCTTAAATGAGGAAATGCTGTGCTGGGTTTGGCTTTCTGATCACTGCAGATGTGTGACTTTAAAGTAATTATTTTCAGTTAGATCACTCCTTAGTTCTGTAGTGCTGCTGATGTTTTAGAGTATCGTGATTCCTCAGAATTCTGGGTTGTGGTTGTCACCAGCATCTCCACGAGGAAGCCGAAGTGCTGTGGTGTCACTGAGATCACAACTGGATTTTGGCAGCCAAAGGAATTAAATTCCAAGAGGCATCTAAGAGCCCAACAGAAGACAAAGCTAGAGTGTTGAGGAAGCAGCACCAACCATAATGAAACTCAGGGAACTTTGAAATAGATGGGAAAATTATAAGCAGTGGTTCTTGAAAAAAACTTTAACAGGTTCCATCTACTTTGGTAGAACCCATTTAGCATTCAATATTTCCTCTGTCCTTGACAAAAGTCTATGTGAAGGGTGCTTAAGAAATAAAAATTATTGATGCTTTTGGTTTTAACATTTTAGAGAACAAAGCACTTTTCAGGACTACATCATGGACAATGAAACAAAAGCAAGCTCATGTTTTCTGTCCTTGGCTGTTGGTTTTGGGTTGTGTGATTTCTACCCTACTGATTTTTTTTAGATTTTTTTAAAATAAGTCTATGGGAAGGGAGATTTATCAACTCAGGTCATGCTTCAGTCTTATTTGCTCAAATTACAAGTGCATCCATTTGGCTTCTAAGGCAAATTCCTAAATCTTGGAAGAGTTCTTGGTATATTGTGTAGCATTTTAGGTTTTGCTCCACATCCCATCGTATCCTACTACCTTGCTGGATGAGATAGTGTTCTTGCCATTTCCACCTTGAAAATAACACCCTCCCCTTTCAGTGCAGATTGTTTTATGTCACTTTAATTCATTTAATGCAGTTTTAAATAATTTATGATTACTGAGCTATTAAACTAAAGTGATTACTTCAAATGACACTGCTCTGTGACACTGTTAGAGGGAAGCAGTTTAGTGAAGGAATCCTCATACTATTATCACTCCAATTTTATTTGAACAATGCAATAATTATTTGAATTAAATGGTTAATTAGCTACAGAATACATCTTATTAAATCACAACAAATAATCCAGGCTTGAGGACTGGAAGCTGGGTTTAATTCCCAGGAGAAAAGTGTGTCTCTTGTACCATACTGCCTCTGTGTGTGGAACAAGCCAATGCAAAAAACCAGATTTCAGTTGTCTCTGAGAACAGATGCCTGATGCTGTATTTCTTCTCCTTTACACTAAATTTAGAATAAGAGATATAATAAAATTTAAGAATAATATTCATTCCCAATTTAAGCACTGAATTTCCATTGACTCAATATTCTATAATGGAGGGTAAGTCAGAGCAAAATTCCTTTTAAATGGGTTTTAATGAAATAAATTGTATTTATTCAGTAATCTTGAAATAGTTCAAGCCATTTCTGAGACTTGGAAGAGGAGACATCTATGGGACATTTTTCATGACCAATCATGACCAGGACATCAGAAATTAATTTAAAGAAGAGTCTTCCTAGCCTCAAGGGCATGAAATAAATGGAAAATAGTGTTCCTCTCAAATATTTGGTAGGCAAATTAGGCAAAGAGGTCTTCAAGATCTTGCAAGTAAAACATTCAGCAGGTGGTAAATACATTGTATTTTTGTTTGTGGTGTTTGATTTTTTGTTTGCATGATGGTTTTTTGTTTGTTTGGGGCTTGTTTATTGGTGTTTTGTTTGTTTCTTTATTTGTTTTTAATGATGTTAGGCCACATATAAGAAACAAGTTTCCATTTCCTTATTTTGGGTAAATGTTAATTCCATACCGGCAACGCTCACTTTGATCAACTGCATGTTGGATTGAGTTTTACAACCTATTTGTCTATGGATTTAGGTATTTTCTGTTGTCAATTCATTTGTTTTTACCATTTCTACATTTATATAATTTCAGGGTTTCTATTGTTTGTTCTATTTATTTGGCTTTTCCTGTGGATTGTGACGACCTATTTGAAAAGAGCAGGCTAAAAAATGAAGAGAAACTTAATATCACCCCAAAAAATCTGAGACACTTCCTGCAAAAGGTGGGCTTTCTTTGAAGCATAATCCTGCAGGACTTCAGGTCACTTGGATTTCTCTGGTTTTCTTGACTCAGGTTAGTTCTAAGACTTTATGTACAGAAAATAACTTGGGCTGTTGTTGTGGTTGCTTGCCTCCTTCTGGCAGTGGCAATGGTTTGCTGCCCTTGTGATTCATAATGGTTTCCCATCTGCTGCTTGCTTCTGTTCAAGATGCTGTGCATTTTTAATCTCTGAATTGTGAGGTCTGGGTTGGTTTGGGGACACACACAGCTCCTGCAGAGTGTCTCCTAAAGTCAGGATTCTCCTCCTGCCATTTCTCCCAGAGGGAGGGGTCCATTCTGAAAAAAACAGTGTCCACAGTGCATGGAAAGGGGTGCTATGGACAATGAAACTATTTTGGGGGAAGAAAATTTAGGTTTTGTTGTCAGAACTGACCCACTGTTATTCCATTTCTGTCTTCAAGAGCTGCATTTGCAGAGTGGGCAGCATTTCATCTGCTGGCTACGTTACCTTTAACACTTCCTTAAAATTATAAACTGGCATCAAAACTGCATCTGCTGGAGTGAGATGTGGTACCCAGGCAAAATAAAATGCTCATGTAATTTATTTTGACCATTCTAGAAAATAGCAACAGGTCTTAAATCCTTCCTTTTGCAGGATGTTTGGTCTCAATAATTTAAAGAATCTGTAATTTACAAGGAGAAGAAAATTTTCTGCCACTGTGTTTGAAATTGTATTAATTTTAATGATCTGGATTGAAAATATTCAGTTGTTTCTAATACTTCTACCACTTGATCTGACACAGAAATGCAATTTTTTCCTCTATAACTTGAGTCAGGTAGCAATTAAGAAAATGAGAGGTTATTTCTGATTCTGATTCCTCCATTCAGGAAAGAGGATTTGCATATATTTGTGTTTACATACATATATACACAAATACACAAATGCAAATACTGTGCTCATTCCCCAAAGACATAATTAACTCCTGAGGAATCACAACAGACTTTCCTGACTTTGCAGAAAATCACCTTAAATCATGGGCACCAAGCTTCAAAGTGCTCTCATAGGTGAGTGGCAGTACAGAATATAATTTGGGGAAAAAAGAAAAAAAAAAGCTACAAACCCTGCTCTCTTCATGAAATAGTTAATCATGGAACCACAGGCTAGTGCAGATAAGAAATTCCCATATTAAATATTTCTGCCTAAAATTTGCTGCTGGGTTTATTTACTAGCTCTAGCCACAGCCCATACAGAACTTTGTTGGGCTCAGTTCTGATTTCAGTTTCATTCTAATTTAGCTGAGACCATAATTTATTTCTTCATGGAATCCTTTGTTGCTATGTGATTTAGCCCAGCCAGGATTATGGTTTTCCTCTCCTATGAGAACCAACATAACATGAAAAAAAAGAGCTTCAATATCTTACTCAGATTGTTCAGCATCTCAAGGCAGGATTGAGACAGGAGAAGAGGAAAGGAAGGGACAGATTTTCTACTTTATCCTTGCTTATCCAATGCAAGTTCTAACCTCCAGGGACACTTAAAGGAGAGTCAGCAAGATTTTTGGGCTCTTGGAATTATTGAAACAATCTTTGTATTATTGAATATTTATTTATATAGATCAAGACATGCATGCTCGAGGCAAATTCTGCCACTCTGAAAGCTTAAATTCCTGCCAGATGTCAGAATATAAAAACTTTTGAAAATATGCATTTTTGGTGGGTTTTGTTGGTTTGTTTTTTTTAATATTGTCACAGAGTAAACAATTTTCATAGTCAAGCCGTGCCTAAAAACTGAATGTGTCCCTAATCAATGCCTTACTTGTATTGGAAAATGGATGTTCAGTAAAAAGCATGGAAATATAATGAGGATATTTTTTTATTAAAAGAATAAAATCTTAATCTATGGCTGCAACCATCTGATGTTAACACCTCCCTGCAAATTTCTTTCTGTTTTCAAAATACTTTCATGATCTTCCTGAGAAAAATAATAAATCATAGCTGACAAGCCACTTAAGAACTTACTCTAAAATATTATTAGTTCATTAGATGATTGCCTGTGCTTAAAAACTAACAAAGAAGAAGAACAATCCCATTTGAAACTCCCAAGCTGGGTGATTTGAAACCGATCCACAGATCACTGTAAGTCAATTGATCTCAGTGGAGCAAACATCATTCTTTTATTCATCACGTTTTGCACCAACACATTTCCGAACTCATGGAATTCTGCGGATTCCAAACGATGGCTGCATCTTCTCCTGTCTGTAATTTGAACAAGATGAAGAGCCTGTTTGATCCTTGGGAATGGCATTTTGGGCATGCTGCTCAGTGATAACAAGCACTCTTTTTAGGAACAGCTTCATTTTGCTGCCTTCAGGTATTGGCAAGGGCTGGGGGTGACAGAGTGGCTGGGATGGATCACTGAGCTGATCAGATATGGCAATCCCTGTGTTTTCTGTGCTCCTGAGGATGACAAGGTTTTAAGCAAGCATAAACATTTCACAGCTGCCTGGTAGAAATCTGTTGTTTTTGTTAAGGGGCTGGGGAAGAAGGCACATTCCCAGAGGTTGTGGGGAGAAGTCTATAGCATGGATGCATAAGATGATGATGGATTTATATTTAAGTGACAGCTTGCAACAGCTCACTGAGGAGCAGAGCTCAGAGATTTCCATTATGCAAAAATATACCAGTATATGTGTTGCTTCTGGTTTTCACAGGGGTTGCCATTTTAGAGGGGAACAAGATGTTTAGGATTTTTACCCCAGGAATATAAGAATGTTTTCTGTTTATTCCTACTTTATGATGTGGAACCTGAAAATGGCAATGGCAGGTGCAATATCTTATAGGAACAGGTAAATCTGAACAAAAAAAATGCAAATTATTTTAGTTTTTTTAGCATATTCGAGTCAATAACATTTAATTAGAAAAATTACTGTAAGAGAGTGTTTTGCTTTGAAATTCTGAAAAAAGTATAGCTAATGGGGAAATTAAATTGTGGCATATAATAAGTAGAGAAGTGCCTAAAAACCATTGAACGTCATGGGAAATAAGGTGCTTAACTCCATTAGACCCTTTCATAAATCTGCACAGTCACCTGTAATCATCTTAAAAGCTTAAATACTCCTTGCAAATTTGCCTTCCAGACTGCAGCTCAGAAAAAAACCCCAATTGTGGGTAGCCCCATAGCACATAATTGAAGCTCTTCAGGGCATTGATTTGCTTTGTCATCATGTGTGTTCCCCTTTCCCAGCCTTAAAAAGAACCCGTGACAGTGATTTTGGTCAGAAAGTCTTTTATTTCTGTGTCTGAAAGCTTTGTGAGCCTCAGTGAGCTGGTGCTAATGAAACTTGCATAAGATGGTTTGATTCTTTTCCCTCTAATGCTGTTTTGGAACATCCTTGCAAACCTCATCGCTTTAGCTGCTATCTCTTTTCCCCAGAAAGAAGCTTGCTTTGAAATGAGAGGGCTGAAACAAGAACCTTTTGATGGATTAAGCTATAAATACAAGTGATAGAAAGACTTTAAGCAAAAATCCTGTTAACTACCCTTTAAATCTAATCTTGGCACTCGTGGAGTCAGAAACTCGGGGAGAAAAGAGTGTTCAGAGCTGGAGGGGACACAAAAACAAAATAACAGTGACAGTGCCCTGGTGTGGGAAGCGAGGAGCCCAGTGGCACCAGGGCTGGCTGAGCCCTGGAGAAGGGAGCATCCCTCTGCCAGCTCCTGGAAAGAGCCACATGCACCACCAAGGGCCCCTCTGTCGGCCAAAAATCAGTTTTTTTAGATGCACTTTTATTTGAATTTCCCAATGTCTGCGTTTTCTAAGGAACTCTTAAAGAAAAGCTTGCTACCTCCTGGCCTTCCCGTGATGCTCATGTCCCTTGGGGCTGTCTGAAGAGCTTGATTGGGGTCATACGGTGTGTTCACAGAACGTGGTATGTTCATTCAGCACTGTGCATGCACTTTAAATCAATTTCCGTGCATGCCTGTGTGTATAAATATATGTAAAGACATCTAAAAATTATATAAATATATTTATAGAGAATTAAACCACTCTATTTTCTCATTTTGACATGCTGCCCTGAGGTACCTCTGTTGTGACATGGCGTTAACCTTCATGTCACTATTGCTTTTCATCTTTTGCATTCTGTCTGCATCCCAGCCAAACTGGAAGGAAGCACTCAGTTTTTGTGGTACCATGTAGCTTAGACTTTTGTGAAATGACATTTTATATGTGCTGTTTTATTTTCAAATTTCCTGGAAGTTGTTTCAGCTTCTGCATTTCACTGTTGTCACCACTTCTGTCAAATGAAATGCATTGAATATGTCTGTCTGTGGTCACATGTTAAAGTTTTGTAAAGGGTGTAGTTCTTCTGACCCTTGAAACATTTCAGTATCTCCTCTACCCTATTTCCAGTGTGGATGCATAAGGCAATGATGGATTTTACACTCTGGGGGTGTGTATTAAACAGAAAGAAAATAAAAATATCCAAAATTAAAGTCCAACGTCTCCAATGTCTTGGGCTTTGTTAATGCTCCCAAAGGAGCAATGATAAAGGATAGGTTTTCACATGACCTGGTTCTGACCTGGGAGCCTCTCACCAGCACACTCCTTGTGTTTCCCATCTGGCATGAAGTGGTAATGACAGCCTATAAATAAATGTTAATCTAGTTTTCTTTTAATGGGTTGTTTGTTTTCCATTTCACCAAGGGTTTCCTGAGTGCTGATGTTTGCTTGATAGGAGTTTCAGGCAGTGGTGGTGGTGGAGCTCTAAATACATCACATAAATGTCCACAGGTATTTGTATTTCCTGTGAGGCTCAGAAAGGGGAACTGATGCTCCCCAAACTGCAGAGAGCCCCTGGGACCACAGGCTCTGCTGGCTGTGGCACTTTGGTGGCCTTGAGCACAGACTTACATGGACAGAAATCCATTGCCTTGTTCCCAGCAGCAGCCTGACCTTTCCTAGGTCCAACACACCTTTGGCAGAAGTGACTACTTGCTGTCCTGGGTTGATTCCATGTCCCAAGGTTCCTTTGCTTTGCTCAGCAGCAGCTGAAAGCCCCAGACTCCATTATTTCTACTGTTTCTGCAAAACTGTGCCTGCAATGTAAATGTTACTGTATGAACTGCGTGTGAACCCTTAATGCCTAATTGAGATGTTATTTGAATGAGTTCCCACATCTCTTCATTCCATTTTAATTAAAATCAATTAAGATATTGATTAAAAGACCAAAATCTAATTATTTTTTTTTTTTTTAATATAAAGCTATAGATGAAGATTGTCTTTTTTTGTCTCCAAAAAGCTTTGGAAAGCATCACTGTTGCAAAAAAAGCTAGTTATTTGTTAATTTAATACTTGGATTTTTTTTTTTTAATATTAACACACATCTGTATTTCACTGGAATTGTAGTTTGTGCTTGCACTGCTGCAGATCTCAAGGGCACAAAGTCTGTTAGTATGTATTGAGTAGAATTTTTTTTATAATTTCCTAACTGGTATTGGGAACTTCTAGTCATTGAACAGATAATGAATCTATAGAAACCTTTCAAAATCCTTTTCTGGCTTATCATCACCTTTCCAAGGCAGCACAATTACACACTAGGTTAATAAAAATAAGAAAAACACATAAACAAGCAGATAATGAGAAAGAGTTCTCCTTTCTTCCAGCCCACATCATAAAACTGCTGTCTCCATAGGAAATTTATATGAATGTTTATGATGTCTCTGTTTTGAAGTGCCCAGAATCATCTTTGAACATTTCTTTTTTCCTTCTTACCTCTTCCCACCTGCCACTGCTCACCACAGTGTCAGAATCAGATGATCCCCTCAAATCTTACTCCGAGGGGGTTTTACCTGTTCCTTCAGTTTCCTCCCCTCTCAGGCATTTTGGGGGCTCTTCTCTTTCTCTCAGCACTGCCTAAAATCATGCCCTTGTGGTATCTTCTGCTAAGAAAACTTTCTATCTCCCACCTCAGCCTCAGGTCACTTTTTCCCTCCTTGCTTTCCTTTTGTTTGTTTCCCAAACCCCTCTGCTGCAGCAGCTTCTCCTGCATCTGTCTTCTCAAGCATTTATTGTCTGCCTTCTGCCCTTTCCCCACCTCAGAAGCAGAAAGAAGCAAGGCTCCTAATGAGCCATCCCTTGATCAATTTAATGTGTGTGCCTCCAGTTTATTCTTCTTGATTTGACTGCTGCCCTTGACGAAGATAATCACTCTCACCTCCTCTGCTCTCTCTCTTCCCCTGCCTTGTGTGATTGTATGATATCCTGACACGTTGTTGACTGGCCACCTACAAATCTGGAGCATCAAGTAGTCAAAAGGACAAATAGTTCTGACACCTGCAAGTGAAAAAAAAAAAAAACAACAACTATTTCTGTGATCTTTAAGAGAATGCTTAAAATCCTTGCTGTATTCAGCTGAAGTTCTGTGTGCAAATGCTTCTCAGCTGAAATAATTGCAAAGAAATTCTGATATCCTTACTGTGAATAGTACAATTGCTCCAGCTTGCTCCACTGGGAATTTTCATTGAAATTAATGGAACTCTTCCTTCAGCAAGCAACAGAAAGTACTGGAACAGAGTAAAAATAAAAATTCTATGAAATCTTGACTACTGTTTAATTAGAAGTTTTACTGCAGGATTTGACAATGTTTTTCTCTCTTGGCGTTCAGAACAGATACTGGAAGCAACAATAATAATTCTTAAATGGCTGAACTGAAATTGTTTCAGGTAATTCTTCTTTTCTTCCTTGGGTTGTAAGAAACAGATATTGTCTTTCTTATTTTAAATAGTCAACTCTTCCAAGTAGGGAACTTATCCCACTTATTATTCATAAAGTTTCATCCAAGTGGAGAGTTTTGTATTAGTAGTAGGTGATTATCATCAAGGAGTTCATAATATGCAGACAAAGTACAACTAGTTTTACCATTTACATGAAGACTATCATAAGATATTTGTCACCATTCAAAAGTTCTCCCTTCTGTGTTTGAAATAATGGGTGGCTTGCAGTGATTAAACTGATGGAAAACAAACAGGCCGGGTAGACAATATGGTTATAACAATGTTTTTGGGGATTTACATAGTTTGAAATGAAAGCATGGCTGCAAATGCCTGTGGAGATGACACAATTACATACCTGGTAAAATTATAGAACCAAGAGTTCTCTCAGGTTTGCTGATGATTAAGCTAGGGTAGCATTTCTGTCTGCAAGAGATGAAGCTCATCCCATTTGAAGCATGTATCACAGCCCCCTGATTTAATATAATGTTCACAGAAGTCAGAGCTTGCAGCATATCTCATCTAGAGTAAACTGCAAGACCAGAAGAAGCCCCAAGTAGACATATTTGTGCACTGCACTTTATGTGAAATTCAGAGTCACTCTTCCTTCAAGGTTTAATGTAGTCTGTTATTTCCCTCAAGGTTTTTCTATTCTCTTCCAGCTTTATTAGGTTTAACTGTATCTCTATTGTTATATTTCTCTTTTAAGTGAATTAAACCCCTCTTCAAGTAACCTTAAGGTATCAATAAAATACATTTTGCATATTTTCTTTTAAAATTTTGTTTGGACTAAACAAACATTTTCATTTGGTTCTATCCTTTTGAAGAACATGACTAATACCTGAGGCACACAAAATCCACTGTTTTTCTAATCAAAATTCTACTGTATAAGAATTAAAACTGTGCAGTTTTCCCAGTGTTCAGGAAAGGGATGGTATGTGTAGGGGTGTATTTGTGTGCAGGTATGGATGGAGGTTTGTATGTTCATGCACTTTTCCAAGGACATTTAAAGGATTAAACTCCTTCACCCTCTAAGGGTACTTGAGGAAACTCAGCCACAAGAAGATGAAGTGAAGCACACTGTTTATTGAATGTGCTTCATCTCAGTCTTGCAGGAAAGTCTTCATGTCATAGAAAACATTAGTCATTGTTTGCTGAAAATGTGGCTGAAGCTCAGTTAAAAGACTCTTCTGTCACTGTGAGCAGGATATTATCCCTGCTCCTTCCATTGTCTGCACAATCCAAGACTGCCTTTCTTTTTTTTTTCCTTCTATGCCATTTTTCTATGCTTGCTTCATACACAGTCACTAAAATATGGTAAATTCGATTAAAATTAAGTAGCCAGATTTAATCTGTATTCCTTTCCTCTTTGCTAGGGATTTATTTCTTCATTCATTGAGAAAGATGCTCTGCAACACAGTATATTTGACAATACATAACTCACAGTGCTCATTGTCATCTCTGAATTACTTCCTTGTTTTGATGTAAAGGAACCATGCAAAGGGAAAACAAAGAAGAAATATTCCCTCACTGACTATACCAGATATACACTGAGCCTGCCTGAGTTTGTTTGGAGGTTTTACAGATACATTATTTGATTATATCCTGAACTTCTTATTTTTGATCATCCAAAAAAACAACCCCCCCCTCTGATGTTTTTCATTTTTATTTTGAGTGCAAAGAGTAGAACAGATGCTGCTATTCTATCATGGTTTCTTTACCCACCTTTTCACAGTTATTCTAAGCCTCTTTCACTACTGCAATATCATGAAATGATATTTCTTTTCCTTTCTTGATTCATTCTTTCATGGAAGATTTATGTACATAATAAATTTTGGGTTACTTTTAATACTGAAGGAGTGAATGCGTTCTACTTTTTCTCTAAAAGTCTGCTTTGTATTTTGGGGCACTGAAGCAGAAATTATTTAAGGCTGAGGGTGGTTTTAAATTCAAGTGTGAGTTCATTGCAGTTTTGAAGATACCCCAGAGAAGATTCATGTCTTGCTTGGATGAACAACATATTTGCATCAAGACCAAGAAACAAGAGTTATGAACTATGGGTCCTCATTCTAGCAATCTTTTTTAATCATCACCTCCTTGCTTTTACCAAGATGCCATCAGTAAACTGCAATTTGGAAAGCAGCATACAGCTTTGCTTTGAAATTTGAATATTCCCAGGCTTTAAGGCTGAATCCAAGAGAAGAGGAGTCCACAAGACCAGCAGAGTTAGAAATCTGTTCCTCTGTCACTCTGGCAGCATTTCAGAAAGCTGTAACTGAACCTTGTTCTTTTGACAGCTTAAAGCATCCTTCTGATTTTCTGCCAGCTCAAACCAAGTTGTCCTTTGCCAGCATTGACCCCTGCAGTTGGTTAGCCTCAGCCCATTTCATTATTTCTGCTTTCAAGGTCATTTAGGTTTTTGAATGGTATCATCAGTTTTGATGGCACCATTCGGCTTCACGCCCTCAGCAGGTCTTAGGGAGCCCACACCAATGTTCTGTGGCAAAGTTGTTAATGAAAATAGTGGATTGAGCTGATCTTGAGAGCCTCTCTGAGTGGCTCCACCGGTAATCTGCTACAGCTCTTATGAATACAAATGTTAAAGGGTTTTTTAGGTTCTTTAGCCATTTTGCAGCTCTTTCTTGCAAGAAAAATCAGTTTGTCACACTATGCTCGGAAGTTTTATGAAGACTAAATACACTGAACATAGGAATTTATATTTCCTAGAAAATCTCTAATTAAAGATTGATCTTACAGAGAACAGGACCAGGACAGCACAACTTTAGAGTTAGGGTTGGTTATGTTTTGCATTTTCTTTTCCATCAAACCAGGTTCTCCTTTCTTTTTCTTTGTCTTAATTTATAAAGAATATGATAATAAATTATTTTAATTTTGGCCTCTATAAGGAATATGATAATAAATTATTTTAAATTTAAGACCCAAAGAGATTTGTCTAATGTGGTTGCTGGCAGAAATTACACATTTATCTATAAATTAACCTATGGAACGCCACTGAGCAACTAAAAAAAAGTATTCCTACAAACAGGAAAGGAGATATTTCTGTTTCGCTGATTGGAAACTGAGGCATAAAGACATGAAAAGCCATTTTAATTGAATACCGCAGTTCCAAATCTCTTCTAAGATGATGGACTTTTCAGCAGAAAAATCACAAGTGTACAAATATAATTGGCCTAGATGCTCACTTTTCAATACTTGAATTATGAAGATTTATGGTGTCACAAAATACAGCTCTGGCATTAGCAGAGTTACTAATCAAATTCTCTTAAATACATGTCACAAAACAACTTGTTTGTACAAAATTCAGAAGGATAAAAAAAAAATTGTAAGGCTTGAAGGGTAAATCACCACAATTTATTTGCTTGACTGACCTTGAGAACAAATCCTCCAAAAGAAGTCAGTTAAGACTCTTTCACAGCTGTCTGTTTTTGGCCATTTCATCTGCCAAGATGAAGTTATTTTGATTATTGCTAAGAGCTTGTATACAACCACCACTAATTTTCCAAAGATAAGAGATTTCACAAGGTAATAATTTACAGTAATTTTCAACTGGATTCTGAGAATCTTTAATGGTTTTGAGTTCATATAAACTACTGTGTCTTTATTCTTCTTCTAGTTTCTAACCCACCTACATTTTTCACCCCCTTTCCTCCTTAAAGTCAGGAAATTAGGAAAACTTATTGAAACTTTTAATTTGCAATTTGTGCATATAGTTTCCTGTGTGTCCTTTCCCAGCTGTCATTTCTTTTGCCTTTTTCATAGCACCATTCTTTGTCTTAAAGTGAAATTAATTTACTCCTTCATCTCTTTTTATGAATCTTTCCTTTTCCTCATGTTAGATAATTTCTTCCTCTCTGTCTCCATTTTCTCAATGAAATCTCAAGCCTCTTTACTGATGTACTTTTGTCTCTGAGCTATTGAATAAATAATCTTTAGATTTGTCACTTGTGTGCTCCATTATAATCATCTATCATTTAGTATATCGTTCCATGGGGTTTTATTTCTTTGTTTTTTATTTTGATTTCCCTGCTGTTTTGCTTGAAGCTTTACAATTAGGGGTCACCAAAAGCATCTAATTCCTACCAGTCTTTGGCTTTATCTTTATTGCTCTAAGCAGGATTACAAGCTGATTAAGACACCTGAAGTAGTATCTTGAGATATGGGAAATACTCAAAACTCTCCATTAACATTTGCAGTTTTTTGTTAAATGAAAAGTAATTATGAGTTCCATTGTGTCATGCAGGTAGTCATTAGTGTTGAGTGTGTCTTTGGGAAATAAGAGAGCAGATCAGAGCAAGGCTTTAAGCTGTACACATCTATTTGCATACAATAACTGTAAAGACAGTCAAGAGACCCAAATGGTTCCCGGTGCAAGTAATCTTCTATTATTGTTGCCCTTCTACTTTTTTTGGGATGCAAGATCATTATTAGCATATAAATGTAGCAAGACAATGTTGTATTCCTTTCCAGTGAAGATTATTTAATAACTGCTCTATTCCAAATAACAGAACAATAAACATTAATAGTAGTGACATTAATACAGCTTTTAAAATGTGCTGATCTTGTCCTTTCAGTTTTCCAGAAGATGAATGTTGCTGTGTGAGGCACCTTTTTGAGACTGAGGAAGCCTTTGGAACATGCCCAGGAGCTCCCATGTGCCCTGGCCTTGCTTCACATGGAAACAGGGACATGAGGAGATGAAATGTGCTCGAGGCTCCCCCACAAGCCTTGGTTCTGTCTATACCAGCTTTAAACTGGATCAGATTGAGAGAACCAGAGAGGATAAGGGCTTAAGCCCAAGAAGCATTTGGACAAGATAAAGGTGGTGCTGCTATCTGATTGTCTCAGGCCTGAGGGGAGGTAAATTAATCTGGGGGAGAAGAATGTATCACTGATGATGGACAAGAAGAACGCAGAATTTAAGGGCCACCAGGAAAGCCAACTCAGCAACAGTGCTGAAACCAGCTCTGAATGGAGAAAGGATAATTCCATAGGGGCAGATCCTGACCTCCAACTCAAAAGAAGAGAAAGACTGCACATGGGAATAATTAGCATTAGAAATGAAGGAATCACTCATTAACCAACGGAATAGGAGAACTGTTTAGCTAATAAGCATTAACTCCTTTGTTTGCTAAAATGTATAAATAATGAAGAGTTTGACCTCAAAACCGAGTATGACCTCAGAACCCTCACCAAGAAGCTCAGCGTGAAGAAAGACCAACAGGACTCCACTGGATCCTCACCTATCTTCTATTTAATCTTCCTCTTTCTTTTTCCTCTGCACCCCTTTGTGACAGTGGTCACAAGGGTTGCAGGTGAAGAGAGAGGTGAGAATGTTGACCTCATGTTCAGAAGGCTTGATTTATTATTTTATGATATATATATATAACCTTATTACTATACCAAAAGAAATAGAAGGAAAAGTTCTAGTTCGAAGGCTAGCTAAGCTAAGAATAGAAAAGAATGAATAACAAGGTCTGTGTCTCAGCTGAGAGCGAGACCCAGCTGTGCCGTGAATGGTCAGTAAATCCAAACATCCACAGGAGACCAATCACAGATGCACCTGTTGCATTCCACAACAGCAGATAACCATTGTTTACACTTTGTTGCTGAAACTTCTCAGCTTCAGCAGGAAAAATCCTAATGGAAGTATTTTAATGAAAAGATGTCTGTGACACCCCTGTTTTCTATGTCTTTCAAACTCTGTCCCTCACATTCGTTTCCTGTTAAACAGAACTCCAGCTGTTGACTTTGGCAGATGGTCTTGTTTGCGCCTTAATTCGGACAGAGCCATCTCCTGTAATGGGATCCTAACAGGGTCTCAGAGCCAGGCACTGCTTTCCCATAAAGGCTGTGCTCACAGCACATCTGTTACTCCATCCATCCCCAACCAACCATGTAAAGCTTGTTTTGCTCTCATCTTCCTGGAGGACTTCCTGGAGGACTGTTTCATTCTTCTGATCAGGCTGTCTGATGCTTTGCTTTCCCCCCAGAGAATAAGCATTTCATGTGCCAGTGGGAGTGATAGGTTTAGCCACAGGGAATGCTGTGTGCAGACAGTACATTTCCTGCAGTTTTCACTGACATCTATCACATTTCTTCTCCCTGCACACAGTGTTTATTCCAGTGGGTCTTTACCACAGGGTTTTGTCAGCTTGCAGAGCTGTTTTTACGGTGCTGCACATCCGAGTGTCACTTCTCACCCAGGGTTGCAGTGGAACTGAATCTTCCATAAATATCTCAGGGCACAGGAAAAGGCTGGAACGTAGCAAAGAGAACACCTGCTAAAATGGAATGGTTGTACCACATGCTCTATGGTCTATTGTTTCTCTATGCATTGTATTAAATTTTGTTAGGTGGGTTCATGACCTCTAATATTTAAGGATTTCTCTAGCTTTTTGTATCTTTGCATCTCTGAACAGAAATCAGGCAGCAGATGACTTGCATTTTGACTTCAGAATGGTGAAAAATCACAGTGAATAAACCTTTCATAACATATTTTGCAAAATACAAGCAAGAAAAGAGAATGCACATAGTGATCACTTTACACATGCCTTGATTTTGCAGAAATTATTTATCAGGGAGATCTGGCTTACCTAAAACATACCACCTTCTATGAAAACTAAAAGAAATAAGCTACTCATAGGCCCTTAGGTACTATCACAGGATGGCATTTTAGCCATCCTGCTTAGTTTTGTTTAGTTGCAGAGACCTGTGGGTTGCAAGGAAACACATTTAGTTTATGTTCTCTTAAGGCACATGAACTATGTTTAAAAACCACACCAATTTTTCAGCTTTTGTTGCATAGTGGGGGAATCCCATTTGTTTGACCCATCGTTCCTGCCTGTTCCTCCCAGCTTTTCCTTAAGTTTATGCTTAATGCTACTTTCCAGGCAGGTATATTGTAAATAATTTTTAGAATTTTTTTTTTCTTTTTAAACATGAACCTGGAAGCACAGAAGCTGCACTGGTTTTGGTGTGATAAACCAGTGATTAGCAATCTCATGTGTAATAAGACCAAATAGGAAAAATTATATCCACAAAGCCTCATCAAGTTCAACTATGTTGATGTAGGTATGCACCAGCAATTATTGTCATAGCTGGACACAGACTGCTGACAGTAGAAAGCAAAATTGAGACTTTCCCTTTGCTTCCCTAAGTTTCCCAAATTCTTCATCTTTCAGCATTAGAATTAATCCTGATCCTAACTTTGGGTACCAGCAAAGAGTAAGCAATTTCTTTGATGTGTTAGCAGTCTTAAACACAGTTGAAGATGTTTGAAATTAGGAACAATGGTGATGAAAACAGTAATTTTCCTTTAGTGTTAAATATATATAGAATTAATATATATTACTATATATTATATTATATTACTACATATTATATTATATTATATTATATTATATTATATTATATATATAATGTTATAGTATTTAATTGGAGTTAAACAATTTATATTTTACTTTAAAGAAACAAAAAATAATGGAAAGAAATTTTGGGTGGAAAGGGTTTTTACATGAGAAGCAAAGCGAAATGCCCTGTGTGGGTCTTTGAGCAATGGCTCTGTATTTGTTCCCAGGTAGTTCATCAATTATATAATCTGCCCTGGAGCTACAAGTGTGTGGTGACTGCCTGGGAAGCAAAACAGACCAAAGATGAGTCTGGGGAGCCCAGCAGCTTGCTCAGAGTGAGAAGCTGTCAATGGCAGGGTTAGAGTCAGGGAATTCCATGACTGCCCAGCTGGGAATTGCGACATCCCAGGTGCTTGGTGCCACCCCAGAGGGACCATGACCACCAGGCTTTCCTCCTGCTCCCTGCCAGCAGTTCTGCTGGAGGTGTCTCATCCCTCAGCAGTGCCTCTCCCAGAGAGGGAACATCCATCAAAAAACTTCTAACCATGCCTGGTTGGAAAGTGCTTGCCAGCTTCTAAAGATATTTGACCCAAAGCCCTGGTTTCCTCAAGGGCTTATGTTGTGTCAGGTTTCAGGCAGCTACTCGGGAAAGGAAGATCCTGACTGAAAGTTTTCATACAGAAACCAGAGGAAGATACTGAGATATTTTAGAATGAGCACAGATATCAATGAAAAGAACAAAATGTCCAGCGCTGAACCTTGACATTGATTGCTTTAGTCAAATCTGGAACTCCCTTAGTTAATACTATTTTTCAGTGGGCTTGCAGAAGTGTGAGACAGGAATATTTTATTCTGTCTAAAATCCCTCACCTATAAAATGCAAATTATACATTCACACTTACCTCAGAGGAGTCTTGTCAGGAGTAATTAGCTGATGTCTGTGAAATTCTTTAAGGTTGTGGAATAAAACTGCAATGGATTACATGCTGTTACCTACAAAATGTAAAACCGAAGTGTGAAATATTTGTTGTCAGTGCAAGGCTCTGTGTTCTATCTCAGAAGATTAAGTTGTTTTTGTATTGGCATTTTGGCAAAAAACAGCCACAAAATTACTTCAGTTTAGTTGGTTTGAGTTTTTTCAATAATTTGAATCACAGTGGTTCTTTGTAGATGACTATTCTGTGTGTGCTGATTGTGAAATGCTTGCCAGAGGTTTCAGCAAAAACAGGTTGCACTGTAGCAGCCTCTCCACTATTTCTGTTGCCTAAACTTCCTCTCATGGCAAACTTCTTACTCATTTTCCTCTGTACTAGCTGAGAAACCAGTGCTAGGGATAATTTTGCTTCAATTGTTCATAAGAGCCATTTTGAATTGGAAAGAAGTAACTCTCCTCCTAATCTTCTGCAAACTCTTCTCCTGAGTCTGTACACCTGGAGCCACTCCAGAGAGGTCAAGCCAGGCTCAGGGCAGGCAGATCTTTTAAGAACATCAATAGAATCCTGTCACAAGTCTGAACTCTTGTATAATAAATTATTGGGATTTGGGAATGGTGTTCCCCAAGTTAGTAGTTCCACAGAAACAGACCATGTGCTCCTCACTCACACAACCCAATTCCCTCTGTGGAGAACTGAGGACACAAAAAGGTGAAGATCATGGGTCAAGATGAGAGCAATTTACTGAAAATAATAGCAATACAAAATGTACCAACAATGAGCGTTTACAGACTTCCAGTTAAATTTTACAAACTTCAAGTTAAATTTTTATTTACTTCTAAAACTCCTTGCTATCCTGCAGTTAATACCAGCCCATTTTCTGGAGATGGAGGCACTCCCATGTGCATGTAGAACAGTATCAATGGCACTCCCCTGCCCTGTTTAAGGTTTTGAGGACAAATTTCCAATTCTTTCTGGAGGTCTGTTGGTTTCACTGAGCTTTTCTTTTTCCTACAGCTAAAGAAGGTTGCTTTATGGATAGTCTAATTATTTTTCTTTTGAAACTTAGCAAAGCATGGTTTTATCACAATTTATCTTGCTACTAATCCATACTGCAAGATATTGCTAGGTCAAATTTTTTAGTGGTATGTTCACTGGCCTGTGAGGAAATCAATGCAACTTGTATCGAGATGAAGCAGCTAAAAGAGTTGGCTCTTTTTCAAGTGAACATGCAAAATTCATTGGGGCCACTGCACATCCCTGTTGGCAGAAATGCAGAGAGAACACACGACAGCTAACGAAAAAAAAAAATAATCCTGACTGGTTTCTGGTAGCAGGAAGAGGAAAGCTGAGATCTGAGGTATTAGAACACTTGCTGTAGCAGAAAATGGTCCAAGGGCCAGGCAGGAGTAACCAAGGAATAAGTGTCAGCGAGCTCATGATTGTGAATTCTCTCTCACACACCAACAGGACATTTGTTATCCAGAAAGGTGCTACTTCAGGCAGTTTGAAAGCCTTGTCGTTTTGCATGTGCTTGAAACTGAATTACATCTGCAGCCTCTAAACTAATAAGCCCTCTGAAAAATTTTTACAAGAAGTTTGTTCTCTATCAACAGCTTGGATGCCTTGATTGCAGAGAATGTGCTCTTTGCTGAAGCTGGAAGCTCATCCTCTGACTTGAAAGGTTTTCTGGGCATCACTGATAAAAAGTACAGTGATTTTATTTTTATTTTTTCATTTTATTGTATTTTTGGTATGTCAAGTGCCAAGGAAGAACATGATCCAGCCAGCCATGTCAAGAGTTTACCTTAAACTGGGAATATAGTCTCTGTCAATTGGGCTCTGTCAATATAGTTCTCCTCAACAGGGCTTTACATAGCTCTGCCATGCAGTTTGGGCAAAGGTTGCTATCAAAATTGTAAAAAGGCTGCTTTCTTTAGCAGCCTTTAGCAGTTTGATCTCTTGCAAACAACAGGGAAACGTGTCTCAAACCAAGCTCTAAAGCAAATGCCAGTATCTCTAAGTGTAGTTTTCTTGCAGGCTTGGAATTGGAAGGGAGCCTCCTATGTAAGTTCTCTTTGATTATATTGATCTAGAAAGTTCTTCAGTAAGCCTGCCTGAATGAAACTGAGAGTCTGCCAAGTTTTCTGGCTGCATAGTTTTAAGTTGCCTCCCTTCTGGAAGCAGTGCTGGAATCAGCAGTCCTGCTGTGATGGTCACAGTCTACCAAGTCACTTGTCTGAGTTGCATGCTAATCAACTCAACCCGAAATGCTGATGGCATTAATATAATCTGTGCCACTCAGGGTGGTTGTCTGAAATGCATACACCTTATTCTTGTCACAGAAGAGATTCAGCACACAGGAAAAGTGAGACTCAAAAGTAAGACTGAGTAATCAGTCTGACACACTTTTATCTCACACCATTAGTACATCAAGCTTTTATAGTGGAGGAAAATGAGTTCAGCTTTCCCTTTGCTCTGTCATGCTCTTTGTGTCCTCTTCCTAATTTTTAGGTTTTCTTTCCCCAGCAAGTCTCATTCCACCTACATAAGACTTGGAGGGAATCTAATAAGCAGAGTCTAAGTGAAGTGATTTTCAGCCTCAAAGAGAAAAAATACTTCGTGCTAAACATTGAGAATTGAGTTTTGGTTTTATTTTGTTTTTCTTATTCTTCTTACAGTTTAAAAAGAATCAAACAATTTTGAAATTTTTTATTAAAGACTTTAAGATATGGAACTTATATGCCAATCATTCTTCATCTTGGAATGAATTTTTAGGACAGAGTTTATACTGAAAATGCTGATGAGATGTGAGTCACCCCAAAGTGAAGAGTGTGACTCTAATCTCTACTTGAATTAACAGTGAGATTGGATGTTTGGCAAAAGGAGGTTATTTTATCTACCATAAACTCCAACTAGGTAAGGCTTGAGTATGCAAGTGTGAGGGAAAGACATCTAGTAGAGCCAGGAAGAATTCTAGTTCTGGAAAAAATAAAAATCCCATATAGATTGTGTATATAGATATGAGCTTGTGACAAAATCAGTTTCCCAGTAATCCAAAGGAATAAATTAGACTCATGCAGAGGATAATGTGCTTTGAACTTTTTCATTTTATTGGCCCACCATAGAAGTAATGAAGGCTGTTTGCTGTGCTGTAAAACAGGGAGAAGTGAGGCTGGAATCAAGTCCTGGGACTCCAGCTGGTGTTTATGCAAAAGGAGCAAATAACCCAGGTCGGCCTTTTACACTGGACATCGCTCAAAGGTAAGAGAGTTAAATATAAGAGAACCTCCCTTCCATGAAGCAAAACCAAGGCAATTACCAGCATGAAAATTAAGGAGGGAAGATTTGGAGGACAGTGGAAAAGTCAAAAACTCTTTCCAATGCCAAAATGCTCATTCACTTTGCAATCTCATCCTGCCATATTATCAGGAAGTCTGAGTGTGGTAGGAGAACAGCTATGACAGAGACTGATTGTTTGTCATGGTGGCTTGGGCACATCCTGTTACCTCAACAAGGAGAAAAGGACCAGGATAATTCTGAAGAACGATGAGGCCTCTGTGGCTCAGCAGGCGAGCTGCTGCAGGAGAGCTGAGGAGCCCATTTTTTTCAGTTGTTTGGGCTGACTGACTGCATTTGGGGCACAAATAGCTTCTCAAATGGAGTGGTAAAAGTGTGGAGATTTCTGTGCTGGCTGTTTATCAACTCTACTGGCTGTGATCTAACAGAGCACCCATAAAAAATAGTTTGACATGAAGAATTCTCCATACATTCATTGTCTCTGTGAGATGCTAAATTTATGGAGACAGTGCCTTTGAATGTTTTGTTCCTCTGAAAGCTGCCCTCTTCAAAGACACAAACAACAGTTCAGATGAGTTTCATTTTTCAAGTGAATTTAATATTTTGATATTTATCCTTAATCTGGAATAGAGAAAGGAGAATATGCAGTATTTGAACACCTGAAACCAGAATTTTATTAATTCTCATGGCTAATGTGCCTTTTTCATGTCAGGTGAAAGGGGAAACTGGGATGAGCTGGTTGTAGTCCACACTCTTTTTTGCCATCTTCAAGTTGATGTACAGGATTTACATATTATTTATGTTAAAAAAAAAAAGGTTTAAAGTAATTTTCACAAGTGACAAAAAAAAGAGAAATTGTCTTGTTTGGTTCCTGTCATTTTTTAAGCACATGAACATTAATTTCAATACAGGTTTTCACAAAAAATTATTCCTGTAACAGTTTGGAAGTGGGCAGTGTCACAGTGAATTGAAGTGTGTCAAATCTAGGTCGTTCTCCTTTTTTCCTGCTTTTGATCCTTTGAATTCACTTTGGCAGCTCACTCTCATCTCCCTTTTCACTTCTTTGAAGTACCAAAGTGCTGCAGTGTCTGACACTTGTCTGTGCAAGGGAGGTTGGAGAGTGGAGGAGGAAATCCACATCTCCAGTGGAATGATTGGGAATTTGGTGTGGTATGGGGATTTGATGTGGGTATTTCTGTGAGTATTTTACAGGGCTACCTACATTATTATCACTGACATGCTGCTGCACTATAAATATCAATATATTTTACAATGTTTTTTTTTCCTGAAACTGTCCCCAGTATTGGCTCTCAAAAACAGTTCTCCCAGGATTTCACAGAATTGGGTTATTAGGTCGAGTTTTGGAAGCACCAAATTTCCCAGAGATCTGTAAAGGTATTTGCGGATCCATTTGCATTTAGACAGCCCACTCCCATATGGGAGAATTAAAGGTAATTTCAGAGAAGTTCTCTTTTTGTTTGTCTTTATGGTTGGTGCAGAATTTGACTTTCTATTTTTTTTAAACTGGAAAATGCTCATAGCTTAATGATCCTTTCCTCCTGATCTCTTAAGGCGGTAGTGGGAGAAGAGAACAGTTGTGCTAAGGTGTGGAACTACCAAAAGTAATAAAAAAGAGATAGAGAGCTAATGATATTTTCCTGAGGTGATTATTAGAGACCTGTTCTACATGTTTTGCACAGGAATTAGATAAAGGCCAGATTTCTGGTGAGTTTTAGCAAATATCTGTATCTTGATTTGTAAAGTCAGACCTGTGCCTTGTAGGGGAGTGGTAAACTAAGTGATACATTCCAATCACTACAATCAAATCCATTTAAGACTAATCTTGCCCTTAACATTAGTATAATTGAAATCTGAATTTCTTTTAGAATACAGAAAAGGAAAGTCAAATACTGCCTAAACACCTTATGCAACATTTTAAGACATAATTCCTGTAAACTTAGGAGTTACATTTTTGCCTCTTAAGGCTCTGTTGACCATATAACAAGTACTTTAATAATTTTAAAATGTAATGAAATTCCACCCTTTGTCCGTAATACCTTTAAAAAGATTTAAAAAGTGATACCTTTAAGATGATATACTGTGAATATGCTTCATATTAATTTAAACATTTGTTACCACATCTTCTGATGCAGCATTTTCACTTATAAGTAATTCAGGACAATAAAAAATTAATGAGAGGAAATGGTGAAAATAAGAATAAAATATCATCAGGAGTAACGACAAATGCTATTGATATATTTTATTTTGTCTGTGTCTAATAATGAATCCTTCATTCTTTTATTCAGGCTGAAGACACAAAATGCACTTTAACTTTCCACTCTAGTTAAATTAAGGTGTGGATAAAATTCCTTTAGAAGAGCTTTCAGGTAAAAATATCTGTTCTCCTATATCCCTCAACTGAATATTAGGACAAGTTATATCTGAACTCCTCAGTTCAGCATCTCTGTTAGTGGATGATAGATTAATTTTCCAGTAACAAGCTTCCAACAATACTACTGAACTGTACTATTCAGAAGCTTCATTTTAGAGGAAAGTTATGCTTCATTTTAGAAGAAAGTTATGCTGTTTCACTTTTTAAAATTTTTGAATTGAATTCCTTTGTTTCATTTTCAAACTGTTTTCTTACACAGTGTAGAAATGGCTTCTTCAAACTCTGCGCTTTTTTTCTGAGCCATATGTTGTGTGATGGATGTCCTGTATAGTTCCATTATTTATAAAATGTGGATTTGTTAGAATGATTCTTTTATATCTGACTTCTGTTGTCTGATTTCTATTTGACCCAAGTGGTTATTAAAGCAGATTTATTGTTCTGCCTTTCAATTATCTCCCCAAATATGCTGAGCTGGGTTTTTTCTTTTTATTTTCTTTTTGGGAAGGGCTTTTCATGGGCTGACATTGATCAATGGCCTTCATTTTGTTCAGATTAATTTTCAGTATTTTTCTCTGTCATTCATAATTGAGTTCCGCTATCAATATTCTTCATGTATATTGAGTCAGAGCAAGACTGCATTGCCTATGGTACTTGTGTAACTACTTGTGCTCATACTGAACCATGTTTCTTTCCAATCAGACTTTGAAATACTCCTTTGGATGAACTTTTAAAAAACTTTATAGTGATACTTTTTGGTATTTTTTTTTCCTTTTCCTTCAGCTGGAAAAGATCTTTACTTAATGAGAAATCTGATTTTCAGGTTTTCCTTGGTAAGGAGGCAACACTGATCAGCAATATCAGGGGAGTAAATTACTTCTTTTTGCAAAATGCTTATTGGAAAACTTTTTTTTTTTTGTTACTTTACACTCTGTATTGAAGTACAGCTTATGTAAAATTTATTCTCTGTTCTAGGTTGTTTTTTTTTTTCGAAATGGTGTTTATTCTGATTAATTATTTTCAAATATAGCTTCAGAACAGATGCCTTGCTCTGTATTTGATTGGTTTTCTTTTTCCCAGAGAAAGGGGCTCATGTTTCTGGTCAGATTTTGAGTTTTCATATAGCTTAATTGCTGCAACCATCACAAAAAAGAAGAAAGGTTTTAAAGCACAATTACAACATTATTTATCTCTGACATGGGCTCAGGCACTTCCTCTCAGTTCCTTGGGAACTGTCCCATCACTCTGATTATGACTGGCAGCTCCACAGGCTTCAGGAAGATGCAAAGAGTTCAGTCCTGCATCAGGAGGAATCTTTATTTCAGTTATCTCCTAAAACAGAATAATTTTTGTGTTTTGTGCTAATGAGTCACCCTTCTGGCTGTTGGTTGTTCAGCACGCAGGCAACACACAAATCCTGAGCAAAAGTAATCAGTGAGTAAATATGGGGTGAAAAGAAATGACTGTGAGTGTTTTGATTAAAAGGTCAAGTGCAAAGCAGACATGATGACACATGGAAAATATTTTTTCTAAAATAAATAAACAATTAAATTGATTCCCTAGCCTTCATTATAATGTTGAAATAGCTTAAGGTAATTATGATAAATGAGGCTAAACGTGGTGTGCCTCCTGAGTAAAGATATTCACACAATTTTCTTGTGACAAAACTCAATGTCAAATTTGCCAAAGCCATTAATCATCTCAGAGATGTGGTGCAACCTCTTGGAGGTTTACATATGTATAAATATTTCCCATTACATTATATACTCTTTATATATAAAAAAATATATATAAAATTATATTTATATATATATAATTGTGTATATAGTTTTATATATACAACTTTGTACAACACAATATACAACTTTAGTTTTACTGCAGTGCAATATATTCTATAATAAATGGTTTCTATGGGGCTCAAGACGTTATATCTTCTTTAAACTGGTTGTTGATTTATGGTTGTGGGATATGGCTGAAGTGAACTTTAATTAACTTTAATGACCAACATCATGATCAACATACAAACCAGGAGTGGCCCACCACAGAAATATTTCATGGTTATCACTTATGAAGCTGTATTTGTGATCATACAATCTGTAATCTAACTGGGACACAGAAGTTGTTCAAAGTTATTCTGGCATTTACAGCTCCAGGCATTTTCACTTAGTACTGTAAAAAAGATAGTTTAAACATAAACTTTGGAAAATAATTATGTTGTAAGCAAGGGCCTTTACAGTGCATCTCCAAGGTGCTTAATATACCTAAGGAAGACAGAGAAAAAAAGAAAAGTAAGGAAAAGCATCTGAGAGTTGAATAGTGAACATGGGAAAAGCTTGTATTGATCTAATAACGGGTTTAAATTGTAGGTAGTTGATAGAGTGAACATTAAAGCAAAATTCATTAATTAGAAATATAGAAAAGCAGTACTTGTGCTGAAAATGGGATGACCTGACTGCTGTGTGTGTTGAGAGAGTAATTATTCCTGGGAATTTCTGAAAACTTGTGGGTGCCCCTGCTGTGACTATCAGGGCAATAATAAAGCCTCCCAGGGATACAGGAGCAGTACAAGAGCACATGTGAGCATACACAACACCTATTTTCATTTGTGACAATTTAAATAATTCTCCATGCAGACATTTTTAGAGTATTCCTAAAGAAATTTAATTAAACAGTTTTGCAACCAAAGTTGATGCGACTTCATAATGTTCTTTATTGGACCTTTGTATCTGGGTTGTCAAACATAATTGCATTTCACATTACATTTATTCAAGGTATCTGCCAGGTTATGTGGTAAAAACTCCTCTGTACACCCACACTGGAGCTCAGAGAGACAATGGCAGGAGCGGGAGACCAAATAACATCCAGACAACAGCTTCCAGGCCCATCACTGGGCTGTGGGGCATTTTATGGGATGCAGGAGAAAAGCAGTTTTGGATCGCACAGGACTTATTTGGGGAAGTTTAGGAGAGAAACCTTTGGTAGTGATACATTTTTATAGTTCCACTATCAACTTGCATAATTTAACATAACGAAGCACAACTGGATAAAATGCACATTGTTTTATTTCTTCTATAATATAATCCCACTTAATTTCCTGGTAGAAATTTCAAAGCAACTGGTATTTCTTCAGGGCTCTGTTATTTACAGGGAATCCTAAAACTGGGATATACTATTATTTTAAACTCTGCTTGTGGCCATTTATTTTGGTGCAGGAAGGATTAAAATTGCCCACCCAGTAACACAAGAAATTGCATTTCATTTTGGAAAGATTCTAAGGGATGTTGGCCCATGTTCTCCATGGTACTTCAATACTTAAAGATAGAGCTGGGCTTTTAGCAAGACTTTGAAAATCACCTACATGGCACTGAAGAATTTAAAAGGGAGATATGAAAGCACATTATATCTGATTTTTTTTTAATGTAGCTATTCTGTCCATAGATATCTTTGAAAACCCAGATCTGAGGTGTTTTTCAGATTTGTACTCATATTGCCTACTGAAGTGTTTTATCTTTATCTCTCCTGGAAATGATGGTGTAGAAGGGACTAAGGCATAATGAACATAGCATTTGAACTGAAAGGACCAAATCTCCCTGTTTTTATTTTTTATTTTTTTTTTAGCTCATTTTATTTTCCTTTTCATGAGTTTTGTTTTGTTTTCCCTCCAAATCATGACGGAGGAGCTCTTGGAGCTTCATGGAAAACATGTTTTCCAGGTCCAAGGCTGCTGTCATAACCTCCAGGCTTGTTTGCTACTGCTTTTACTTGGCTTCTTAAATAGCTTTGGTGTGCTGTACTACAATAAACTGTGTGCACTTCTCGTCACTGCTGCTTTTCCACTCTCCCCTGGGCTTCTCTCAGGTTTCCCAGAGCAATATGCATCAAACAGTGCCTTTGCTTCTTCAAATATTTTTGTTTGTTTGTTTGTTTTGTTTTTTTTTTAATGGTGTGAGATAAAACTGGTTTCATCAGACTATAACCACTTTTATATTATTAAAAACAACTTGAGAAACCTTAGATTTGGCTCCTGAAATATCTTGGAGTGACCTGGCTCAGTTTGAGCAAGGTAATTTCAGTCAGAAACCATATTAACATAGTTTGAGGAGGTTAAAGGAAACATTTAATCTTTCTCTGTTGTTTACTTACAAGCATTTTGTTATGTTTTCCACTGCTTCTGGGTTTATAAATCAGCTTGTGTCCCCTTGACCTTCCTGTGGAGGGATGCCCTCCCAGTCCACATCCTTTTGTTGGACCTGGAATGTTTGTGGCCTCTGACCCATTGTCTCTTCAGAGATATCTCTCTTAAATGCTATTTTCTGCCCTGATGGTTTTTTCCTTCTTCTTCATGACCATTTTTTCTCTTCTCTAGAACCTTCTCTGAAGTTCTAGCCAGCAAGAGCTCTCTCTGCTGGGCCACAAGAGCTCCTCTTCAGCTGTTTTCCTCAAAGAAAGGAACCAAACCATATCAATTCCTGTGGGTTCATCAGTGTTTTTTCACTCTGCTGATTTCCCATCACCAGCTGAACCCCTGGGACTCCTGGGCCAGCCCTTCCCAGCCCTGCAGTTGATGTTTGTAGTGAAATTATCCTTTTTTTTTCTTCTGACTGTTCCTGACATACAATGCTCTCAACTGGGGATGTGTTGTTTGGGGAGGAATCCTGATAGGTTTGGAGTAATCCCTTGCTCCAGAATCCTTCACAGCAGGCACCAGAAGCTGAGTTCAGGTGTTTTAGGAGTCAGAGCAGGGCTGAATCACACAAAATGGCTGAGAATGGCTGAGAATGACACAAAATGGAGGGATCTGGGAGGGATCTGTGTGGATCCTCTGGTTCCACTTCCCTGCTTGAGCAAGCACATCTAGAACAAGCTGCCCAGGACCTTTGGTTTTGAGTATTCCCATGGATGGAAACTGCACAATCTTTCAATCGACTGTGGAGAAAGTCCTTCCTTTTGGTTCTGTCATCAGCTGTGTGGTTGCACTTTGGGGAGGTGGTGCAAAGCAAAGGGGGAAGGTGCTGCCATCCGTCACCTCCCCTGAAGCTGGGCTGCAGCAGAGAGGATGTCTTTGTGGATTTCCCGCCTCTGCACCAAGAACACCACACTCCATTGTGAATTTGACTGCAGGCTTCTCCTGAGTCACTCATGGAGCCTGAGTGACTTGGCTCCCAAGTTAAAATGATATTGAATGCATGAAACATTAAAATATATAGAGAAAAACTGAGCAAATATTGTAATTAAATATTTACTAGGTATGACTGTATCTTGAAAGACAGCTGGTGATGAAATCAACAGGCCATGATGAAACATATTTTTTCACCCTTTGAATAAAACTATTTTAAATAGACATTGAATTATGAAATGAAATGTACTTCCTATTCAGTTGAATTCCCTATTTATCAGCCATTTCACCTACCATGCCTCACATACAGAATCAAAATTACCATCTGCTAAATCGAATGCAAAAAGCAGTGGAACGAGCACATTCCCTAGAAAACCAAATCAATATTAAATAAAATACATTCAGAACTCAAAAGTCGTCTGCTTTTAAATTATTTTTGTTCAAATATAGAGCTCTTTCATATACAAGGGTAACTGTATTATTTATTTACATGTGTACATATGCTAAAATATGAATATTTATCTTTCAGTTGTCTCTAGAGATAGCCTAAAGCAGCTTAGTGTAGTTCTAAGACTGTCTCATAAATTTTTTTCACACTTAATAACTTGGAAAGGCAACAATATATTTTGAATAACTGTACCTAGGTATTCACATGTTAGATTTTAGCTGATCTAGTACTTCAGTCTTAAAACACCAGAACACTGCAATTTCTTTTTTCCTTTAGTCTATATTCGTATAGAATGCACTAGGAGGATTTTTTATTACTTTTTAATTGATTTCAGAGAGTATAATGAAGAGGTTTGCCTTTCAGATCAAACTTTCCCTTAGCTCTACAGTTTTAAAGTGTTTGTGGCATCACTATTTAAGGTTGTATTCTCTGAGAAGATTTCTTTAATAAAAAAAGCACCTAAATGGTTAAATTTGAAAAGAAGGGTTTGTTTCTACTGATATCTATAAAATCATGTGAAATTCAGTATATCAGCTATTTATCTATCTTTTTGTTCTGAGCTGTGTTCTACTGTCCTCATTCAAGCTAAAGAGTCAGGAGTTCAACAAGTGTAGGGTTTTTATGTCATAGGATTTTTTTGAAATTGTATAATACAGAAAAATAAACACAGCTGTAAAAACATACATAATAAAATGAGACCACTGCAGAACAATTGCAAGATGTATAAAAGAGCTTCTAAGGAACACACACGAAGTTTTAATTCCTAAAGCCAGTTTAAAAGCCACGGAAGAAATATTCCCAATATTTGGTGAATGAAGTACCTCCATCATCTACCTGATACTTTGATAGCAACTTTCTCTTCAGTGAACAATGTAATGAAGCCTTTCCTGCTTATCTGATTTGTAATTTCAGTCCTTCACTAGGATCACTTTTAAGCATGTGATTTCCTTATCTAAGGTGTCATTTAAGAGAAGCACAATTTCTCTTTCCTCTGAGCTCATTAGACTATCTAATAACACTGAGCTCATTAAACTATCTAATAACTCTCTTTGCTTGCATGCTTTTGTGTAGAAGGTATCTTACCCAGCATTGACACGGAGGATAGGCGAGTTATTTTCACAGTATGTATATAATATTGCAGTACAATATGTATTTTTTTAAACAGGTTGGATCATTAACTTGTAAAGATAATTTTTTTATATATTAGATAATTTTTTTATATATTAGGTCTTTTAGGCAATTTAGTGCTTTTTAGAATGTTTCCTTAATTTCTAAGGAATTCAGAAACACACACTCTTAACGTTGCATGTAAAAAAACCTCCCATAGAAATATTGGGTGGTATCTCTTCCTCTAAGCCAGCAGAGGGTCATAACTGTAGAATTTTGCCTCCCTAACATTTGCATCCACTTGGCTGTTTGCCTTGTTACCCAAGAGCCTGATTTGGGGTTGATGTTATTAGTGCTGGAGCTGCTCCATGAAAGTTGTGTCCTGCCGTCCTTGCTGAGGAGAGGTGACTTTGGCAGTCTCGAGGAGTGGACATTGCAGCTCTGGAATTTCCAACAGGGGATAAGGGCTTGGAAGGATGCTGACAGACATCTGTTTGTGTGCAGCTCTGGAGCAGACTCTTCTGCCTGCTCAATTTTTACATAATGCTCTGAAGGCGCGTTAAAGAAATTGCTGGGAGAATGTAATAAATCTTGGTCAATTTAAGTGGCACAGTCAAAGCAAATTCTTCTCCAGTAAAGACAAAAATAGCACAAAAGGCTACAAGTAAAAATTAGTGCCTCAAAACAATATCAGTTTGCTGTGGTACCTTTGTTACCTTCCTGTAAAACCAAAACCTGTCTTTACAGGAAGCGTTAGGAATTCCCAGATTGGGTTTTGGTATTCTGCTGCTTGGTACAGAATAACAGTGGTAAAGAGAGTTTAATTCTATTTTTTCTGAGTCAATCTTCCTGTTAAAGGGGTTCAGTCTTCCTGTTAAAGGGATTCAATCTGGACAAAAGGTTACTCTGAATATCTGTTTGTCACTCTTTTTCCTGGCAAGCAAAATGTGAGGACTTGGAGTTCTCCTAAACAGCAGTCAGGACTGGGGATGAGAGTTTGATCCTCTTTCCTTCAGCCTCATTTCTCTTTGAAAGGGTCCTGGCTTTGTCCTAGCAAAGTTCATCTCCTTCATATGAGGAGATGTAAGATGGATGTGGAACAACTTAGGGGCCAGGTCAGTAAAAGGGGACTCAGAGTTCTTCACAATGTTGCATATTTAAACCTGCTCTACAGGCAGGATTAAATCAGATAGCATTTGAAAGATGAACAGAAAGTCAGAAAATAGTTTCCTAATGTGCCAGACTGCTTGTGTAAGGCTCTTATTGTCTGCTGAGGGTGCTGGAGTAAATTAAGGCAGGCAATCTTTTGAGCAGGATGCTGAGGCAAGTTACTTTGTTCACCAATAGACCAAACCCTTGGACACAGATATGGCTTTCTACAACACTAATGACATGTACCTCATATACAGATTCCAAATTACCATCTACTACATCAAATGCAGATAAATAGGATATCACTATCCACTTTTTACCTCTAATGTTACACTTTATCTGAACAGCTATGTAATTTTGAAAAAAAATAAATTCAAGTACATTGCGAATAATGGAGCATATTCTTGTAGCTGTGAGAATATATTTATAGTAAAAAATGCTCAAGCTAAAAGGATCCCAAACTATGGACTGTAGAAAGATTATTAACAAAGGGAAAGAAATTCTATAATTACCAAGCATACTAAGACTTTGATCAGTTTTAGCAATCTTGGAATTTTACTGCTTCTGACATGCATTACACCTGTTTGTGTGTCAGGCATTTGGAAGTAAGGCTGCAAAATTAAAAGGAGAAGAAAAAGCAATATTGAAAAAGTCTGATCAATTCCACATTTGATCTTCCTTCTGAGCAGAAGGCTGAAGATGCCTATAAATTAAAATAAACTTGACTGGGTACCATTGCTGCTAGTTCTAAATTAACAGATGAGAAATCTGCTACAGCAGCATCCCTTCTGATGCCACCTAATTTAAATTAATTGCCTGTCTGTGACTCCAAATCAAAAATTAAGAATCAGACCAAGCCTGCAGTATTAATATTGCACCTAACTTTTTAATCCTGGAAATTGTTCTTTCAGAGCTCAGCTTTCAAGGACAACTGCTATGAGGTTCTGTGCTGGCTGTGTATGGAAATAGTGATTCTTCTCCACCTCACCTAAAACCTTCTGACATCAAACTCCACATACATGTGTATACAGACCAGAGAGCTTAACATGTCAAAATATATTTTACAGCTTCCTCAGAGATTTTGTTGTGCTGTATTTACAAAGTGAACATCTGCTGGGTTTCATAATCTATATTCTCATGATCCAGGTTAAGAAGTTGTAGTTTATTTACAGAGATTAGTTTAGGAATGACACATAACTGCAGAACATGTTTCTAGGGAGGACATATTTACATGGAAGGAACTTGCCCCAGCTGTCCTGCATGAGTTCAGCACAATGAAGTCCATGGCTGGGATGAAGATGCTGATTAGCATCTCGGTGTAATGGATCGGGGAACGCGTTTTCCTAGTGGTGTGTGGTTTGCTCTGTTATGGATTTGATTTAATAAGTAAGGGATCTGAATAAGTTGGTTGTGACTTTGATGCAGTGTACAGCATCCTTAATTTGATAGGTCATTAATCTGCCAGGTTTAACTAAATAACAAATTGCAGCTTTTGTCGGCTCCAGAAATAAAGCGCGGTGTAGTCTGCACACTCCCAATCTGCTCCTTCTCAGTGATTGCATTGTTCAGGTGATCTAAGCTTCTACCTTGTGACTCATTCCTTAAAGCAGCACCTTTAAAAGCAGGTATTCAACACCAGGTGAGATTACATGAGATATGCTGGTCAGAAGCTCTGTCTTTAAAAGCAGTCCAGCATTTCTAGGAATGTCAATGAACACACCCTGCTGAGAAGGTATTCCTAAACCTTGAGCTTTCTCAGTTTTTACTTTCCTTACCAAGGCAGGATTCAGATTTGACAGCAATCATGTTTTGATATAGACCCAGGTGATCTGAAAGGTGGTTTATTTTCTCTGAAATAAAATTTCAATAGCTTTTGTTAGAACAGTTAGATGCATACATGGCTACTTGTTTGACAGAACCTCTGATTTCTCTGAGCAGTAAGAGTTCATCTTTGTATGCACAACTGAGCATGCTGATTATGATACTTCTAAATATCAGTCAGTAACTTTAAATCCTGACCAAATTCCACTGCAGTGGAGATCTGTTCAAGGAATTGTCACCCAAATATTCACAGTACTACCACAACAAAAATGTAACATATTTGGAAGATCTGACTGCTCCTAAAGCTTTCCACTAAAAGTCACTATTCAAAACATTCTTCAAAAATACTCAAGCCAAAATTGCCCTAGCAAACCTTGACAATTGAAAGACTTTGTATTTTCTTGAAAAGTAAAGGATGGTGACTAATGAATTTCTGAATATTGATGAAAATTATGGGGGAGAAAAGAGTCAAAAGTCATTCCTATATGATGTTTAGTATCTCCTGGCAGGCAGAATTGATAATTTTTATCTGAAGATCATGATTTCTAATATTATGGAACTGAATAAAATTTTCTTCATTTTTTAATAAGTTATCTATCTTATTTTTTCATTATAACCTAATGAGGTGTTATCAAGGTATTGAAGTATTGAAAGAATAATAGTCATGCTAAACTAGTTTCTTTGCATTTCAAGACATGTAAATTTTGTACAGCTAAACATGCCCAGTATATGCAGAAATAAAGAAAAATAAGCTTAAAGAGGTAAGTACAGAGAAAATTGAATTCAGAGATGAGCATCTAACAAGAAAGCTGAATGGCAGACACCCACTTTCTTTATATTCATTTTTGCTGGCTAACTTGTTTTTCTAAACTGTCTTTAAGATACAGATTTAAGTGGGCTTTAATTTAGTGAGGGAGCCTGACTGCATTTCATTATTCATGAAGAGATTGATCAAAACAAACAAATACTGTACTGAGATACAAGTAGAAAGCTGGGGGTGGAGGAGGGGTGTGATTTCCAGATAAAATGGTCCAAAAAATTTGGAAATGTAAATTCAGTTAGGGGGAATGCAAAGCCCTGTGCCGAGAGCTGGGAGAAGCCCTGGGCACCCTACAGGCTTGCTGAAGCCCTCTGAGAAGGCTTATTAGCTGCATAGCATGAATTTTCAATTCCAGATAAATATGCATTTTACAAATAGTCTGCAGAACAAGAATTATTTATTGGACATGTTTATGAATAATTTGAAGTCTAGGATGAACACTGTCATTTTAAAAATCCATTTACAGAGAGTTTACAAGTGGGTAGGGAATAAAAAAATCAAGCTCAAGAAATATTTGTTTAAAAAAAAAACCCTAATTTTCCTAGCTGTTTAAAAAAAGTTCAAACATGCTTCATGGTAGGGAAAAAGAAGGACTTGCACTTCCTGGGGGAGCATAATCTCTCTAAAGCTCTTGGGTGTGCCAGGATAAAATTTTTATTGTTTTATATTTTGGATTAGAGTATTTGGGCTTTGCAGGGCTTTGCCTTTTCCCTCTTGGGAAAAGGTGTGCTCTCAGTTTTGGGGAAGTGTGTGGACAGACTGGGATTTGGGATTCCAGGGGCAGGCTACTTATTCATTCCCTTCCACTATGGAAAAGTTAGTAAGTGTTTGACCCCACAGAATCTTAAAGTAGTTCTCTAAAAATTAGATGGTAAAAGGATTTTCACTTAATTTTTCCTTTTTGTATGCCCAATGAAGTAAAACTTTATAGCTCTGTAGTGTTGTGGGATACGTGTCAGGATGTACTCACAGCCATGCATTCTCACACCTGAGCTTTGAGAAGAGGAATAATTCCAACCTTTTCATGCTGAATCCAGAGCAACTGGGCAGCTCATTTTTCCATAAATTAGCCTGAATGCAGCTCTTCTCCTTCCAGGTACTTATCCTAATTTCTCACCGTAATTAATTCATGGCTCGTTTATACTCATTTGTCCTTGTGCCAATATTCTACTGGTTGCTTAAGTAATTTTTCTCTCCCTTCATGTTTACATACCCAGATATATTTATAGGGAACAGTCATGTCCCTTCTTAGTTATTGTTTTGAGAAACTGAACAAGCCAAGCTCTTTTAATTTCTGCGTGTAAAATAAATTATCATTTATTTTGCTTGAGCACACTTGTTTACTGGGAGGTTATTTTTGTTCCAGTCTGTGCTTTAATTATTCCTTGACTTTCTTATTTGTCAGGAGCAAGCAAGAAAGAAAAAAATGGAAAAAAACCTAAAAACCAGACAATGTTTTTCTGTACCAAAGCAGGCCTGGGACCCACAATGTAATGTGTAAAAATGACAGCTGGATGAACACAGGCAAAAGTTGATATTCTTATATTGCTGGAGTGCATTTGGGATGGACTCTTTTAATACATAATGGTACAGTGGGTGTTAGGAAGTAGCATTTGCAAATTGCTGCCAGGAAATGGGAATTCAGGAAAACAGTCCCTTTTAAAAGCCAAACAAAATAAAATCTTTTGTGTAAGTTCATCAGGGAAAATTTCTGAATTCTCTAATTGTGGAGGCTACTTGCTGCAGATACAAAATTATTTCCTTGCTGTATGTTAAACTTACAATATCCTGGCACTGAATGAAAAGGATTTTTTTCCCGTCTGGTGAATAATCCAAAACTTGTCCTCTCCCATACATGTTTTCTAGGAAAGTGACTAAATTGCAAGAAAAGGCCTAAAATAATAATGAAGAAAGTATCTGGTTTTGTTTATGTGGAAACTACTTTCTTCATATAGGTCAGATGAAAACAAAACATTTTTGAAAATTAATGTTTTCATTAAATTTTCATTCACTGGTGGTACAAAACCCTTGTGTAAACAGCAATATTTTGTTCTGATACGGAACCAGAAATGGTGGGATCACTCTGCAAGTACCTGCAGTGTGTCTGTACAAGCCAGAGCAGCTCAACAAGTAGCATGGCCATGTTTCCCAGCAGTACATTGGATTTAATTGCCTTTGGGTTGATCAGGTTTGTAACCTTCACATAAATGTGCCCCCACACATGGATGGCTACGCTATTTTCAAATGTGTGCACAGCAGTGTGCTGTCATATGGATTTATCAGCTCAAAGATGCAAAGGAGACATTTGGATACAGCAACAAACTGACAAATAAATTTCTGGCATAAAAGAATCATTCACGTGGAATAATAAAAGGATGCAGATAATTAGAAATAGTCACACATCTTCCCCTCCTCCCAATTTCTCAAGTATACAAAGTAGCTCAAACTAGAAATTCTAATATTTCACAAGTATAGCCTATGTGTAATTATAATAACACCATATAAATTTAAATATTACCTATGAAGTGTTCTAATATCAAGACAGTGCCATAAAACCTACATGACAATAAATAATGATTCAAGTGCCTCATCTTCACCTGCCAGCTTATTTTCTTAACCTGCTTTCAGATTCATGCTTTTAGGTAATTCCCTTAGATAATTCTTGCTTTTTGTGTCCCTAAATATTTAGATCTAAGTTTGTGGGATGAAATCCAGGTCAAAACATGGGTTGGGTAGGGACTAAGCAGCAGGAATCTCAGCAGGGATGCTCCTGGATCTGCTGCTTCTCCTCCTTTCCTGGGACTTGGAATGAGAAGGAGACTGCAGGTATTAGCCAGGGAGAAAAATGGTGTGATCCACAGATATTAGAACTTTACTTGGCAGTTATCATAATGATTTGGTGGAAAGGAAGCTGGAGAAAAAGCATAAACTCATTTTCTCATTTATGGGGTTACCTGCTGCTGCTGAGGGCACCTGAAGAGATGGGAATTAAAATCACCTGCTTGTTAAATGACTTTACTGAGACCCTAGGAAATATTTCTCTTTGGCTCTTACTCTCAAGCTCAGTTATTTGGCTGACCCACTGTAATCAGAGTCCTCTTTTCTTTGGAATGTTAGATGGATGTGTTTTGGTTGGGTTGCTTGGAAGTGGTTTTAGGGTTGTTTTGTTTTGTTTTGTTTTGGTGGGGTATTATTGGTTTTGCATGTTTGTTTTGTGGTTTTTTGTTTGTTTTGGGTTTGGTTGTATTGTTTTGCTGGGTTTTTTTTTCAGTTTGGGTCTTTTTGAGGGCTTGTTCTTTTCTGTTTTATGCTCTAATCCATGATTAGCTATAACTCTTCTTAATTTTCCATAGGCAAACAAGGACTGATTGAAGCTACAGGAGTGATGGTTGTTATGAAAACACACTAGCAACCAGAGGAATCTGTCTCATCTCTTTATCAAATGTTTCATTGGAAGACTAATAAAATTGAAGTACATTCTGGTTTTCTCCTTTGTTTTTTGCTTGCCATCACCTGAGCTGTTCTTAAATGGGTGCAGCTATTCCTAATGATGTATTTTACATCACGTTACATTCCTTGTACCAAAATATTTAACATTCTTAGGCAACAGAAGTTACTCCATGAAGTTTTTATGGATAGGCAGCATAAAATCACAGTGAGCAAACCCCAAACATCAATACCCTGTATCTTGTATCAGGCTTCAGAAAGGTCATCAGTCTAAAAGAGGGAAAAGAAAGCCCCACAGATTTCCATTTCTTGGCCTGGGACCAGCATCCAGCCTGGCAGGCCTGGCCTTTAGAGACAGGTCTGACCTATGGTAAAACAGGAGCTTCCAGGGCTGCCTCAGCACGGGGAGACACTTGATGGGCAGCTTCTAAAAATATTTTCTGGAGCAGGGATTTTCTGTGGGATGCTGCATTTGTTTGGTCTCAGCTATCACTTCCTTCAGAAGTACTGCTGGCCTGGCTCCCTTCTCATGCCCATGCGGCCCTGCTGACTTAGTGCTGCTTTGAACACCAAGGCCAATGAATTAAAGAGCAGATTCCCAAATAAATGTGTGTATCACTGCCAAAAATGTTTTGATGGAGAATGGGCAGTGCAGCAATTCACTCAGAGTGCACTGGGTTGGAGCACATTAGCAGAATCATGCTGATTCCTTCTCTGAGCATTTCAGCTGATGGAGCAATTCAGCTGACAAAAACTCTCTTGTCTGCCTGTACTCTTGCCCTGTAAATAGTCTGATTGATTTCATGGGGCAAGGTGCTGAGAATTTCTCTTTCTCTTGTAGTCTGGTCTTCGGCACCTCATTTGGAGAGGAATAAATTAGGCTGCTGCTTGAGCAATCTGCCCACTTTGGGGGGTATGGGGCAATCAGACACCTCTCTGCAGGCTGCTTTGCCTCTGTGGAAATAACACTGCAAACTGAGTGCTCTGTATGGAAAGGGAAAGGACGACTGAGAAAATGTGCTCCTCAATGTGCTTCCCAGAAAACAATGGGAAATAATACTGCTGATGTCTTCCTAATTCTTAAAATTAATACATATTCACAGTCTGTCCTTTGAGCCAACTAAACAGCTTAAGTATCAGTGTTGGATTTTAAACAAAATTATTCTTAATATGGGCTTTTCCATTGGAAGATAGAATTTTTCTGTGCTAGGAAGAAGCACAAATAGAACTTGAAAATAGTTGAAACATCTTGTTTTGTTTTGATTTGATTTTTGCTGATCTTCATTTCAAAAATAGACAAGCTGATTTAACCATATTTCTTTTGAGCTGACAAGAAACGCGACGCTTTTTAAGAAATGAGTGTTTTATAAAGGAGGCATTGACAAGCTGTCTCACTGCTAGGTGCTGCCTGAATATCAAAACAGTTATTTTAAATGCCTGTTCTACAAGAAGGTTTTGTTTTGCAATCCAAACCAATAAATAATTCTTTTTAGTGCCTGGTTTTATTTTCTGAGGTATTTAGCAGCCTGGCATTTTAATGATGGCTGCACAGAAAGAGACAATCATGTCAACAGCAAGCCAGGAGCTGTCTCTCTGTCTTGCTTTCTGCTTATTTCCCCTCAGCTCTGTATATCTCAGATGACCCGATACATCATTATTTTTGTAACACAAGACAGAACATATGTCACACTTCTGACCTTAAGAGTAAATTGTGCTCTCATTAAAAGTGAAAACAACCCAAATGCTTCTCTTCTCTTTTTTTTTTTTTTTGTTTTTTTCCAACCTACCAAAATGAGAAGCCCGATTTAATTGCAACTTCCACAACTTCATGCGAACCCAAACCCTGAATGCAGAACTAATTGAGCTTATTTTTATATTGAATAACATGGGCTGAGCAGGAGGTGATGTCAATTCCTGATTACCATCCTAATTGCCCCGAATGCCTCCCAGTGGCTGTCAGTGAGGTGATGCTCGTGTACATGACTAAATCTGGCACACTCTGCAGCCCCAGTGCCACCAGGACAAGCAGCCCCTGAGTGACAGGCTGGCTGTGCCTCTGCTGCTTGCAGGGGAAGGTGCTCTGCAGCGTTTAACACAGGGCGCATGACACTAAATCCCATTAGGAGAGGGGACAGCAGCATGGTTATTAATGTTTTCAGCAAATAGAAGGGCCAGATGCGGTGGCACAACCCGAGTGTTTTGTTTGCTAATTAGCAGCATCAACAATACAGGGTAATCTTCAGCAAATGTTTGCTGTCTAAAGGAGCATTTTTCAAGAGCCAAAAATTTCACAGATTTCAGTTTAATATCGTTTCCTCCTGAGTTCACCTGCACAGTTAAGCTGAAATGGATTAAGTTGATCTTTTCCCATTATTTGCCTTTCCCCTTTTTTTTTTTGACAGAACCACCACATGAATGAGTAAATGTCTTTCTGGAAGTTTAATTATATCAGAAAACCTGATTAGAAAGTAAAGAACAGCTGGGATACATATTTTATAGGCTTCCTTTGAAATAAAGTTCTTTGAGCATACCACTGTCATTCAGTATTTCTTTGGTTCCTTCAAGCTTCCAGTTCTTTCAACCAGTGTTTCTTACTAATAGGGCTTACTGAAATTACCAGAAAAAAAAAAATCTGCTGAAAAACAAGGACCCATTTGATACAAACTCTTTTTTTTTTTTTTTTTTTTTTTTTTTTTTTTTTTTTTTTTTTTTTTTTTTTTTTTTCTCTAAAAGAAGATATCTGGTTTTCTGCCCTGAGCCTGAGACGAATCTTGCACTGCCAGTTGTGAGTATGGATCCTTGAAATACTGGATCTTCCTGCAGCTCCAGAGTTTCAGATCTATTTCCATCAAAGCACTGCTTAGGATGTATTTATGCTCAGCAAGTAAAGACTTTTCTGGTGTCACAGGAGTGATCATGGAATATTGTTTTGAGCCTGTAAAATTTTATTAAAATAGAGTACTAGGCCAATACTGACTCGAGGGCATGCTACTAGCCTGGGCTAAGGAAATTGAGGCTGGATGACTTTGATGGAAGAAAGCCCTGCCCCACTTTTTGACAGGGCAAATTGTTTTGTCTCCCAAAAGCACAAGATTAAAGTACTTGTTGAATTCCTTTTTTTGCCTGTCTCAAGTACATTGGCCTGCATGAGAGTTGCTCTGTCTTTTGACCCTCCCCAATTCAGGCAGATGATTTTTCAGCTACATTTTTATTCTCAGCTACCTTCTGGAGGCTGCTGCATTAAAAGAATAAACCTGTATATATATATATATATATATATGTGTGTGTGTGTGTGTGTGTGTGTGTGTGTGTAAAATCATGCCTGTGAAGAAACACAGCGATAGTCTGATTTCCTCAGTCTTTTTTTATTCTGCCGATGCGGCACAATCCAAGTGTCAGAGATGCTTGGAATGTCTCTGCTCTTCTTAGGAGCTGAGTGAACCTCATGACACAGGGAGATGGCTAGACAGGGTATTTTCAAACAGAATGTCACTGAAATGTAGTCAAGAGTCAAATCTGCCAAAGCAGCAGAGATATCACAGAGCACAGACAAGGGTGTCAAATCCCTGCACTGCTATATCCCAGTTTTAATTTGCACATGCTAATTGCATTTCTTTCATTCACAACTAGAACATTGAAGAAGCTATGTCTGGTTAGAAACCCAACTTTTAAGTCTTTCAATATATAGGCAAGTTGGTTTGTCTCCAATGGATCTGGAAATCTTTCAGAAATAAAATAAAGTTGCATTCTCAAATCTTGCCTCTTAAAATGTTAGGTGAGGCTGCACATCAGAGAGGGATTAAGTATGCTGCAGAGTTTTCTATTAAGAAACTCTTTGCAATGGGGAAAACATGACCACATATTTTTAGCTCACTTTTCCCTGCTCTTCCCCCAATCTTTTTAGAAATAAGCATTTTGGCTTGTAAGCTTGGCTGCAGAAAATACCTTCACTGTCAATTTTGCCCCTAATGAGCTCTTATTTTACAAAAGCTCTAGGAAGTTGCAGGGCTAAAATGAAGTTTTAAGTTCTGAGCTGCTTGGGTCCCAGGTGTGCAGGAAGAATCCCTAGACCTTTTGTTTTATTAGAAATAAAGCTGGAGACCCCAGATTCAGGAAATCAATGTGTCAGAGCTTTGTGGCAACTCGTGGTGGTTTGTCAGTGACATCTCATCAATGCTGTGGCCCCAGAAGAGAGAGAATCATCAGCTTCGTACATATTCCATCGATATTATTGTGTTTCCATTGATTGCCTGCCACTGCAAGGGAGTTGTGGTGATCTATGGTCTCCTGCTGCTTTTCCAGAGAGGGGCTTCTTGACCTGAAGGCCCTGTCAAGCCCAGGGGATCTTTTTTGCAGCCTTGTGTGCAACTTGTGGGCACTACCCGGATGAACCCATTGCCGGGTGAAAAGCACACAAAGAGCAAGAGAGGTAAAAAGAAGGGGTAAAGAAACGGGTGAGTCATTTTCTGAGGTTCCCAAAAGCAGGAGATTAAGTTCCCAAGGCTGTCTGTGCAGAGTGCATCTGGAGGAGGGTATCTTGGTGCTGTTTCACATGTCTAAGGTGATAGAGGCTGAGCCTTCTCAGAGGAGGGTGTTAAATGACTCAGGGAGTCTCTTTCATGAGAAGCTCAGGCTGCAGGGGATGGCAGGGAGGCAGTGGGAGGGGATTTGTGGAGAAAAAAGCACTCTTGAACTGCACTGAAGCACACAGGCTTATATCTGCTCTGAAGTGCCCACTCAGAAACCCAACTTCACAGAGCGCAAAACAAACACCAGTTAAAAATATTTGTGATGCAAAATGGAGCATTAGTCACAATGTGATGATATTTGACACTGCACTGTTGATGTGCTCCCTCAAGAATAGTTCAGTTTCTTCAAGCCTTGCTTGTAGTGCAGAAGAAAACATAACATTAAACTACTGACTTTGTCCTACATAAGTACACATGTCCATTTATATAAACAGTGCATTAACAAGGAAGCTGTTAGCTTTATGAAAAACATAGACATTCTCAAGCAGATTTTTGTTACATAAAGCACCCTTTTGTGTGCTTTCAGGGAAATTAGAGCAAATAAACCCCATTCTCTTGATTCTCTTACTTCAGTTGATCCTGTCATAGCAAAAAGTGTTCCTGTTCATCTTTAACACACTGCTCTAGAATGCAGTCCAGAAACACTCAGATAAGCAGGCAACTTCTCGTTTTGGAATTTAACTGTGATTAAATCTGCTCCTTAATATTATTTTCAAGCTGTATATTGTTACAGGCACAGCCTAAGCAGGGATGTGGGGATGGCTGAGTGAGTACAGCTGACATGCTGTGAAATTCTGCAATGTAATGTATGTTGGTAATGTCATTAACTCTCTGATCTTCTGCAATTCAGAGCAGGGGGTGAGAATGGTTTTCAGCAGCAGCCTGAACACAGATGAGGAAAAATCAAGCTAAAATTAGCTGCTGTATTATTGATTATCTTCAATTTCTGAATTTTGATTTGTTCAACTAATTTTTTTCCACAGCTGTTTTCAAAAGTTTGCCACTATAAGTAACTATTTCTCATGGCTGATATTTGAGATATGTCTCTTAACAAGGATTGTGGATACTCTAATTCCAATTCAAAATATTTTCCTCTCAAATTGATTCCATCTATTTGGAATCCAAAATAAGGCAATCTTTTAGGTTTTTTTACTTTATTTATTTTTTTCCCTCTCCTAGATAGATGTCCCATTAAGAATAAGTGATCTTTTCTCATCTCAGGCTCTAATTTTTCAAAATTAATGCAATTCTGTTCAAGAATTTAGTGGCACCAGAATTCCCATGCTTCAAAGTATATCAGGACAAGAGCTGTGTTTTTTACACTGTAAAATGTACACAACCTTACCTTGCTTTATAACAATCAATGTAGGACTTAAGGTATTAAGGATTTAAAAACCACACTGCATTGGCAGAGATATGAACTAACACCTTTGTGTGATTCTATTAATCTAGCTTTATAATTTAATACAGCAATCAGACAAGAGCTTTCCAAAACAGTGCCTATGTGTAAAGTAATGTAGGCAGTGTTATTTTGACTCACAAGATTAGAGAGCATTAGAAAAGCTTGTTCAACATTAGCCTTGTTCCAGTTTCTTTCAGTCATGTTAAAAATAACAAAACCTCGAAGCCCCAAGCCTGTTTCCACTTAAAATATAGCTGGTGGTCATCAGCTAGTACTTCAGCAGTTTTATTCATCAAAATATTTTAATAGAGACCTAAATAATCATTTTCAAGAGTGTCTGAAGGGCACTAGAGATCAGTAGCAAACAATAAATTAACTGAAAAAGAGTTTAACTTAATGTCACACAGTGAAAATAATAGTATGAATTACACTGATTGTAATTACCATTTAAGAAAGAAAACTGGGATTTACATAGGGTTATAATAGGCTGACTTTTTTTTTTTTTTTTTTTTCCTTTTAGAAACAGATCAAGCCTGAGAAAAAGAGAAGTTCTTTCTTCCATTAAAAAGACTCCCATTCCACTTTCCAGAAGTGCAAGAAACTGGTTCATTCACGAGAATGTTGTCGAGATGCCAGATGTCTCAGTGGTGAGCTGATGGTCAAGGAGCAAGGTGGCCCTGGCTTAGGAGCTCAGGGCTCCACTGTGCCCTGGGGATGTTTCTGTCTCCTGCTGAAAAAGGTCCAGCCACGTTGTTGCCACCCTTGGTGCTGTCCCCCTTCTCAGCTGAGCTGGAGGAGAAGCCTCAGTCATGGGGAGAAATTGAGCAGCGAGGAGTTTGGTCTCTGCCTTCAGCATTAGCATAGAAATCACACAGAAATAAAAGTATCTACAGCACTTCAAATGCATTCTAATTATACAAGAATAGATTGCAGATGTTTTCTCATCATGAATTGCAGCTCTGCTCTTCTTAGGAGCTCATGACACAGGGAGATGTTGCAAAGATACTGATTGGTTTGAGTGGCAGCACTTTGGAGGGTCCCAAACTTCTCCCTGGAGAGAAATATTGAGGGGATTTTTGTGAAAATATATATCTGTCTTTTGGAATATCTTAAGATGATAAATAAATGCATTGCCAATTGTTTCTTTCAAAATATGGTATTAGCAAAGAAATGTGACACCATCAGCCCAAACAGAGTGAATATATAGCTGCCAAAATTGAATCAAATTTTATGACCAGGGTCTATAAGCTAAATCCGTAAGCTGGCTTGATCACTAGTAGCAGACACAGTTTATAAAGGTGTGGTGGTTCTGTCCTCATTTGTGATTCATAGGGATAATTTTTGGCCAAATCAATCAGTTCATCAAATTATCTGCAAATGTCTGCATGGTTGTGTTAGAAAAAATAACAAACCCACACATTCAGGGGGCAATTCTCTAGAAATAAAATCAGGATTTTGCTCCAAAATTCATACAGAAGCCACATGATTTATTTTTTTATTTCATATAGTACATATCTAACTTTCTTGAGAAAGTTAAATACCATTTTTTCTGGTATGGGTTGCATGTTGTGTTGTATCCCAGTCACATTGCAATTCAGTACAGCAGGAAGAGTGCTGAGCTTGATATGGAAATGCTTTTGCCATACATGTAAGGAAAGCTTCAACATTTATTTTTCCAGGGTGAAAAATGAAAACGTCAAAGCTGTGTGTCATTTAATTCTGAAAAATGACCTGACCAGATGTCAAAATTATTAAGAGGCAGCATGACAGCCCTTGGATGCCAAGCCTTGAAAATAAGACAAGCAAGACAAGGAGACATCAAAATAAGTAGACTGAAACTAAACTCTGTGTGTGCATTTTCTTAAAGAGGAAACAAAATTCTGTCTACAACAATTGGCATAATCATTTCCTTCCAGGAGTCAGGAATATCAGCTGAAGTTTGCCAAATTATGAGGAAATTTCAGCCTGTAACTTTGATGACCTGTTAGCATGGTTTTATCTAAGGAAAGGTATCTGGATGTATCCTCCAGAGATGATTTATAAAATGAACAGACTTTCTGAATTGGCTGTAACACTGGAAGTGCTTTTTGCCTATTCCTTGCTGTGATTTCTGTTCCTTAACAAAGTCCATCAGTTGCATGAAATGAACTGGAGGTGGGTAAGGATGTGAAAAAGCTTCACTGACATGATGATGATAGTAAAGGTCAGAATGGTCCCCAAAAACAGCTCTTATACTTCATTTTCCCTTGTATAGATTAGGTAGTCATTTACAGGCTCACCCATAATGTTGGCATTGGAACCAGATCAATTATTTCATGACAATGCTGACTGTTCTACTGAGAAACAGTTCTTTGTTTGCTTTGTTTAGGTTTTTTATTTAATTATTTGCAAAACACCTTATAACCTTTTCTCAAACTCCACCTTTCTCAGGCAGGGTGCTGCAAACAGATGTTTAGCTGAGGTAATAGGTAACAAAGTACTTATATCCTCTATTTAATCTCTGCTCCATGGCAGAACAACAGACTGGTTAAACACTGGGTTCTTCTGCAGTATGTTGCTGTTCATTCTATTTCTATTCTATAAAAGTTAATAAAAAATGTGGGTTTAGATCTGCTGTCCTATTCTTAATTGCTTCTTTGGTGTAATCAGACCTTTATTGATTGGTAAAAACATTAATCTTGCATTTTTCTGCAAAGATAATTGATTTTCACCATTAATTTTTGAAGGAAAAAAGAGACAAATTTATTTCTGTTACAACTTTTTATAAACTGTCTTATTCTTTGCTACTGAAAGTTAATTAGGAGCCACATTAATTTTTTTTTAGCATATCCTAGCTGTGGCATTACATTTATGAATTATAATTACACTATTTACAATCTTTCAGTCATCAGCTTTCAGGAACCCACAAGCTCAACAGAGTCTACTATTTGAAAGTTATATCAAGAAATTCAATATCAAAGTTTCTATAAAAAGAAAAAGGATATAATATATGGTAATAACTCATTTGGTTTGAGAAATCTGTCAAAGGACCAGAATTTTTTGAGTAAGTTTGTCATGTGCTTGGAGGAACACATCAATTCTCCACCATCTTGAGTTTCTCTTTGTTCCCAGGGAGTCTGGGAGATTTCAGCAACTACTTTATGACCAGTGACTATTGTTGTTTTGCTTGTCTGCTGTCATTTTGTTTTTGTTTTTTTTTTTTTTTCTAAGCTGCCATTTTTTTTCACTTCTATGTACTCACATTCATGTCTCAGTGGTGGTTAGGGATGAGATAAAGCTAAAGGGGAGGTGGCTCATTTTGTAGTGTCCATGCCTTAAATTGTCATAAACCAAGACGTCATGGCAGAGCAGAATCCCAGCAATGTGCAGATGTTCTGCATCCCCGCTGTGACGAGGGGGGCTGTGATGTGGGGGTGAATAAAGGCCAGTGGTGTTGGGAGGGTCCCCAGGACAGGGTGAGAGATGAGAATGGACTCCAAGTTCTCAGAAGATTGATATTATATTATGTCATGTCACGTCATGTCATATTGTATCATGTCATATCATATTATATCATATCATGTCATGTCATGTCATGTCATACCATATCATATCATGTCATTATATATAATATAATATAATATATCCTAATATATTATATAATATAATGTATCCTATTATATTATATATATGTTATATTATATTATATTATATTAGTCGTATTATATATATATAAAATATATATGTCATATTATATCGTGCCATGTCATGTCATATTATAGTATATATATCTCATATTATATTATGTATATATATATATATAATATATGTCACATCATATGATGCCATATCATGTCATGTCATAGTATATAATGTCATGTCATAGTATATAATGTCATATCATATAATATATATCATATCACATCATGTCACATTATGAAATGCTATGCTAAAACTAAACTAAAGAAAGAGAAAGGAGACATCAGAAGTCTGGACAAGAATGAATAATACAAACCTGTGACTAACCAGAGTCCCAACACAGCTGGGCTGGGGTTGGTCATGAAGTTAAAACAATTCACATGCTGGATAAACAATTTCCCAAATCACATTCCAGAGGAGCTAAACACGGAGAAGCTGAGGCTCCTCATCTTGCCAGGAGCAGAAATCCTGGTGAAGGGATTTTTCATAAAATACCAAGGTGACAGGCCAGCACAGCAGTTTCCATTCTGTTTCTTGGGACTCAGGGTCTCTGTGCTGCCTCCCTATCCCACTGCTGAGCTCTAACCCCTGCCTGCCACTCTCCCCATCCCCATCCCAGGGCAGTGTCCTCTCAGACCCTACAGTTTCTGTTTGCCCTCCCACTGACACCCAGAGATACACACAGTGGCAAATCTTCCAGGAAAACAGCAATCTTGGACGAACGCAGAGCTGGAGACCTTGAGACTCTATTTAGGAATATGTTATAATGGTAATGAATCTTACTGCTGAAAAGTGTGCCTTTCAAGTTAATATGTTTGCTTTTAATTCCCACTTCCTTGTCCTTGTTGTATTTTTTTTTCATAACTCACCATCTTTCATTTTCATTGATATGCTGACATCATCCTTTACCAGAAGTTATTGTCATCAATGGTAAAATGTGTTTGACATTTCATGAGAAAAGTAATAATTTAAAATTAATATTTCAGTCATTTATGTAGTGTTAATACACTACTTAGACCAAGATTGTCAAGTGTGCTCGAGAGTCTTAAGTGCCATTGTAAATAAAATAAAGAAATAATTTCAATAAAATAATTTATTATATATTTTTAAGGAAAAAAACCCAAACAAAAGTCATGTACCATGTGACTATTAGCATTATGAAGTCAGAGATGCCACTATGTTTGTGAAGAAATGCCTGAGATCTCTGTTGGCCTTTTCTAAATGGGTCAGACTCTACAAGGTCCAAACAGCAGGACTCAGCTGAGCACCAATGGACAGGAAATTTTCTCATGAAAAAAATATGTGCTTTGTGCTTGTTACTTTCAGCACTGCTGATTTCTGGAATTCTGGGTTCCAAAATCAGCATTCGGCAGCATCCTTCTTGGCAGTGGTGGTGGTGGTGGAATGGTGTGTCAGGAGGGAGGTAAAGCTCAGTAAACCAGGTTTGAATTTGCATTGAGAAAAAAAAAAAAATCATTGCTTGTGTTCAGACAGTCTCAAGGGTGTTGGGGCAGAAGGAAATTGGGTTCAAAAAGTTGTATATGGCTACAGTTCAAAATTGTGATGCTGGATCTATTCCAGAGAACAGAATTTGAAAATTTAGAGCTGTGATCCTGTGTTGGACACATGCTCAAAACCAGTCATGGCATAGGAAAATAGGAAAAAAAATATTGCATTGGTGAAAGTGAATGGAATAGAACAGAATTGGAAAACAACACTTAAAAGAGGCAGATCATCTGAATCATTTGTCTGATGAACAATGAACATATGAATATGGTGCAATTCAGAATCGTGCTTAAAAAATGAAAAAGCTTTTTTTTTTTTTTTCTCACTGCCTCTGGGTCCTTGAGTACATCCTGACAGAAACCTTTTGATGTCCCTGATGCTGCGTGTCTGTGGTCATGTCTGAATTAAGAACAGAGCTCTTGCAGAGATCCCCAGACTGCTGTGAGTGTCTTCAAGAGCAACTGAGCTGTGTCAGCCCAGAGCAGAGCCTGTGCTAGCTTGTGCTGGCAAGTGACAGCTCTCATTAAAGTGTGTGGGGCACAGAGCTAATGTGTCTGCTCTGCTTTTGTCTCTGGGAGAGCATCTCCTGTGGCATGGCTCTTGGCCATTGGTGCAGCATCTCACATGGGTACTGGTGTGAGAAAGTCTCTGTGTGGCATAAACAGACCCAGAATCAACCTAGAGGTGCTGAGAAATTATTAATTTCTTCTTCTTTCTATAAGCTTTGAAGTATTCTGGATGGGCTGTTTCAGAGCTGTTTTCAATTGAATAAGAAAGTGATGAACTTAATATTTGAGGACCTGCATGACCTTTGATGAACCAGAACTCCAGAATCCTGATGCTGAGATGCTTTGCCCAATTTTTGTGTAAAAGCTCCTTAAATTATGCTTGGCTCTAAGGCATTGAGCCATATATCTGGGGAGGAGAAGATATAAAGTAGTTGTTTGTCCTCTACTTGCCATAAAAATGCTCATGATTTAGCCCAGTGACCTATATCCACAAAACCTACATCCAGGAAACCTGAGGCTAACTGCCTTTAAACCATAGCTTGCTGTCCCTTGAATTCAGGGAATTTTGGAACCTCTCCCAGTCAGAGGAATAGCCAGGTTGATAGAGTAGCTAGTGGCCTCAGTATCCATAAAAATTTTTGGATTCAGGTCCCAAAATTAAGGTGGAGCCCTCACCCCTTGAAGAAAAACACTTGAAGAAAAAACCACTGTGTTTTGTGACCTTCAAGGATGCACCCTCTTGGTGCTTCTTTTTTTCACACAGCCTCTCATGTAGGGCTAATCTAAATGCCACAGTGCAGCCTCAGTAATTCACCAAATAAAAAGGAAACGTAAATATTATGATGTTGTGAACACTAAACAGCAATGCACCTAACAAAATGCTTGCTGGTGGAGCTCTCTCACTTGCTGGCAAATGGCACAACCCATATTACTCAGTGTATATTAAACAAGCTGTCACCTGAGCATATTTTTGTGAACTAATACTGGATGAAAAATGCTCTTCGGGAATTTTTGAATGTCTGCAGCACTTAATGTCTGCTCCCTGTATTTGTCAGAGCCAGCAGAAAGTGTACTAGACTGCAAGGACAGTGTCCTCCTGTCAGCTGAGGTACCCATAGATTGTCAGCTCACAAGGCACCAGGAATGCAGATTGTCCCATAATTTAAAAGCATTGTACAGCACAGCAAGATCACAACTTCTGAGCTCTCAAGTACATCATAAAAACCACAGTAATAACTTGTGATCTGTATTTATGTAGTCCATAAAATAATCGAAAACTTCAAAGTGTGAATTTCTAGGGTGAAAACTATCAGTCTGGGGCAAGGAAGTGTGATGGTGTTCACAGGGGTCTCAGCTTGACGGAAGAGATGAGGATCTGACTCCATGTTTCAGAAGGCTGATTTATTATTTTATTATATATATTACATTAAAACTATATTAAAAGAATAGAAGAAAAGGTCTCATCAGAAAGCCAGCTAAGAACAGAAAAAGAAAGAATGATAACAAAGGTTTGTGGCTCGGTTCTCTGTCTGAGCCAGCTGATTGTGACTGGCCATTAATTACAAACATCCAACATGGGCCAATCACAGATGCACCTGTTGCATTCCACAGCAGCAGATAATCAATGTTTGCATTTTGTTCCTGAGGCCTCTCAGCTTCTCAGGAAGAAAAAATCCTAAGGAAAGGATTTTCCATAAAAAGATGTCTGCGACAAGGAAGATATAGAAACTTTCCGTCCTCTCCCTTTTCTAACCCAAACAATGCAGAGGGAAAATGCATTCCCATGAGACTTGGAATAGAGTATACAGCATTTTTCACCTGTGGACTCCTAGTTCAAAATCGATTTAGGCTACCAGTCAGGGAAGGCAATTAGCAAACAGCTGTTCTGTGACCTGCATGGCAGAAATTAGCTAATGACTAATGTGGTCCTTTTTCCTCTCAGCAGACAGGTAGCAGCATCTCATCCAGAAAAAGTCATGCCCTCCTGGGTGGTCCTGCAGCAGCCAAGGACATCCTGGCCATGGAAACAGAACTCAACACACACTGGTACAAGGTCATGGATGGCATGGAGGAGAAGCTCTGCACCTCTCCCAGGGATGCAGGTTCTTCCTCTGCTCTAGGAAATGAGGCAGAAGGAGGCAGGGTTGGCTGATGGCAGTGCTGGTGAGAGGAGCAGAGTCCCTGAGTGTCACCCACAGTCATCCTGGTCTGCCCTGTGTAATGCTTGGTGGGGCTGAAATTCCAGCTCCTCTTCTCTACTGAGAAAGGCTGAACCAGGAGGAGGGGATTCACCTCAGGCTGGTGCTTGGGGGTGGGAGCAGTGAGGGAGGCACTCCCTCATTTGACAGATATAAAATCAGATTGCAGTCCCAAATATTCTGCCTGCAAGATGTAATAGTCTTTATTTATGTTATTTATGCTTGCATTTCAACAGTGCTGGTTTCCTCTGCATTCATTTTTCATTATGAATGGACAATAAACACAGGCACTGTTGGCTCAGCTGTGTTAAAGAAGGCTTTTCTCTCCCCAACTTTGCAGCATTTGATTTTTCCTGTTGATATTAAGCTACAGTCTTTCTGTTCCCAACATTGCAGCATTTGATCTTTTGTGCTATTTTTAAGCTATTGTTCACAGAAGTAAATTCTTTATTTGATTTTTCCCTGCTTTAATTCTTAGTGTGTAAATACAGATGTAATGTGGTCGTGTCGACTTCATGTCAGGCCAGTCGACTAGACCAGATAATTCCTAATTTTATTCCCCACTACCAATTCTGTTCTAGTTTCTGTTCTGTGTCTCCACAGAGGCACACAAAGGCATCATTACTGGAGAACTGTCTTTGAAAAATTGAAATAGACTTAAACACTTTTTCAGTGAATAGGCAGACATTACTTCATATCTCAATAAAGTAAGTACTGGTTTGACATTTAAATGTCATTTTGACACACTCCTGACCTCTACATCTTTCTTCCTATAAAATATTTCTAGGGTGATAGCACATTTAAAACTATTTAAATCAATCTAATAGGAAAAAAAAAAGCCAACAATTGTCTGACACATTCTAGAGACAACTATTTTTTATAAGTGCAGAAAAGTAGCGATTCTTGTTCAGCATTAATATTTAACAAGGACTACAAAATTCATTCTGGTAGATAAGAAATTCACTTGAACTTTGTGAACTCAAAAATTTGCTATGAGAAAAAAAAAATAAAAGTAACTTCTCAAACACAGGAGCAAACTTTTTTATTACTAAATGTATTCTCTGAGTGGATAAAAAGATATTCCTTTTCTTTTCTAGTACCATAAAGTGGTGAAAGTATCATCACAAATATCTTTCATCCCATGAAATCAATTAAAGAAAATTCAGAATTCAACAGAATTTGGCTCATCTTAAAACAATCCATTACGATAGATGAGCAGGTTTTTGAGCAACATCTAAGATCTGACCTCCTCTGGATCAGTTTGTCCAGAGATACAAATAGGGATGTTTCCAGGATTAGGGTCCTCACATTTTCACAAAGGGAGGAAGGACAGCTAAAACTTGTTGCAATAGGATGAGTTTAGAGATGGAGACCTATTACTACCAGAAATCATAAATAAAACAGTGGTTAAGGACTATTTTTGTTCTCTTTAACAGGATAGCATGAAAAAAACCCAATTTACTTGTGATTGCCTGTAATCCTTTAAAATAAAAGGAAAGAAATGTTTAAATACATAAACATTTGTAACGTTGTCATTATTTCAGTCGTTTCCAGATTACACAGGAGTAAATATACATGGCAGGAGTATTTATACATACATATCCTACTAGGCTGTGTATTTTATCTCCTGTCTCTGCAACATCATTTGCAATCTTCTTCTTCCTGCTTGTCATCCAGTTGGCAAGTTTTACATTCTGTATGTGTTGGCAGGGAATATTTGCATTTTGAAGCAAAAGCCAATTTAAGTGCAATACAGCTTTCTAAAAGACTTGGCTCATTTTCATAACCCATGAGGGCATGAAATGAGATAAAAATAGTTGGGTTTGCCAGTTTCTCTGAAAATGCCTTTGACCAGTAAAACATGTCTAGTAGTTATCAGCTGTTCTTGCTTTTTTTCCCAAACTCAGGAAAACAGGCTGTTGTGAAAAGGTTAAAAATAAATTTTGTCTTGAAACAAATAATTATTTTGACTTCCAGTAAAAAAGATTGGAAAATATTGTAACACACTTTACATCAGGTTCATTGGAAAGTTTATCCCCTTGAATGCTATTTTTCTGTTCTCTAGTATAACAGGTCTGGGGAGGAGGCATTTGTAGGTTTGGAGAGGAAATGTTTGCAGCTGAGTTTCTCATTAAAGTCCAATGAAACACTAAAGGCTCATAAATGTGCTCTGGCTCCATTGCTGCTCCCTGAGATGCTGTGGGGTGTCCCTTGGGGCTCCCCCTGCACGTGAAGCAGGTTAACCTGGAGAAGTGAATATCATGCTGTGTCCATATGCCACAGTTTGCAGAGGAACATGAACAGTCTGCACGGGAGAAATGATCAGGGCATCTCTGTGCCCTGGTAACCTTGTGTAACCTAAATCAGATTGTCACAGCCCTGTGCTGTGAGCATACAGCAGCTGGGAGCTCATGCCATAAACTGCTCTGCTTTGGGAGCTGCTCTCAGGTCTGAGCATGTGAGAATCTCCTGCACTCCTGTCTCAAAGCTGCATTAATATTTTAGCCAGCCAACGTGGCTCAGGACACAGGTGACACAGCCAAACCTCACCTGCACCCATCTGCAGCAAAATTACAGAAAAACCTCACAAATACATTTGCACTAGCAAATTATCTTCTCAGTCAGGGGCTGTTGGAGGGTTTTGGTAGGATATCCTGTGTTAATTCGAACCTATTTGCCCAAGTGATTCTTTTATCACAGCATGTGTGTGTCAAGTAGTTTTGGATTGGTGCTGTTAGTAAATAGGAAAACCCCAGTGCGTGGTGTTTGCAGATCCAAACTGCTGCAAGCAGTCACAAAGCACAACAGAAAGCCTTACAAATGAAACAAAATAATTCCCCATGCAGAACATGTATGAAGAAGCAATTTAAATGTTTATGGGAGCCTATAAACTTTTTTATTATATAAAAATAGGTTTTCAGCTTGTCTGCCTCTGAGTAAGTCTTAAATAATACAATTTATTTTGGATGACTGATTATAGGACTCCAACTAAGGCAGTTTAAATCCCATCTCCTGTCGACTTTAGGAAGCAAAATTATTTTCTAGCTTTGACATCATGCATCATGTTAAGTTTGCAAAACTACCACAGCCATAATGCCGCAGGACCCCAATTCTGTTAGTCCAGCATGTAGCCATGAGGTCTGTGTACATTTTTAGTGCCTTTAAAGCAGCCTGGAGCAGTGCAGGGTAAAGCTCTTCATCCAAGACAGCAAGTTAATTTTGGTCAATTGGTAAATATATTTGTTTGTGGCTTGAAAGCAGAATGGCAGATGAGAGCATTGATGGTGTATTTGCAGAGTATCCCTTCTGATACCTACCAGGGCTGTTTACAAGGAATTCCTATTTCACTTTTTCAAAGTTGTGTTTGCAGGAAATTCCTCTTTCACTTGTTAAGTGTTGTGTTTCTCAAGCTCTCCATAGTTAAACTGGCAGGCTGGAACCAGAGGCAGCCTCTTCAAGAGCTGTGCAGGCATATCTGTGTAGCTGTAAAGGTAGATTACATTTTGTTATTATCTCTGGGCCTTGCCAGATTATTTGGTAAGCCTGTTTTTTTATTAATGGGCAGTGAAAGGCAGATGAAGTTTGGATAATTTTTCCTTCCTGTTGCAATAGTGCATATTAAGACGTGATTAATTCATAATGCACTATAAATGCAGGTTTTTTAATTCCAAGGATATCACAACACCTTTTTGGTCAACTTCTTCTGTTTGAAACAATTAAAATAAGGTGAGATGATGCTTTATTTTCCCACTTAGGAGGAGATGCAAGTGCATCTCCCTGGCAGACTGGAAGTGAAAGCCAGAGAGATTGCTGAGCAGACCTTGCCTCTATGTGCTGGACATGTTTTCATGCTGCAGATCTCTCGAGCTGCCATCTCTCTTCACACTCATCGACCTCAGGCTGCAGCTCTGGTGGGGGTGGCAGGGATGATTCCTCTCCCTGAGGACAGTGGCATTAGCAACAAGCAGTCAGTCATAAAGGATGCAACCAGGAAGGCAGAGGGGGAAAATGACAGTGGCCCTTCATAAATATTAAAGAAGCTTCTCTAAGACAGAAGCAGAAGTGTGTGTTGACGGTGTCAGAAGATGAATGGCTCTATACAATCAATTCCTTTTAGAGAAAAGATTATTTTTTCACAATCATTAATGTAGTATTTAGTCTTTTCTGTTTCCTTTCTCACTCATGCCTTTTCACAGCCACATACTTTACTTGAGATTGGCTACACTGGCTTTTCTATGCTTTTATTCTGGTTATTCATTTTTTGTCCAAACTTCTTACAATTCCCAAGGGGAAAAGAGCATCATGTAGACATTGGTAGCTTTTCTGCCTGCTTTCCACTACTTCTGCTGAGCATCCGTTTAACACAGACAGTTGGGTAAATACCAGTTGCTCATTTCAATACATTTCCAACTTGAATATATTTGAGGTTTGTGGCTCATGTTGGATTAGGTGTGGTATTTTCAGGATCCTCCATCATGGGGAGGAAAGATGAATCTGACTCTATGTTCTTAGAAGGCTAATTTATTATTTTATGATATTATATTAAAGAATGCTATACTAAACCATACTAAAGAATAGAGAAAAGGATACTTACAGAAGGCAAAAAGATAATAATGAAAAACTCATGACTCTTTCCAGAGCCTCAACAGAGCTGGCAGTGATTGGTCATTAAGTTAAAACAATTCCCATGAAACCAATAAAACAATGACCGGTTGGTATACAATGTCCAAACCACATTCCAATCAACAAAACACAGGAGAAGCTAATCAGATAATTATTGTTTCCATTTTTTCTCTGAGGCTTCTCAACTTCCCAGGAGAAAATCCTGGGCAAAGAGATTTTTCAGAAAATATGACGGTAACAATTAGGCAGTGAATGAGGTACTTTACTTCCTAAATTTACAGGTAAAGGTTACAAGTAAATTTCCATGGTTCTCTCTGTATGCAGGTAGCACATCAGCTGTAGCTCTTTGTACAGGGGAGAGCAATTTTTGAAAGAATTTATTATAATCACAAAATTCTACAATGTGACTGCAGTGAGAGCAATCCTAATGTTTTCTTGGCTAACGTAAAGCCAAGTTTTAAAGGATGGAAGATTCACTTTTGCCTTACATTTGCAATCCCCAGGCATATTTTTTCTTCTTATAATGATCCTGGATTGTTGAAATGAAGTAGTAGCTTGTGTTCTTCTGAAATGGCTTTTGACACATTATCTTGCTGGTGAAGCCTGTGTACTTAATGAGTCAAAGGGAATCATTTTCCAAACCCCTCTGATATTTTGCATGGGTATTCATCACCACCATTATCACCAGTCATCCTGGTGAGCAGCAGGGAAGCTGTGTATTAGTCACTGTGAAAGGTGCTGCCTTGAACTATACATCACTGCTACCTTCTAATAGGCTTTGAAACAGGATGGCATGATTTACATCTTCTTCCCATTCTGAAAAGGCAGAGGAAGGCTCTTTTTCAAGCCCACATGCAGTCACCTTACTGAACTGGCAGTGACTGTTTGCCTTTCAGTAGGGTAGGTATGAAGGAGCCTTTAGGTAAGGGAACATCCTATCCTTGCCAGCCCATGGGAGTTGGGATTTGTGATATCCACCCTCTGGAACATCTAGCAATCCCTCTGGAGGGTCTGGTGAGACCATTTAGCAGCACAGCAGCACAGTGAAGGATCTGAATTCCCCATCCTACCCACAATTCATCGTGCTCCCCCTCTCTAAACCTCACAGATGCTGTAGACCTGAAACGTCCTTGGCGTGGTGACTCTGCCAACCCATGGAGCACTAAGATTTCTCATAGACATCTTTTATGAAAAATCCTTTCCTTAGGATTTTTTCTCCTGAGAAGCTGGGAGGCCTCAGGAACAAAATGTAAGCATTGATTATCTGCTACTGTGGAATGCAACAGGTGCATCTGTGATTGGCCCATGTTGGATATTTGTAATTAATGGCCAATCACAGCCCAGCTGGCTCGGACAGAGAGTCTGAGACACAAACCTTTGTTATCATTCTTTCTTTTTCTCTTCTTAACTAACCTTCTGATGAAATCCTTTCTTCTATTCTTTTAGTATAGTTTTAATGTAATATATATGATAAAATAATAAATCAGCCTTCTGAAACATGGAGTCAGATCCTCGTCTCTTCCCTCATCCTCAGACCCCTGTGAACACCATCACCAAGATTGCCATTTGTCTTTGCTATTTCTGCTGCAGTGTTTGGTGATTTGTACCATAAAGAAATTAGAACAAACAGCAAAACAGGTAATAAAGGTCTTTGTAAGAATGTCCAGACAGGCTCCCTTTCAAGTAAAGTCATCTGCTCATTACTGTTCACATATCAGTCTGAATGAGTGCATAAATTCTTAGATATTTGAGGGGAAACAGAAGAAATCCTGAAGTTCCTGAATAAGCAGGACTGCAAAGTTTATGGGCAGTCCCAGAAACCCAGTTTCAGGGATTCCTAATTTTTAAATAGACAGATAAGTGTGTCATCACCTCCAGGACATTAAATACAAGAATTTTTCTCCATCCAAATAAAGCACTTCCTTAAAGGTTTTGCTGTATCAGGTCCTGGGAGCCAAATAGGTCCCAAAGCTGCATTTCTCCACTTGAATTCTTGATGTCATTATTATGCCAGATATTATCTGAGAGGGATTTTGTTGTGGTCAGAAATAAGTAGTTTCAAATTAAACTTTAAAGAATTTTTTGCTCAGAAAAGAATTATTCAAAGAATTGATCATCCTTTGCTAATTTGATTGAGTTTCCTTGGCTATAATTCAGATAGGTAGCCACAAAAGATGCAAGTTATGATAAAATATTAATTTATTCAAAATAATAAAATATTCTGTCAGGTATCTGAAAATTCCTAGATTATAATGTCAAACAACAGCAGATATTATGTGTTCTTGACTAACTTAAAGCTTATAAAAAGATTTGTAAGAACAATTTTAAACTATCCTACAGAAACTATTGCTACAGAATGTAGGATACTTGTGATTTTCATTTTCACAAGTTCCAATGTTTTTACACCTTGCTGTACTGATTTTATAATCTGGATAAACAGCTCTAAAATCTTGATCACCTGTTGGAGAATTAGAAAAGGTGATTATCCTTTAGTTAATGTGCACGGTATCCTTACAGTTACTGTGCTAAAATTACTGTTATTGCAGTCATTTATTTTTGCTGAAATGCCACAGAATTCCTCAAGGCTGTGGATGGAGCTCAGTGAATGATGAACCTCTGATTATCCCAGCCTCTTGCTTGCCACCACCTCTGCACAGGAATCAACAGGAGTAAGAGCCCTTTATGTGGTTCATCCCTTCTGCAACTATGTAGAACAAACAAACAAATAATATTTTTTTAAAGTTTATGTTTCAGTTTAACCAGACAAATGATAAACACCCATTGTCAGAACTAATCTCTCTGAGACAATAATCACATTGATGGCTTAATAATAAACCAGATAGGATTGGAAAAAATAATATTTATAAAATCTGACCCCGAAGTCTGACCAGAATGCTGACTGCTCATGCAAAATATTTCATCTCCCTTTACTACTTACTGCTCTCTCTTCCTCCCTAACACTCAGAATGTTTCTTCCATCTGTTTTACTTCATGACTTCTTGCTATATTAACCATATTCCTCTGCTCTGCAGTGAAAGTGAGAACTTCCTTTGGCATCCTTTGTGGCACTGCCATTCTTGCTGAATGCAGTCTCAGTGATTTGTGGTGGCTGGATTCATGTGTGGCATCTTGTTGTGAGTACTCATCTAATAAACAATTTATAGATGCCTCAGTGAAATCAGCATGTCAGTACCAGCTTCACATATACTGCATGGGTTGAAAAAGTTATCAGAAATGGTAGTGAAGCTCTCATCTATGCTGCTGCAGAAAGGAATTTCTGCAGTCTGCTAGCAAAAAAAGAAGAAATATGTAAATGAGGAAGAAAAGAAAGCTGTCAGAAGACACCAGAAATGATGGTATTAGCTGGCTGCCACTCCTCATGCGGAATTTTTCTGGTCTGGGATTCATTCTTTTAACAATTGAAACATTCTGTCAAGTGAGACTGACAAACTGTAATCACTTAAGCCCTCTACCATAACCACTCAATCATAGCTTTGGCCAACACTAGGATTTCTATGTATGTAAGCAGAAAGCAATCACTCTTAACAATGCTCCTAATTAACTTTTCTTATGTAGATAACTCTAAGGCAGTGCAATGATTCAGTGTGGGCTTGGGTGGGAGCACATCCTTCTATTACTGGGCCAATAAAACAAAACTAAAGGAAAGAAACAAAACACAAAAGTGTGGATTGTGTAGTGGATTTATAATCCACTGTCCAAATAAAATCTTAATTGATTTACACTGGATTAATGCCAATATTTTAACACACTTGCAAGATTAGGCTTTGGTAATGGTGCATTAAATGGCTCTACTGATGTAATGTTTAACAGTAGAATAACAATCCTAGCCATATAATAAGACATAGCCCCACAAAATAATGACAAATGAATGAGTAAATTCAGTGGTTTCAGGAATAACAGGACATTTGAGGGTTTTGTTTAGGTGATGTTTTCTTGAAATTACCTCAGCGATATCTGTCATTTATCTAGTGCCTGCTGAAACAAAGTAGTTTGTGAGTTGGATGAGAAGCTGCTGAAAGTTTTGCTTTGTTAGATCTATCGATTTTTTCTGTAAAGAATGTTAAACTTGCATTGTGTTTTATGTCTGTGGCACAAGGGTGCAGCATTCTCTATTTTAACTTTAATAAGTGCCACTTGACTGTTAAGAAGGAGACAAATAGACAAAGACCCATTAAGCACTTTACAGGAGTCAAGGGTATGTAAACAAGCATGATAGAGAATGAAAAATTCTTTTCCCAGCTGGAAATCATATTAGAATAATGATAGAATTAATATGAGGGGATGCCTCATATTAATTGTAAAGTGTAAAGAACTTTTTTTTCCCACAAAATTGGTCACCTATCAAAATCAGGAAACTGCAAGAGCAAATTTATTTCTAACTGGTATGACTTCCTCAGTATTCATAAGCTGCAGTAACAGCCAAGTGTTGCTGAAGGTGATGAAAAGGAAATGATGAAGGGATTTATTCCAGATTTATTCTATATCCAACACAGTAGCTGTTTAATAACCATGACTTTACATAATTGGGTCCGTATGGGTAACTTATCCTCACCTAGGAATGAATCTTGCAATGGTACAATGACCAAGCAGTTCATTGCTCAGCTCACATGAACACCCTCCTTTTAAACTTTCATTCAACACAAGCTCAGCCTTTGGAAAAATCCTGAGAGACTAGAAGGGCTAGAAACCCAACAATCCCAAATGTTTGCACAATGGGATTGCCTGAGTGGCGCCCGGATGGGACACTGAGCTGTGCCCCAGCTGTGCTGTGGGATTTGCAGTGTTTCACTCAATCCCTCTGTGCACAGTCACAGCCAGGGTGCTGAGCAGGGGCTCCATCCTGGATGAACTGTAATCTAAAGAACCATTTTTTATTAACCAACCTGAAACCCCAAGAAAGTTTTCTGGCTGCATCAGTGCTAAAATCTGTGTGCCTTTATCCCTTTATCTTCCCTTTATCCAGTTTTGGCAGTTTCCAAGTCAGATGCCACTCCCTCACTGCGATGGTGTTCACAGGGGTCTTAGGATGAGGGAAGAGACGAGGATCTGACTCCATGTTTCAGAAGGCTTGATTTATTATTTTATCATATATATTACATTAAAACTATACTAAAACAATAGAAAAAAAGATTTCATCAGAAGGCTAGCTAAGAATAGAAAAAGAAGGAATGATAACAAAGGCTTGTGGCTCGCCTCTCTGTCCGAGCCAGCTGGGCTGTGATTGGCCATTAATTACAAACAATCACATGAGACCAATCACAGATGCACCTGTTGCATTCCACAGCAGCAGATAATCAATGTTTACATTTTGTTCCTGAGGCCTCCCAGCTTCTCAGGAGGAAAAATCCTAAGGAAAGGATTTTCCATAAAAGATGTCTGCGACACCTCACTGCTCCTCAGGACCCAGCAGCCTGAAAGAGAAGAGAACCTGTAATTTTACATTCACGTTGCAAAATCTTAGTCCAAACAGTACCATAAATATTTGTATGGCCTTTCTTAGTAACAAATATTTTTTTTCTCTTTTCAAATGCTCTTTAGAGGAGGACTTGAATGGGAAATGTGAATTGCTCTTGGTGCCAATATGAAGTGCTGATTCCCTTGTTGTCTAGAGCCGGATGGACTAAAGGCAGAGAAGTTCTCTCTCTTCCATACACGACAGAATGTCAAGTGGAGTTCTGTGTTTGTGCTAGAAAAATACTTGTGCTGCAGTTAAAGGATTCCAAGACTATGAATCATTTTTTCCCTATATTTTCTAGTCCCCAACTTTTTTATAAGGAAACACACTTCCAAAAAAAATAGCACAGGAAGAGCAAGGTACCAAATTCATTGGCTTAGTCAAGGAGCTTAAAATGGTCTTTCTTCACACATCTTCTGTCATTCAAGGTCAGAGTATTTGTTTGATAAGTGCTTTTACACCTGAAATGCTCTCCTTAGGTTTTAATTCCTGTTGAAGTAAAAATTTCCCCTTTTTTATGTCTATGTTCTTCTTTCTTAACAGTGGTTCTGGTTCATGATAAGCTGTAACCTTTCCTTTAGCAAGCAGTAAGAAAATAGTTGTATATTTACAGAAATGATGTTAAATCCAGGAGGGGATTTAACATCTTTTCCCTTCCCAAACCACAGACCCTTACAACAACAACTTCTGCTTGCTTTTCTCTGCTTTTCCTATTTTCTTTTTACCCCTCTTAGACTTGATAAGTGAGTCTTTCCACAGTCTAAGTTGCAGTAATTAATTCTGAAGCTTCTCTTTTTTCTCTTGAATAATTTTTACTTGTATATGATTTTCTTCTATCCTTGTATCTGAGAATCATCTCCAAAAATCTGAGTAGTTCTTTTTTTTGCCTTCATTTGTTATTTGTCATTAGATAACAATAATAAAAAAAATAAAATACACAGGTATAATTTAACTCCAGCAGAGAAGAGAAAGAAAAGAAATAAAAAATAACCAATGACTTTTCCTCTTGTTCTGTCTAAGCCATCTCCAGATTTCATGATCAGACAAAGAGCTCTCCTCCTGCTGCCATAGCTGCTATTGGTAAGTTTCTGACATTTAGTAAAATAATAAAGCTTTCCCAACATGGCACCCTTGATACACTCCTAACAGATTTAATCTAAAGGGAAAGAGCATCTTCTAAAAATACAGCTTTAAAATCACTTGAGGAGAATGTGATTACATTGCTGCAAATAGAGAAGAAGTGTTGGAATGCTGCTTTCTGCCTTAAATTGGTGATGTGGAGTAGAGCAGGTGGATATGGCAAGAAAAAGGATGCAGAATTTTCTTTTGGAAATCAATTATCAGTCAGCTTGTGCTTCTCCTGTGCTTTCCTGACAGTGAAATAATCTGTAAAATTTAAGAGTTCTTGCTTAATTTATTAGTATTTAAATTTTTATCCAGCCAGCCCAGTTCCAGGCTCCCATACTATTTTGTTATTTGTATTGATTCTGGTCTCAGAAGAACTATGAGCTGTAACAAAATGGTGCAAAAGATAAATTATTTCTATAGGACACAAAGGTGAGGCCTTCAAACACAATCCAGCCCAACAATTCTGAATGTTAGGGGAAGAAAATCCCTCTGGGCATTTACTTTACAAAGTCTTTTACTTTATTCTTTCATTGAAGCATTATGTATTGCCTCCTTTAAAATATACAACTAGTGGAATACCTGACCTGAAGAGCTGAACAAGCACAGAATTTCTTGGAATCTTTGATTTTAAAATAAACTTATTGATCTTTCAACAAGTGTGAGTGTGGGGATTATTTGTTTTAGAGGGAGACTTGAAAGAAAATCGTCTCTATGCTTTGGAAGTGACTCCTCTGCTACGGTTCACAATGTGATAGAAATTTTGCTCTGTTTTGGCTCCTGTCTGTTTCCCATCTAAGTTGCTTCCTATTTTCTGAAAACAACAACAACAACAACAACAACAACAACAACAACAACAACAAACAAAACAAAACAACCCCCCCCCAAAAAAAACAAAAAAAAACCCAAAAAACCAAAACAACCAACCCACCCCCCAAAAAACCAAAAACAAACAAACAAACAAACAAACAAAAACCAAACAAAAACAAACAAAACGAAATAAAACAAAACAAAGAAAAAAAAACCAAAAACAAAACAAAACAAAAACAAAACCCCCAAAAAATCCCCAAAACCCCCTACATGTGTTTTGGAATCAAGCCATTACACTTTAGCAAGTCTGTACTTTGATGTAGCACGGATGTCTGAGAGCACTTGTTTCCTCAGAGGTTTCAAATTCAGGCAACACTAGCCAATGGTCTGGCTGAAAATTTCACAGAAAAAGTTATTTTGCTGAACTTTTAAGTTAGTTATGTGTTTTACCTACCTGGGAACCACAGGGTTTCTACTGTTTAGATAGTATCTAGAGGTTTTCTACTGCAGGAAGTTTTCCAGAGCAGGATCCAAGATGAATCTGAGTAGATCTTGTCAGTAATCCATCCATTAAACACAAAGACCAATATCTCAATTTAGGTGTCAAAGAACAGCTATTAAAAAAACCTCTCATTCCTGGAAGTGATACAGAGCCACATGCCATCAGTGGCCTGAGAATTTGTTCTTACAAACAGATTGATTTTATTATAATGCTAAATCACAAAGCAGGAACCTTGATTTGTAATGGAGACTTGTGTGCTCTTTTAAAACCTGAGGGAATAGAAATTGTCAGTGGAAAAAAGTTGAGCTCATTTTTCTGCCTCAGACACATAAGCTCTTTGCTGGATCAGGTACCTCTTGTTTATTTTCCTTCCCCAGTTATTGAAAAAGTAAGAATGCAAAATGAACAAGCCCACCTCATTCTTTCAAGTTGAAAACTTTCGGTTTGTCAATCAAACTATAGGGGAACATAAAATTCAGAGATATATTTTACACAAAAATAAGATAAACTTTATTTTAGTTACAATACATTGAGTTTGGCCTATTGAATGAAAGAAGACTGTGCCTGTTAAGCAAGAATTGGAAAGAACCAAATGAAAGATAGAGCTGAGAAACATTCTTTTTTAAACACAGCAACCTGTAAGAAAGTAGAATTATTTTTTTTTTTAGAAAATATCTTTGTTTTATTTTCTTGAAGTTAGGACATATTCAGCCTCATAATACTCCTAGAACACTCCAGATAACAACATTAAAGACCATAGTGCCGAATATTTTTTAGGCATAGATGGAACTAAAAGCATCCAAGCACCCTGGGGAAAGGGACCCAGGCTGAAGCAATCCATGAAGAACTGCAGTCCTTGGGAAGGATTCACTTTGGAGAAGTTCATGGAGGACAGTTTTCTTGCTGGAGCAGGAAAAGAGTGTGAAGAGTTATTATATTCTATCCTGAGGAGAAGGGAGTGGCAGAGACGTCATGTGCTGGATTGAACACAACCCCCTTTCCCTGTCCTCCTGGATCCCTGTGAGAGGAGGAGCAGGGATAGAATTGGAATAAATTGGATATTTAGAATTGGAATAAATTGGATATTCAACTTTATTCCTGAATATCCTGAATGGATATTCAGGAATGAATCTGAGCTTTGGGAGAAGGGAAGGGTGACGGGAAGGGTTTTTTAAGATGTGGGTTTATTTCTCATTATGCCATTCTAATTTGATTGGTAATAAATTCAATTAATTTCCCTGAGACAAGTGTGTTTTTCCCATGATGATATTTGGTGAGTGATCTCTCCCTGACCTTGTCTTGACCCACAAGCCTTTCATTGGATTTTCTGTCCCCTGTCTAATTGAGAAGGAGAATCATAGAGCAGCTTTGGTCAGCACATGGCATTCAGCCATGGTCAGCCCACCACAGTTATTCAGGTAATAGAGGAATGATCTTGAACTTGACCTGAACATTTAAAAATTTCCAAAAAAAACCTGACAAAACTCAAGGATTTTCACCTGGAATTAGTATTCATTATTTGCACTCCACCTACCATCTAGAGGCTCTGATTAAATCAAGACCTTATTTTCCTTTGGCCATAAAGTCTGAGATCCTAAGAATTAACAAAATATTAAAGGTGTGAGAGACAAAAGGCAGCTGAAGAATGCTGCTATTTTATAGGAGGAAAAACACCAGCATGTGAAACTTGTTAAGTGATTTGTCTGAAGTAAAATCAAGTCTGAAAACAACCCAGATTTAATCAGTCATAAAGCATTAGTACAAAAAATATTCCTCTTTCAAATGCTTCCTCATTTTGGCATGTGGGTTTCCTGTCTTGCTTCTATTCCTGAACCAAAAGTACCACAGGCTGTAGGAGAAAGTCTGTTCATATAAGCTGTGGTTGAAGTCCCAGGCCTCTTCTGAGTAGTTGATAGAAACAGGGATAAAAAAGGCACCATTTAACCTGTCGGAAAAGAAGGGATGGTGATACAAACCCATTCAAAATTACACATGGGTAATGCTGTAGTCTTTTCAAAGGAAAAGATTGGTATCAGCAATATTGCACTAAATCCTAGAAACTGTGCTTCCTTGAAATAGAGGGAGAAATCTTTTGTAAGATTTGGGCTGCTATTAAAGTACTGCAATATAATTTTAAGTACTTAGGTGCTATCCTGAAAAACTACAAACAATTTCTGAGAGTTAATTAAAAAAAATAGTGAAAGATTAGATATTCATTTATTATAACAGTAATATTTTAGAAGTAGAAAGGCCTATCTATAATTCTCTGTCAGAACAAAAGAAACATGTATCAGGAGAAAAGCAAACCTCTAAACTTAGATCTAACTGCAATAAATATGGTTATTCAGTGAAAGTTATACCTCATTTTACACCACTGACTTCAGGTGGATTTAATACATCAAAAATTGATTTGGTCTCAAAGTTGGTTGATTTTTTGTAGCCTGATCTGATGGTATGGGTTTATGAGATATAAGGAGGAGTCCTTGCCAAACTATTGGGAGCACATTAAAAATCAAATCTTTGTTTTCACGAAAGAGTCAACATTCAAACAGGAGCGTCACTGAAATGCCTTCAAGCTGATTCTCTTCAAGCCTGGATGTGAGCAGCCAGCCAGGCATTTCCACAGAAGGTTCTCAAACGTCAGCTGCTCTCATTTATCAGAAATTAGAGTGACACTTCTTAACATTTTGTGCAGAGTTAACCAAATGTTATGGAAATTTCAGATGCCAGCCACTATGACAGAGTTCAGCTCCAGGTTTCTGCTGAATCAATGAGCTGAAAACAGATTCTTCTCTAAAGCCCTTTTTATTAATTTTATTAATCCATACAGCTGGGGTTTGAGAAATATAGTGAATTTAGAATTAAATTAATTCCTATTCTGAATTCTGAAAATATATGGATAACATGGTAAACCTTTGCTCTGCAGCTGCAGGAGTTTGGAATGTACTTATTTTTGTAATTCAACATGAGATTTTTACTTCTGGGGCTGTATGTTGGGGAAAAAAAACAAAGAGGAGAGTAATCCATGTGCTCCCTGAGTTTGAGGTCTCTGGCACACAGAATAATGGTGTTTTTCTTTGCCATTTTTTCTTTTTAGAGTTAAGGAACTGTTTAAGGTGATGGACTTGAGGCTTCAATGGGAATGTGCATTGTAGGACGTAAGGACACCAACAACCAAAGTATATTTTTTCTACAAGTGCAAATTGACAGCTTTTATTTAAAAAATATTATTTGCCATAATAATATGAGCAGTATGAGGCTAAATGTAATGGCTTGAAGTATTTTTTCCCTCACCATTACAGAAAAAGGAAGTGGTTGCTTTTACAACGTGAAGTAGCTATTAAACTAAATTAATAGATCTAATATGTCTGCGTTTGTAGAAAGCTATTTGACAAAGTTTCCCTTGATAGACTATTGTTAAAGTTCTCTAAATATGGGTGAGGTAATACATTATTAAGATGGATAAAGAATGGTTAGAAACCAGAGAGATGAATTAAAGATATCTTTTATTCATAGGGGTTGGATAAAGAATGAAACCCCACTGGGCTCTAATTGTGTCAACACTGTTTAATACTTGATTTAACATTTTCAACAGAGCTGTAACCACGGTCTTTATATCTGTGGGTGTAACCTGAAGAAGCATAGCTCAGTGAACTGCAGCATTTATGGCTTTGAGCCAATAAATGGGTTCCAAAGCAGTGGGTCAGACCAGACAGGATTATTTGCATCAGAGAAGGGAATATCCACATGGACAGAATTTAAACTTTAACCAGCCAGAACATTGCCAAACACTGGCACACGTGGACAATGGTTAAAGTATGGATAGCAAAATGTTCCAAAATGTACTAAAGCAGTAGTGAGTGAAATTACCATCCCTGGAAATGTTCAAAAATATGTGGGTGACATGGCCTGGTGGTGGGCTTGGCAGTTGATGGTTGGACTTGTTGATCTTAAAAGTTGGACTCTTATCTAATCTCAAGGCTTCTGTGATTCTAAAGCAACACCAGAGAGTTTGATAAGTGTAAGCAGGGCCAACATTTTCACATTTGGGCAGCACTGCAACCTTGGGGAAGGAGTTTTTGGAGCTGTTGTGCTGATGCCAAGCTGAAAACATCCTGTCATGGCAGCACTGAGTATGGCACGTGCTGTCCTCTGTTGGCTCTCCCAGGCAATGGTGACCCTGCCACCTACAAAGGCTTAGACCAAGCTGTGGTTCCTAAAATTGAGGCTGAAAATTCAGATGGAGATGACCACAGGTGCTCAGCCTCCCACACAAACCCTCTTAGAGAGTCACTGTCATACCTGGTTTGCCATAAACCTAGCTGAAACCCCAGTGAGGTCTGGGACTATCACTTCTGGATTTGATAGAGCTGGATCATGTTTCTTGTGACTTCTGTAGCAGTTCCAGGCAGCTATCTGTGTTTCCATGCTGAGCTGCATGGGTAACACAGATTTGAAAGGAGTGATTTTCACAGAAAGGAGTGATTTTCACAGAAGGAAGACTCTGTACCAGATTCTTCATGAACGAAGTGATTGTCTGACAGCTCTCAAGATAGCTTTCTAGACATTTAATTTTTCTCTCATTTCCTTAATAAAAACCCCTCTCTTTTCATGAAATGAGATCAGCTATACCAGCTTTTCAGACAATTTACATTGCTGACATCTATCCACATGGTGCACAGTGACAAAAAATCAAACCAGGAGTTGTGTTTGATCCACAGCAGTGTCTGAAAACAGTGTGTGCCATCTAAACTGGAATATACAACCCCCAGGGGTGAGGTGATGTCTGAACTTTAAGGACACAATTACTTTCGCAGAGATTGAGACATTAATATTTTATGTGTGACTTGGGTTGTTTTTTTTTTTTTTTGCACTCAAAAGAAAGCTAAATGTAATTTGAATGCCTGCTGTCTGATGAGTGACATCAGATGAGTGACACCTATGGGAAAATCATAGCAGAGGAATCAAAGTCTGAGACAGAGAAACCCTCTATTTGACCAGAGAGGAAGAGATAACACAGTCATTAATATAATAGACAGGAGTTTTGGTACTTAGTACCAGCAGTCCTTTGGCACCTAAATGGGAGACAGTCGCAGAAAGAAGAATTAATATCACTCTGTCTCTTCAATTTTCAAAATGTTTCAGACATTAAAAATGGCAAGTCCCTTCTAGTTCAAGTATAACATGGATGTGCAGAAGAAAAACTGGAAGAAAAAAATTAGGCTACCGAAAATTTGATTGTATTTTGCTTTTTGTTGTCAATCTTTAAAAAAGTCTTGTTTGCAGAATCTGTAAAAAAAACCAATGTGATAGCCAGGAACAGGATTACCTGGAGAAGTATTATGAATGGAATAGACCTGGTAGAGATAGCAATGTGTCCCAAAGCATGATTTTTCTCTACTGTATATTCATGACCAAACTTCTTGGATGATTGTATTCATGAAATGTAAATCTGCTCTGTGTTGCTAATTTCTTCCATTTCACTGATGTCAGTGATATCATTGTAATTGAAAGGAAGTTGATCAACCTGATAAGAGATGAAAATTAGCTTTACAGTTGGGTTTCCTCTCCCTTAGTCACGATGGTTATATGTGGGCTCTCCTCTGATTCATGGATCACTTTAGCTCCTGTCTGTGAGAGAAAAACAATGTCAGAACCACACAGGCTGTCCCCATTAGCTGTGCATTCTATGAGAATAGCTTCTATGGAAGTATTTGGAATATGTGTTCCTTATTGCCTATAATATTCTGACTGATTACTGAAATCTGAGGAGATGGACTTGACCACACCAGATGGGAAGGACTGAACTGTGGTGTCCCTGGACAAAAACCTTAAAAATGGAGCTGATATTTAAATCAATGGGATGGGGGACAAAACCATCTTCCTTTGGCTTTGCTTTAAAGCCTAGGTTTAAGGCAGTGTGAGCTGGCTCATTTGGTGTTGCTTGCAAGATTAGCATAGGGAATAAAAGCAGGACACTGTTTATGGATTTGGCTGAAATTTGTGTGTGGGAAAATACTCAGTAACATCAAGAAGGAGAAATTTCTGCACATGCTTGGAAGTCTCCTTGGAGCTCCATGGTTAAAAATCAAACTCACCAAGGACTTGAAACACTTCCAGGGTTAGACAGGGGTTGAATAATTTCTGTGGAAGCAGGCCTTGGTAATCTGAATTTACATCCCAGCTGAGCAACAACCACAAGCCATAAGGTCCAGCTCCTGTGAGGTATTTAGGTGCTTAATCCCCACTGGTTGCTACAGGAATCAGATGTCAAAGTACATTTGTAGATGTCAGCTCCAGAGTTCATTGTGTTTAGCTCAACCCAAGAGTATGAGTATTGTCACTGCATGTGAAACATCATTCCAGGCTGGATTGTGTATCTGTGCTTAGACTCCACCTGCTGTGCAAAGTCCTGCCACCAGAAATGTTTAACACACACACTCTTCTTTTAAAGGAAAATTAATGTTTTCTTTACATGGCATCAGGCATTTCACAGTTGAAAGCTCAAATATGTATCCTTTAAAAACAATACTTTGTGCTTCATCTCCAAATCCTTTTGCTGACACTGGGCTCAGCACTCCTCAGGTGTTGAACTCCGCTGCCTATAGAGCAAGTTAGAGATGTAGGAGCTGGCTGGATCAGTCCCACCCTTGTACCCCTCCTGTGAAGTAAATTATCATCCTCTTGTTACAGACAGGGAGACAAATGTAGACTGGGTTTGATTTGTAAGATTACAGTGCTGGGGAGCTGCTCACAAAATCAAGGTCGTATTTCAAAACAGATTCTATTTGTTCGCTGGGATCACAATTTTGCCAATGCACTACACTGTGAAAAAGGAATTAAGTGACAGTCTGGCAGTGATCTGTACTTTACTGGGATTAATATAAATTAATTCTGTCTTTATACTGAGGGGCAAAAATTATTAAACTCATTAAGAACATAACTTTTTCAAGATCCAAATGGATAACACTTAGATTTTCAAGTGCAAATCTTTACAATAAATTTTTTTCAAAAAATCCTTGAAAGGAAAGAAAAGGATGTTCTTTCTCTGTAGTTATGTTTTGCTTATTATTTTTAGAAGAAAATGTATGACATTTAAGAGATTAATGCTTCTTCATGACAGAATTATACTTAGAAGTTTTCTCCCAGCAATATTGTTTCTGCAAAATTAGAACTCTGTGACCTTTCTGGATGGTATAAAATTTCTGTTGATTGCTATGACTTTCCTAAAAGAGCAATTCTTAATTCTCAAGCTTTAAAAAAATAAAAATGTTTTGAACTCTTCAGAGTCTGAACCTGCTTATTTCTAGAGGTGAAGAACAAAGCAGACTCAGAGCACAACTCTACTTTTTTTTACTTGCATGAACCATTGCTACACAATCGTCTTGATTTTCCCTGGACTAACACCCTCAAAGGTGGGCTCGTGACCCCACATATTGATCCTCATCGTGGAGAGGAGTCTAAATAAATTCCACGTTCAAAACAAGCAGCATCTGAAAAATTTCTCTGCTCAGGAATTAAAGGTATGGATCATTGTGTGTTAGCTGACTCTCGATGAAGAATTATATCATCACTTTTAGTGCACAAGCCTGCAAAGTTACACTTTTTATCTTAAATATTTACCCAAATACCCCAAAAACCCACTGGGAGGGCCTGATTGCCTCTGGAAGGGCCTCTCGGAATGCTGTTCATGGGGTTGTCTGGGCAGTTCTTTAAGCTGTCTTTCACCAGCCACATTAGAACAGGGGCTCAGACTCTGCAGGGGCTCTCCAGGCTGCAGCTGTGCCCAGACTCTAGGCTAGAATGCAAATCTATCCTGTTGGTAGTTCCACATCCAACCTATGTCCTTTCTGGGTCTTCCCTGTGGTGTCTGCACACAAGCCTTGGATTTGAGAAAAATCACATTTCTTTGAAAGCTGCCAGTGAGCAAAAGTCTGTTGTGGCTGTACTGAGGGTTTCCAAGCATAAATGGACTTATGGACCAAAAAACTGATGCCAGCCTGGGGCTATGTACAAGTCACAAACAGGATGGGGCTGCTGTGGAACGTGCCTTGAGCTGTTTTATTTT
>JAHXMQ010012337.1:33469134-33585915 GCA_020466415.1 Ammodramus savannarum pratensis
TTTGTCCTTGCTTTTCCACAGTTTAAATAATTTTTCTGCTGATCTACCTCATGGCTGCTGCTTAGCTCTAATCACAGTTCTACTGCTTCTGGGGCCTGCCTTTTGCAGCTTGCCCAAAATCCTCTAATTTTGTGGATTCCCACAATAAACTATGTCAGCCTGAACTTAGCTTCACTGCAGAGCTGCTGGGTGTTTTTGTGACTTTGCTGACCAGTATACAATCTCATCCTGTGTCTTGCTGCCAGTGGTGGCCAGCAGGAGGTGACTGGGGGCTGCAAGTCTCTAGAGACACCTCCTGCTTTTACACTCTTGACAAGAATTTGCAGCTTGGGGACCTCTCCAGAGAGATTTAGATAAAACTTTGTGTTTAAAAGGACAACAGGAATCCTTGTTCATGATTTTATACAGCATCCCTTGAGGTCATGTAAAGGGCTAGCATTCATGTCATCCTGTAGCAAGGACTTCCAGCAGTTTAACTGCACATTCAGTGAGGATTCACCCTCTTTTTTCAGTGTGAACTTGCTTCCTGGGACTTTCAGTTAATAAACTGTAGCTAATCCACTGGGAAAGAAAGTAAACAAAAGGTTTTTGGGGATATTTATGATTTTAAATGTCTCTGTCACATATTTGGTCTTTGCCAGGCTGAACAGTCCTGGTCTGCACATTATTTTTTGTATGCAAGATACTCCACAACCATGATCTCTGTTCTATGAACTTCTGTCAGTTCTGTCTGTTTGAGATGAGGCAATTAAAACTGCACATACAGTTTCTGGGTGCAAGACACATTTAAACAGTTATTCAGCACCTCCTGCAATTCCTGGCAGCTGCTCCATCCTGAATAATTTATTATTTGTAAATAGTGATACCTCACCTCTCACTGATAGCTATTCCTAAGTTGCCTCTAAAGGTGATGGACAGCTTTCTGGCAATTTACTGACCATTTACCTTCCTTTCCCTGTCTTTTACCCAATTATACACCCATGAAAATATCTTTTACACTGTCATTATTTCCTTAAGAACATTTGGTGAAGGCCAAAACCCTTAAAAAAAACCCAACCCAATAGTCAAGCCCATGTCAATACCCTTCTCAACTTCTAGAAGGTTTAGATTTGTCAGACAGGACTTCTCATCACAAAAGTCACATGGCTCTGTCTCAGCACCAGGGAAAATGGCCCAAATCAGTATTAAACAAAATTTAACTTCTGATATAAAACCTTTCAAACCCAGAGCTTTGATGTACAGAAAGAACAAAAAGCAGGACAATACAAGTAATGTGACTGGAGAAGAGCTATTCAGCATAAATGGAGGAAATTATGGACTTAGAAACATTTCATAAGGAAGCAGAAGGAGCAGACAGGAAAATTTACCTGGAAATAAATAAACACATATTAACCCACATAATCCTATACATCAATTACTGAGCACTATGCTCAGTAAGCAGAACCTCTCAATGGGAGCAAACCTGAATAAGTATCAATGATAATAAATATCAATTTCTGCCCAGCCTCCAGCAGAAGTGAAAAATACATATTTTCAAATAAGTGGAGGAAAATCAAATGTATGACAACTTTATATTCTTCAGTGCTATTGTTGCATCTGACACACTTTTCTAAGTGTCAGTGATTTTAAGATAGTGGGACAAGCTAAAACGGTAGCAGGAAAAATAAGGCTTAGAAATCCTTTTACTGTAGTATTCAGCAGTGTGAATGGGGAGAAAGAAAAGGAAGAGGCACATTTTAGAAGAATAGGGAAATACATTTGACAAGTAAAAATAAACTGTGGGATTCATTGCTGCAGGATGCACAATGTCTATTATGGCCTTGAATTACTAAATGATACATCCCAAAGCAAGGTGAAGGAAATAATATGGCCAAGGTAATAAAGATATTTGATATCAATCTGTAATATTATATATTTATAGATTAGCTGCAATAGGAATTGTTTTTTGAGGAACTTTTGCATGGATGGAGGAGAACATGGTGGAGCAGAACTTGACTGGAAAGTAATAAATACAAAATGTTTTAAACGTTTTTATTTTTCAAATCCTAACTTAATTCCCCTAAATTATAGAAGAAACTAGGCTATGCAATGTTTGTTCAACCAGCTAGTTGTCTGCAATATTTATGTGTTTCATGGGAATAACAGTAAATGTCAAAGATAAATGTATGTCCTCATGGCCAAGTCACAGTGACTTAATTTTTCAAGTGTCCTTTTTGGACACTTTTTGGTGATAGAAGGCTAAAAATGTTTTAAATGCATTTAAGAGTTTTTTGTTAAAAATCATATGGGTGTCCCAAAACTGGTATTTTCAAACGATTTTGGAATAATGTAATATGCTAAAATGTCTGGGAATGGCTATGCAGCACTGTAAAGATCAGTCTGGCTTATTCATCTTCCAGACACTCTTTGAACGTGCACAATGAAGCCAAATCCAGAATTCTGATTTCATTGTACCTGCTTTTTGACTTCAGAGGAAGACCTTCCTAAGGATGATCACAGGATTAGCTGAGGGATAGAAGCGAGAGCTAAAACAGGTTTTCTTCCTGTTAAACAATTTTCCTATGACTCAGAAGCAAGACAAAGGATGAACAGAATACAGGAACTTAAGAACACATTCTGTGTGATGTAAAATGTCTCAACATGGATTGCTTTTAGAGGAAACATGCTTAGGAAGAGCTGAGATCCTTTTAGAAATTATTTACTAGGAGAAAAAAAAACAACCCTAAAAAAATCCCTGTCAATATGTGTGTAAATTCTGATTTTTAAACTTTGCATAAGATTGAGCTACCAACACTTCCTTGAAGATTATCATACTCTGATCTTTGTTCATTGATGTACAAGAGTTTGAAAGACATACAAAGAGAACAAATAATTTCACTGCAACAATGATGAAAACAGAAGATATGTTTAAGGGCTAGATTATATAAGTAAGTAGCCAAACCATCCACTATTTTCATATTAAAACAAGTGAGACTTTTCCTTTCTGAGATTGCTTTGTGAAGAACAAAATTTCATGTTTGTGATAGCTGAGGTGATTTGGATATTTCCCAACCAGATCTGCACTAGATGTGCTGTTATGAACCAGTCACAACTTGTTCTATATCTTGAGAGCACTTCCACATTTTTTCACTGTATGTTAAAAACACAACCTGCGTGAATGATTAACAGAAGAGGCAGTCATGGAAGGCTCAGAATGTTTTTGTAGTATTTCTTATAATAATGTGATCTTAAACCTCTACTTAAAAAAAAAAAAAAAAAAATGTTTTGGGGCAAAAATCCCGCAGCAAAAATAGAAAATTCTAAAATGTTTTATGACAACAGTTTAAAATGAAACTGTTTCAGCATTAAAAATCCATTAAAAGTTAAATGAAACCTCCCAGCACAAAGACAAATATCTAGGGATTCAATTACTGAAACTGCATGCAATCCACTTATTTAAGTGGAAGATTCTTTTTTCAAGCTTACAAGAAAAAAGAAGTCTTGAAATAAAATAAAGAAGCCAACAACATCTGTACATCACAAAGCAATAAAGCAATTGAATGTGATATTAACATATGAAACAGAAATTAACTATACTTTTCAAAGTGTTCTTTAAAAAGAAATGGGAAAAAAATGGTCTGATGATATGTTCTTAGGCTTCTGATTAAAAATTGCAGCGTTCCATAGTTTTGGATTAATAAGTTGAGTGGGAAAGTTGGTTGTCGTGTCCTAGGCTTGTGCTTCTGGACCTAAGCCCGTTCAGAATTAGAAATGGAGAATATTTGCTAAAATTTGCCAGATCTGAAAATAATTCTGAATTTAGGCTTATCTGACTTACAAGCAAAGTATGTTAGGTCCTTCTTTCCATCCTAAATAAAATGAAATGGATAGAATCATTCAGTGTTCACTGATATTGATCCAGTAGAGATTAAAATAGAGCACTGTGGGAATCTGCTTTAGCTCTCTGTTACAAGAGGTCTGGAGTTCAAAGACTTTGCACAGCTATACATTTACTAAGAAAATAATATCCATTGTTCTGTACTGGCTGATTTGTTAAGCTAGGGAAAGAAAAAAAAAAAAAAAAAAAAAAACTAAGAAAAAAAATCACTTTTATTCCAGAATGTTGATTCTCTTAGGAAAGCTTTTAAACTGATATTTTTTATCCCTCTAATGAAACAGGAAAAAATACAACTCTTCTCATCACTGATAAATTTAGAATGTATATAATCATGATAAGAATTGTTCTTTTCCTACTTTATATAACCCAGGTGCATTCCTCTCATTTATTTGGAGGTGGACATTTTCAGGAAGATGATTGCAAGCAGCATGTCTGGACTGCTGCAAATTGCAGGCAGACTGGTGACTTCATCTCAGCTCTCCAGGGTTTGAACAAAAGCACACACTGATTTAAATTTCCTAACTGGTCAAAAAAAATAATCCTTGGCTTAACCTGGTGAAATCTGCCTGTGATGAAGCGCTGCCTTTACTGTCAGTGTTATGCCCTTGAAAGGTGTTCAGGGCCAGCACTTGGCAAGAAATGTAGCTGTGGTTTCCATGACATATGTTAGACAAGCTAATAATAACATTTTTATTCAACTTGGAAGAATCAGTTTGCAAAATGTCTAATTTGCATAGTTGACTAAGTCAGGCTGGTGGCTGCTTTTTTTTTTTTTTTTTTTTTTTACTCCATATATGTACAAGCCAGCCAAATGTAGAAAACCAGAATGTTATTAGAGGAGTTTGAAATGGAAGATAAGTACTGACAGGAGAAGAAGATTATGAATTCCTGGCAAAGACCGACCTTCCTGTCTGTAAAATAGGCACATCTCTGGTGTCACACAGCAGAAAAGGAGGGGAGGGAAAAAAAAAAACAGCTGCAAAGAAGACGCAGTTTTGAGAAAGGCAGACAAAAGAGTAATTGCCATGTTAAATAGCAAATTTGGGCATGCCTGCTGAAAGCAATTTGAGTTCACATGGGTGAGAACGAAGGAAAGCTCTCAGTTTATACATAACTGACACAAATTAGCAATAAGCTATTTATTCTTTCTGCTTCTGTCACCTTGGAGTAATAACAACCTTTCACAGGGAAGTAATGATTAAAGTCATCATGACCAGATTTAACCCACTGACCAAGAAATCAGCAAATGAATCCACTCTTGTGACCAAAGTCAAGAATGGCCAGTGGTACAAAATTAACCCAGTCTTTATGATATTTGAGAAATGTAATTTCATGCTCCACCTCAGCTGGTTTGCCTTGTTATACCTTGTTATAGTTCTTTGGAATCACTAATAGCATTTTTGAAGAAAAAAGGAGCCCTTCAGTGAATTGAAGAGAAAGTTGGGTTTCATCCACAATTCCTAAATTTGGTAATCCTAAATGAAATGTCTGAATTATGTGAATTTCACAGTTAAATGATAGGATAATTGGGGGGGTTTTATGGTGTCTGGTGTTGGTCCCTGTAAGGGTTGGAGACGTGTCTTAAACACATGAAGGCAAGATTGTGAGGAGGAGTCAACATGGGTTTAGATGAACCAGGGCAAATTAGGCAGATAATGCCAATGACCAAATTTTGCTTCCTGTGCTGAGGTGGTTGAGGCTGTAGGGAAGGGGAGGGTTTTTAGTTTAATAAAAGTCACCATGAGGTCTTGCACCTGGGACAAAATAATCCCAGGCAGCAGCATAGACTTGGGCTCATCTGGAATCTCAAAGGAGATTCCACCTCTGCAGAAATGGATCTGGAGGTCCCAGTGGGCAACAAGTCAAGGGTCAACAGCCTGGCCTTGCAGCAGAGCCATCCATGAGTGTATCAGTAGGAAATGCATTTATTTTTTTGATTGCCTGAGTGAATTGCAAGTGCAATTGCCAGTGTAGGTTGTTTTGAGGACAGCTAACTACTTCAGTCCTCAGCCAGGCTGAGGAAAGCAATGTCCACCCCCTATATTTGGGATCTGTGAAACTTCAGGTGGAATCCTGTGTCTGATTTTGGGTTCCCTGTACAAGAAGGGTACTGTTGACATGCTGAAGGGAGTCCAGGAAGCCAACAGGGTCAGTCAGGAGCCTGAAACACAATGAATGAGGAAAAGCTGAATGAGCTGCACTTGCTCAACCTTAAAAAGAAAATTTTTCTGTGAGACCTTACTGGTTTTCTACAGCTCCTGTTATCCTGGGACACCATGGAATCACCATCACTGGAGATGTTCAAGACTTCTTTGGGCATGACCCTGAGTAATTTAATCTAATTAGACCTTCTTTGAGCAGGAGTTTGGACCAGGTGACTCCTTGAACTCCCTTCTAGCCTAATTTTTCCCATGATTTGAAATCCTCAGGGCTGCTTTGAGGAGAATGAACAGGTCTAAGTGTTTATTCAAAAACTCCATAGACCTTGTGCAAGAAATAAAAGCAAAAAACTGATGTAAAATACTTTGACAAACTTGATCACAGCACATATGAATAAGGGTGGGATGTATTAAAATTGTCATTTGGACTTTGTAGGCTATAAGTGCTTTTAATATGAGCATGTGTGTGTGTGTGAACTGAAGCAATGGAAGAGCAGCTGATTTCTTAAAGTTGTTTTTAGCTTCATATTAAGTCTCTTGAATTTACTTTTATTAGTGAGTATAGGTAATTTTTGTTACTTTTAGCTTAGTTTAATTTAGCTAGTCTGCTTATTCACCTCTACATCTACATAAAGAGGAAATTTAAGGAACCTTACTTAGTCTGAAATACACATCATTCACTTGTAATTATCCACCAAGCATTGTGAATTAACCCACCTTTATCATGCTCTTTTATGCATTAATTGCTTATCAAATAATTTCCAGCCAGTCCAATTGCTTGATCCTCTTCAGTTTTCCCAGTCCACTTTTTTGCCTTCTTCTGTGCTTCAGAACTTCCTACCTTCTGTTGAACTGGCAATTAATCATAACAGCTCTGTTGGCAAGCAGTTGCCTGCTCTTTATAGAACACACCGTATGCCTCTTGCTCACAGTTCTCTATAGTTTTTGGATATGATAAAAATAAAGCTGGTCTGCAAATAGCTGAGATGTTTAGCTAGGAGCTGCTTTTGGAGTTCTCTGTGTGATAGAAGCAGAGTATTTCATGTGTCAAAAAAGATTATGCTTTTACAGGGAGAAGAATGAACAATGCCTTCATAATTTCCTTATCAGTAAGAATAGACCCCATAGAGTCAGAGAGTTTTGACTCAGATTTCCCTAAGATATTTCAGCAATGTCTCCCACCTGAAGCAGGACTGACTAACAGCCTGGAGTCAGAGCAGAAGTGCTGCTCAAAATGGAGTTCAGCATGAGTTTAAATTGTGTATTCAAACCCAAGGGGAGGCAGAAAGGCTTCAGCCTGTGCTCAAATCCATAATCAAGAGAACAGTTATATACACTTTAAATGGGAGACTGAGTGGCTTTCCAAACTGGAAAGGACATACTTAGAACGGATTCTGGTTGTCAAGCTTAATGTAGTCTTGTGCTTAAAATGAGATTTTTTGCGTTTCTTTGGAGGTTGAGGAGATATGTTTGACCAAATGTAGCTCAGGTGGTAGTCTGAGAGTTGAGGCATTAATGGTTTAGGCAATGGCATCATGATCTCTGCACTGAATGGTTGTAATAAATCCAAGACTTCTTTTAGTTCAGACATCATCAGTGTCACAGCTCGACTGCAGTAGGCTGAGTAGGTCGTTTTGAGGACAGCTGACCATTAATCTTTGATCATTTGTACTTGCCCTTCTTCCTTTGACAACACAGGGCTATTTTGAAAGGAGTATTAATAATAATCTGAAATATATATTAATATTTTTAGTACAACAGTCAGACAGAACATCTTTTTTAGGTATCAAGGGTAATTGAAAGGTTCTAGCTTTTTTTTTTCCAAACTGAAATCTATTGTTTCAGTGAAAAAAAATCTGCACTATTTTGAACTGTGGAAAGGAATACATAGCAGGATAAAATCCAGACTCATGTGGCATAAATAGCAAACCATCCAGAAGACTCCCTGAGGAATTATTTTTCCCAACATGGTACTGCTGGTTGTTTATGTAAAAAAAAAAACAAAACAAAAAAAACCAGCCCCCCAACACACCACAAAGTATTCTTGTGTGCTAAATTCCACCCCACTAGCACACTGAAACACACAGAACCTCTGCAAGCCAGACTTGCCCAAGGCCCTTCCCTGAATTTCAGTTTCAGAGACATTCTGACGTGCAGTCCTGCTCCTCGTGGTGCTTTGGGTGCTTTAATACTGAGCAGCAGCTGATTATTTTTGGCTCTGAGCAGCGCTGAGTCATAACAGAAATGTTAAGGAATACAGGCACACACCAACTTTGTGAGCATCACCCTCACTCAGGATCAGAGTCAGGCACATGGAGAAGCAAGAAAGAGCAGGGCCAAGGGTTTTCCAGCTTTCTGCTTCCCAATCTGGGGAACTCAGCAGTTGTTGTGGAGCAAATCCTCCTTCCTCAGTGATACTGCTGGCTTTTTGAGCTTTACTTGGAGGTAGATATATATCAAAAGAGAGAAAAGAAATATTAGAGGTTGCATGCTGCAGGAATCTGAGGAACTAGTGATTTCCTGAACCCATTGATGGCAGGAATAAAACATAGTTTTATTCTTGGGCTTTACTTTCATTGCCTCAGATATGCCTATTTTGTGTAGATTATCTGACTGATCTTCATCTTCATGCTCTTCTCCTCTTTTGGAAACTTTCTATTTAGAAATCTCCCAAGCTTGGTCTTTGTAAATTGTACTCCATCCAGTTTGAACATTCTGAGAGGTCTAAAGGAGAAGGACAAGGAACTGGTTTTGCAAAACTATTATTGCAATCTGTTTTCTCTCTATTGCTATATTTAGTGCGAAGAAATTATACCTTCTTGTAAATTAAAAATAGCCAAAATATGCCACTGAGTAAATTAAAAATAGCCAAAATAGCCATTTGAGTCACCAGATAGGTGTTTCAGCAGCATGTTTGGTTCAGGATTATATGAGCCAGTCCTTTGTCTCCTGAGGGTGCTGAGATGTTGTCAGCATAAAAAATCCCCACTCTGCTTTGAGATGACAAAGTCCTCATCAGTGGTTTTCCTGTGTAGCCTACTGGTATGGTTGTTTCAAAGATGTAGGAACATTAGTGGATGTACCACAGGAAAAAAATACTGAATCTCCTAGTTTTCTTGCTAATTAAAACAAGCTTACATTCCTGTCTTATTTTTATTACCATCAAGTAGTGAAATAGGAGCATGTTCCCTACCTTTCTTGACTTAGATGTAATATCCTTTATGAATTTGTGAGGACTTTGAATTAAAAAAACCTGAAGAAGGAGTATTGCCTCAGCCAGGAAGGTTTTAAATTTGCATGTTTGTTCTTAATGCAGGGAGAAAGAAGATAGACCAGACGGAACATTTTGTACCCATTCATCACCTGCTTGTCTAGTCTGGCTTTTTGATTTTTTGTTGACGTTGTCCTTTAGTTAGAGATAATTTCCAGGCAATTTCAAGGCTTCTTTTGAATATGTAAATATTTTGATGATTTAAAGGCTCAAAGCCCTGGAGGGTAAAGGAGGCCAACAGAAATCACATTTTTACAGTGTCCAGAGAGATTCGAGAGTTCTCCTCAGAAAGCATCTGGATGTGGTCCTGGGCAAGGAGCTCTGGGTGGTTCCTGATTGAGCAGGGGGCTTGGACCAGGTGGCTCCACAGGTCACTTCCAGCCTCAGCTATTCTTTGGGGTTCTGTTTTGTGGAGATAATCAAAACTCCACAATTTTTGTGAAAGCTGTGAAGCTGGTATGTTTATTACAGCGCTGGATGCGTGTAGGAATCGTTCCCCTAAAACGACATGAGTACCTCTGGGAACTTCAGGTCCCTTTTTATCTCCCTCTCAGATACATATGCATACAATTTCACAATAGGTTCATACATATTCATTTTTACGAATTTTGGGTGATATTTGCCGCTGGTTCTTCTTTATCAGAAAGAATTCCTAGGCCAGGCTTATCTGCTCTTACAGGAGTCTCTGTCTGTCTCTCTCTATCACCCTCTGTCTCTCCCCTCCTTATCTCTGTCCTTCACTGAAGCAACTTCACTGAGCCTAGGTTCTGCAGTCAGGCTAAATAACCATGTTTTCTAACCACAGACTCAACCCAAAAATGTACATTTCACCTAAATCAAAATGGATTTCTACCCTGGAAAATTTCCACTTTGCCTCAGTTCTGTCCTTTGATTTTAGTCCTGAAGCCTCTGAACTCAGCCCTGGTGCCAGCTGGAAAGGATTCTGACAGTCCATGATCGCAGGCTCCCCCAGGGGGGTTCACCCCAAAACACAACATACCTGTTCCAGAATATCGTGTGGTGCTCCTCAGTAATGGAAGAAGACTGATCTGAAGTGAGGGTAAGTATACAAAAACCCCTGAAAGGGCTCCTTTCAGCTGAAAGTTCCTACATGAAAGAGCTTGATTACCACCATAAGGTAACGAGTTAAAATCTCAGAGAGTTTGACATGATATTTACATTGTGAAGCTTTCAGCTCTCTGCTTTTGCTTCATGAGTCAAAATATCAGAAATTCCTCCCTTTAACTGACAACATTTGATATAATAGATTCTGATAGTCTATAAAGGGAAAGTGGGGTTTGTATGAAATATGCACTGTAAGAGGATTCAAGGCAAAAAAAAAAAGTTAAAAAGAGATAGCAGGGGAGGTATAGATATGTTACTGATGCATAAACAGTAAGAAAAAATGTATGGGGTTTTCCCTTCTTTCTGAAGGGAGAAAACAATTACAATGAAAAGAAGGATGAATCACACTAACCTATCACCAAGGGAGTGCAGAATAAAGCATCAGGACAAAACAGCTTTGAGACACAGGGTTAATAATCATGTTAAATATGTAAGTATTTGTATATGTCCCCTACATTTTTTTGGGTAATCACTCATAGTGTAATAGTGTTCAAAATTCTATTCATCTTCCACTTGCATTTCATATTTTGAAAATTCATAAGCAAGAAGGTTTTATTTTTTATTTCCCGTAGTGGGAGATGAAATCTAGAGACTTAGAAAAGTCAGGAATCTCAGTAGGAAAGAAGAAAAAGATAATTTGTCTGTAATCTTTAAAGCTAGAATTATTCACTACAGCTTTTTTTGAAGACAATCATCTAGAACAATTCTGTTCCATTGGAAAAAATACAATTGGTAGAAAAATAGAAATCTTTTAAGAAAGTAAAAAATCAGGTGTTGATTATACCCAGCAAAAAGCCTGTTGCTTTTATGCTGGATCTTGTGGTGTTCGGTAGGGTGTTTTAGTTCTGCTTTTTGTATTAAAGCCTGAAAAAGCTGTATCTTGAGATATAGGCTGAAAATACCGCAGCTATTATAAAATCTCACCACCTTCAGTGTGGGATTTGGGATATGAGTCTGATTTACATTTCATGGAGTTTGGGTTTCTGAGTGGCAGGAAAACACCTCTCCAGGTCTTTCATGCTGAGTGCAGAAGGACCCTGACTGAAGAATAAAGAATAAATCAGCTGGTTTCTTGGGCAGGGCTTCACACACTGCAGAGAACAAATGCTTTCAGTCCTGTGAGGAGCTGGAAACAATTACCAAAATACAAAGGCTGCAATGTGTTTTTTGTGGGGATATCCTAGACGGGAGTGTTGGCAAAGCTTTGCTCTTCCAAGCGAATTTGTGAGAGTTCAACACTGCTGCAGAGTGAGGTTGGGAGAGAGGAATCTGCCTCTGGGTTGGAGGGGCTTGGGGTGAATATTTCCCTCAGTGTAATGGGTATCCAGCTCTGGAAGTCTACTTCTCATCAAATAGCTGCATTTTTATATATGATAAAAAAAATGTGTCAGCAAAACTTTTCCAGTGCACTGTTCTTCTGTATGGATATTGAATTAGTTGGAGTACAGAGCCTGAATAAGTGACTTGTTTTTTTACCATGTCTAATTCAGACAGGAATAACTATGCAGATCATTGCTATTAAGTGACCTGGATTACCCACTTTTGTTCTGCAACACAAGTGTAGTTAGCCTTGGAAATTATTGCTGTTCTGACTGGTCAAGCAGCAATTTGCACTTGATCATGTGTTAAAATTATTTTTTTTGACAGAGACACAGGTAATAAAGTGTGTATTTATTAAGTTACAATGAGCTTAAATCACATTTCTTTTCTTTCTAGGAAATTACTTAAAATGACTGCTCAAAACTAAGTCCCTGTTTCATGTTTTTCAGGAGTTGGGATTCTTTTCTGAAGCTGAACATGACTCTCTGTGTGCTGTCAGAATTATCAGGAGCTCATCCCAAGGCCATGAAAATCATGGAAATATCTGTAATATGCCAGAAGCTTTGGAGAAGGCTACATTATACTCATGGTAAGAGTGGTGCCATAGGCTCATAAGAAATAAGATACATAGAAATGTCCACATTTTATTAATTGTAATGATAACTGGTGTTATAGACTGAAACATTCTGCTTACTTTCTCTGTAGCTAGAACTGGTTAAAATTTAGAAAGGAGTAATTATCTCTAAATATTGTCATTATTATTGAATGAATAATGAATAATTGCATGAATATGAATACTACAAAAATATTAATTGAATTATATTCAGTGAGAAATGACATTAACAGAACAGAGGAGTCATAGAATAGTATTGACAAGATCTGCTTGCAATGCAATCAGCAGTGTTTTGTTCTACTTGAAAAGAATGTCCTGAGAGAGATGAAAGAATTTAATCTGTGTTTTTTCTTCATTGTGACAAAATTATCAGCTTTAAGTTAGTGTTGCACACATGATGCTAAACCTGATTAAATATTTTTGAGAATGAAATTTTAAAAAGCTTCAGAGTGCATGTATCTTTTAGAAAGTGAGAATAACAGAAATACTTGTGTCTGCCTAGAAAATAATGGCTTCTCTGTCAGTATGTTCAGTTTTAGTGCTATTAATAATAACGTAAAGTTCTCATATGCTATTTTTCATCTGGAAATCAAAACTGCCTTGGGAAATTCATCTCAGCTCTGTGTCACAATAAGACTCATGAAGTGATTAAAGCAAGGACATCAGTTCAGAGAGACAACCCTTCTGTTCCAGGCGGGTGCTCTAACCAAACAATCAATATTCATTTTGGCTGCACCAGGTCCATCAAGGAACACAGAGCAGATCACAGCCAGTGATCAAGCAGTTTATTTCCAAGGAAGGGTTATTCAGGAACAAAACAAACAACTACTCAAGTCTGAGTTTTAATATTTTAGGGAGGCCAGAAGAGCACTCTGGTAATATCTATGAGCTCTCCAAAGATTTAATGTCTGTTACACAGTAAATGCTGCATAAAAGTGATACTCAAGGCATTATAAAGGGATGTTATATTACCACAGCATATCTCTATTTCAATTGAATTAAGGGACATAAACCTGTTTTATGTGTTTCAAGCAGTTTCAGCTTGCAACCTAGTAAATGTTACTGCTTACTACCTGGATGAGTTTGTGCATCAATAGAATGAACAGTTAAAGTCAATACACAAAATATTTGTAGCAGAGCAAGTGAAACAGAGGGTTTTATTCAAGAACATTGCAATTATTGACCTCAAGTGCTTTGATCAAGTTAGGCATCACACTTCAATAGAGCAGTCAGTAGAAATAAATATGTGTTATATGGAGTTATGGCTTTGTGGGAATGATACATCCAGGAGAACAGAATAAATACCAGTGCATCTTGATGGTGTCTTGGTTTCATCTTAAGCAGCTATGCAGGCTCTCTTTTTTGCTATTTCTCCCAACATCTGTGTTATGTAAGTGATGCTGGTTTAAGTTTTTGATAATGTGCTATTTTGTTGTCTTTGAATTATGAAGGTTCACAAACAGAGCTAATGTCTTAGGTCAGTTCATTTAAGGAAAAAAGGCAAATAGAATAATTATTTATTTATAAGTTAAAGAGAATGAATTATACAGAATCCTTTTCTTTTTCTGTATCACCACCTCTTTCATTGCCAACACAATTAACCCAAGTACACTCTTATTTATTATTAGTTTAGGCAAAATGCACATTGCAGCTTCAGGCTTTTAAAAAGTGGTTTACACACTAAACTTGTTGCATTGAACTAAGCACACTAAAGTCTAATTTTGCCTTAAGATTTCGTAAAGATGGTGACATACAGATGGAGAAGATGATGGAAATAGTGCCTAGGTGGATTTATTGCCACCTATCTAGAGTTGAGGCAATGGACAAGAAATATTCTTTGTGCTAAATAGAACCACATTAATAGCTATGCATTTTTAATGGTAAGTTTTATTGTAAATAGTTCATTAGTAGCAGAGATTCAATTTGACAAAAATATGGCAAAGGTAGCAAATACATTTTTAAGGAAGTTTGGAGGGGATGGAGGTTGCAGGCAGCTGTAGCTCTGTTAACATGACCTTAATATTGTGCAAAGCTTTAGAAGAAAAATTTGATGATGTAGCAGAACTAACTACAACAATAAACATAGGAAATACACAGTATTTCTTTTTCAAAGAAAGAAAACAATTGCACTTAAAGAAGACATACTCAACTAATTTAGGACCAAAGGAAAGCAGATTAAAGTAGGCAAAACCCCTTGAAATCAAAATCAAAACATCTTTTCACTTTTTTTCCCCCTGAGGCTTGGATCATGTAAATTGTATTAGTGCTTCTTTGTAGATTTTGCCCTTTAAAATTGTTCTAGTTCTGAATTCTTATCAAATTATGAGGAGAAATTTATTTCTAGTAATCAGTGATCTAACTACTTTATATTTCAATGTAGGTTTTAGTTTGGAATGTGGATATAAGAAAAATGATGCATTTTAACTGAACTGGAAGCCTTTGTATCTTTTCCAACACATGTCTTTGTAAGGTTGACTTACATCCTCATAAATAATTGCCAGGTTGAAAAAGTTCTTTGGAACTTTATCTTGCTTATAACTGATTCAGTATTTCAGACATCTGCTGTTATGGGGATTTTGTTAAATTACCCATCCTTGCCTGGATTTTTGTGAGTATAATGATGAAATTTTTACATTGATAGATATTGTCAGCAGTGCAGGAGGTTTGACATGAGCTGATAGCTTGGTGCTCTCAGCCACTGTGATGCCACATCACTCAAATTAGGACTTCGGTGTTTAGAGACATTTTTTTCTCCCTGATCCTACATTTAAAAATCAATCTGCCTGGATGTTTCAGCAGTTTGAAACAAAGTAAGGCAAAAGAATTTACCTCCTGTGAGTTCTAGTTCTATGTAAAGAGAGTTAAAATTATAAAGTCATCAGTAAAAGAGATGAAAAATCAATTTTGGGTTTTTTTTCCCCTGATCTTTATTGCATTCAGTTTATATACACAGTTTATTTTTTTACAGCCAGGGTTTTAGAACATGTTTCAGAGAAATGTTTCATGGCAATTTCTGTTATGTGTTTTTGAATGTTCAGTATTTTGCTGAAGCCCTATTTTGCCAGCTTGCCACCCCAGCCTAGGACAAAGCTCTCTCTTCGAATGAAAAGGTGAAATCACAGAAGAGAAAGAAGTTTATAACCAGAGCCTTGTTCTTTCAGGCTGGCAGGTTATTTTAATCATCAGCCAAAGCACAGAAGCCCCTGCTTGTTACTGAAACCTTCTTAACCTTTGGGAGCAGTGTTCTGTGACATTAAGGAACTTCATGACAAAATAATACCACCTAATGAGCTACAAGATAACAGACATTTAAGATGAAGGTTAATATTGAAAGAGACTGGAGTTCTTTGTCTCGTCTTCCTCTTCAGTTTGCCAAGTGAGTGCAGGATTGTTCTGTCTGCTCATCCCTGAGGAGCCAGCAATGTGCAGCTCTGCCACAGCCCCTGTGACTCAATGCCTGTCACACCATTTTCCCAAGGAAATTAATTTACTTCATTTTTTTTGTTAACCAATATGACGGTGTTCACAGGGGTCTTAGATTGAGGGAAGAGACAAGGATCTGACTCCATGTTTCAGAAGGCTGGTTTATTATTTTATGATATATATCACATTAGAACTATACTAAAAGAATCGAAGAAAAGGTTTCATCAGAAGGCTGGCTAAGAATAGAATAGCAAAGAATGATAACAAAGGTTTGTGTCTCGGCTCTCTGTCTGAGCCAGCTCACTGTGATTGGCCATTAATTACAAACATCCAACATGGGCCAATCACAGATGCACCTGTTGCATTCCACAGCAGCAGATAATCAATGTTTACATTTTGTTCCTGGGGTCTCTCAGCTTCTCAGGAGGAAAAATCCTAAGGAAAGGATTTTCCATAAAAGATGTCTGCGACAAACCGAAGGTGGCATGCCTTCTCCTCTGTTGGGATAAGCAAATCTATTCCACCCCTTCCCTTCCTCCCCTCACTTGTTCCTGGGAATGTGTGTCTGTGTGCAGCCAAACAAACCACAGCATCTCATCACTCAGCCCATCACTGCCTCTTTGGGAGGCCTGCAATAATAACGCTTAATTAGTTTTGGTTTAAAATTTAGAACTAGCCTGAAACTAGACTTTAGTACATAAGTAGTTCATTTCATAAAGGGATGACTCATTTAATAAACATGTGTTCCAGTGATGAGATGACAGGGAGCAGGGACAGTTTTTAGGTCAGGAGAACAAACCAAAATTTAGCCTTTAAACTATGTGCAAAGAGGTTTAATATATTTCTTTTTCACAATCTTCTCGACTTAGATGTGCCACTTATTTTTATGGCCAGATAAGTTTAGACTTATGGCCCAATTCTCAAATTTTCATCCACATACTGAAGAATCATTTAAAAACAGAGCACGGAATGAAAGAATTTGCAAGTCTAAACCCAGCACCTTCAAATCTCAGTCCATTGTCCATAAAAAATAAATTCATTAAATAATTTTCTCCTAAAGTCCTTAAAAACACTGTTGTAGCCCTTTAGCTTTGGTTACAGAAAACTTTTTAAGAGGGGAATGGTCTGGTCCACACAAATTTGACTACCTTGGGCAGAGATGAGGGCTAAAGATGCCTCATCCATCAAATCTTTGGCAAATCATGTCCAGACACCTTCATCCATAGACACTCCACTGAGTTCCTGTGTTTTTCTTGGCAAAGGCAGAGGTAGCTTGGGTGAGCCTGCAGAGGCCACTTCAGAACTAAAAACCTTTTCCTGAGTGACCTTTACTATTTTGTCAGAACAGCAAATTTCTATACCAAAAAATATGGCTTAATGGGTAAAAAATTCCTTTGTACTTGTTTTATTAGTGCTAGATGTAGAATAAGGGCACAAAATTAGATCAGTTCCCTTGATCAATATTCAGGTGATTTAGACAAAAAGTATTCTTTCCATTCTGTCACATTTTTAAGCATGAGGGAAGTATTTAAACAAGGTGTTCTCTGTGTTTTCAAATGGGAAATTATAAGGACACTAGGTAATTTATAGAAATTTATATAAGTTTATTCTGTAGAAGTATCTTAAAGGGAACTTCTATCACCCTTCTCTGAGCAGGATCAAAAAATAATTTTTTTAGTTAGTTTTCCATTAAAAAAAATGACCCAGTGGAATATATTATTCTTATTAAGACAATATTTAAATTATTATTTTATATTTATAAATGCATATACTGTTTACATTACTACTACTACTACTACTACTACTATTATTATCGGGTTTTTTTGTTTGTTTTTTTTATTAATATAATAACTTCAATAATGCAGTTTGTACAAAAATCCACCTAACCAAAAAAACACAAGTTATACTAGGGATAAATGAGGCACCTGAGTATAAAGTACAGGAATGAGCTTTTGTGAGGAAAAAGCTGCAGAATGAGTAGGAAATGCATGGAGATAAACAAAAAATCCCATTGTTTACCAGGAGTAAATGCTCCTGTTCACCAGGACTTATGATCCAGAGTGAATGGAAAAATAGGAAGTGAATTATGGGAGGACAGGTGTATAATCTGTTGCACAAGGTCTGTAGATTGTGGTGATTTTGTGTCAGCAGTTTCCATCATTTGCACTTCTGCCCCTTTGCTCCCACAGCAAGGTCTGCTGTCCAGAGAAGCTCTGAGTGTTGGATTCACTGCCTGTAGCAAGCACAGCCAAGGGGTATTTGATTCGCCTTGTGTTGCTCTATGTTCATTTTTATGTTCCCTCTCACTTAATTGTGTCAGAATTATTCAATCCGGGTAAATGGAGATTGCCAGGAGAGAGATGGGAAGTAAATAAATAAATAAACCTCCCACTCACAATCAGACAATATAGTTGGGTAGTCTGCTTAAAGAAAAAAAATTGCGAGAATTTTCTATTTGTTGCAGTGAATGCACTTTTAGCTTGTTTCCTTTATTTTTCTTTTCCCCTGAGAAATGTAAAACATTTTCTCTTATTTTCATAAGGTGAAATTAATAAATAAGCTGTGCTATCTTCACTCATGGTGACAGCACAAATGACCAAATTGTTAAAATATTGGTTTTTTCTCTGCCAAAAGGAGTGGCATTGTGTCACTCCATTCCATTGTGTCTTCCTCCATTTGTACTTTATTGGTGAATCATGACATTTAGAATCAGCATATTAATTCAAAATGCAAACTGATGGCAAGGAAAACTTTTGAAGGTAGGATTTTTTTCCCATATTTTGACTGACCATAACATTTAGCTGGCAGATTGTCTACTAACTCTTGGCATTACTGGAGGGTGTTTCCATTTAGTTCTGTCATAAAAAAAACCCAAAATTTAGTTTCATGCCCTCCATTGCTTTGGTATTTCTGTCCTAAATAGAAGCTAGCTGTAATGCAAATATATAAAAAAAAAAAAATCCTCATTAACTTTTAATAATTATATAATGGGTAAATTTATTTTACATGTAATTAATTTAATATCACACAAACAGCAAATACAGTTATACCTCCTAACACATCAACTTAATAATGCAAGTTATATAACATGACTCCAAAGGGTATTTAAAAATAAAGCTGGGTTAACTTGCAAGTAACAGTGAAGAATTATTAACTGGTGAAGTGACATAAATGTGAAACAGAAAGTGTTGGACAAGCCATGCGACTGCTACTGAAATAAGGAATTTTCATGGCTGATTTTCTGATCAGTAAGATTTCACCATTTAATGCTGATTTGGGTTTTCAATATTCTATGCTCCTTGTCTTAATAAAGAGCAGTTTTCTTTGTTCAGAATAACCTGTGGATGTACTTTAGAAGCATCATATCCCTGTTTCTCCTATTGGCATATTAACAGGAGGTTCAGTGAGTGGAGACATAAACAGGTAAAATATATTTTTGTGCGTAGATCTGTACATTCCCCCACAGACATACCTGGGATTAAAGTACACAGCTAGCAGAAAAGTACATATTATTTCTAGGTATATAAAGGCAAGAGTTCAAATATTCCCATAGAGGAGAGCTTAAAGAATCTTTGGTTTTCTCAGGAACAATGGATCTGTTAAGTGATTAAAAGTGAAATGAGAGTTCAAACCTTACAGGTATTCCTATCTGTGAAGCAGCATAACCACCAGAGTCTTACATTAAAAATTCTCTCAGAGAAATCTCAGTGGAATGACAGCTCCTAATTTCTGTGGAGCCAAGAGAAGCAAAATATTTACTTTTTTATATCACCTGTCTTTAAACTTCATGCCTTTAAAATCCCTTGCTTCCTGCAACAGGGGAAACAAAAGGGACACATGATAGACTTCCTTTTGCACATGGAACAAAGCTGGATGGGACTTTTATCCTTGGCTTCTTTGTTGCTCCCCAAATCTATCCCTCTTTGAACAATCTGCCACTGCTCTGTGCCAGCAGGAGCTTTAGAAGAAGGCCATCTGCACTGTCTGCTACATTAAGGGACAGTTTCTGTTAATTCCTGATGTGCTGTAGTGGCTCTGTGTCCAGAATGGGATTTCTGGCCATCCAGCTTTAGGGGATGGGACAGGGGCATAGATCCCACAGACCCTGGTTGTGCTGCTGAGTGAGAAATGGCCATTTACCCCCTGAACTGCAGAGCTGGGTACAGCACACACCCACCCAAAGGGAAATGCAAGGTCTATTATCATTTTGTGTAAGTACTGACAGGTAATTGGGAGCTTTTGAGGCAGATTTGGAGGAAGATTTTCACAGAAATGTTTTAGGGGATCACCGATGTTCTGTGGTTCACTGCAGACAGCGAGGAGCTCTCGGCTGCAGCCAAGGGTCACCAGCTGTTTATACAGTGGCAGCACTCAAGAGGATCCTGCTATGCAAGGATGGAAAAGAGATAATTCTTGTCTGGAATGTGTTTCCACTGCAATAAATCATACTCCATCCTGAGTTATATCTCTGCTGTATGCCAAGAGAAAAGGTTGTTCTGATTAATCCAGAGACCATGCCGAGTTTTCTTCTGTTTATTCACTCCTTCAAAATATGAACTCTCCTAAATGTTTTCTGGACACACATATCCCTGTTCCCCTCCTGAAATCTCTCTTGTGTTATTGCAAGTCCTGTTTTTGGAAAGACCATTGGGCTATTCCGCATGAAACAGAGAGGAGGTTATCTTCCCATATTGTGATGGTGTTCACAGGGATTTTCAGACTGGGGAAGAGATGAGGATCTGACTCCATGTTTCAGAAGGCTGATTTATTATTTTATGATATATATTACATTAAAACTATACTAAAAGAATAGAACAAAGGATTTCATCAGAAGGCTAGCTAAGAATAGAATAGCAAAGAATGATAACAAAGGTTTGTGGCTCAGCTCTCTGTCTGAGCCAGCTGGGCTGTGATTGGCCATTAATTACAAACAACCACATGAGACCAATCACAAATGCACTTGCTGCATTCAACAGCAGCAGATAATCAATGTTTACATTTTGTTCCTGAGGCCTCCCAGCTTCTCAGGAGGGAAAATCCTAAGGAAAGGATTTTCCATAAAAGATGTCTGCAACACCATATCCCGTCTGTTTAAGGAGAAAATTACATCAGTTAAAAGTTCTACCTCTGCCAGTGAGATCATTGACCTGTCTTTTCCTCCTACCCTCTGTGCAACAGGTGAGCTGTAGATTGGTAGAGACCATTCCCTAGGAAGAAAGTATTTTTAAATATTATTTTTGTTTTGACAAACTCTTGTCTGACTGATTATACTTAATTGGCATTTTGCCTGTTTTTCTAATCCTGAGTCTTTGTTACAAAATTGTCATTTTTAAAAGGCAGAAGTGATTTTAGTAATTTCCTCAGGCAAGTCCTGAAAGCCTCTCTGAAGATACAGATATTGTATTAATCTGAATGACAGAGGGGAGGCATCAGATATTGAAACTTATTTGTGTCCTCTTTTGAGATATACACAACTTCATTGTAGTAGTTTAAGAATAGTGAGTTGTCCTTCTTGTCTCATTAAGAAATGATATAACCAGGTAGTTTTGGGATCTGTTACCAGAATAGTTTTGGCCTTTTTGCAAGGTTTTCTTTAGTGCTGAGCAGGAATTGCATGCATTGCACTGTAGGTACAGCTCACTTTGAACCAGAGGGATCACAGGCAGTGCTGAAGTCAGACACAGGAAGAAGACTGTCACCATAAACACAGGACATCAACATTTTTAAGGAAACATGTAGGATGGGGAGTCCTTAATTAGATTTTAAGTACAGAGTTGAGTTTGATGCCTTATTCAAGTGTTATGTCCAACAAGGAGAGAAATCCAGGTCAGTGCCAACATAGGCTTGCTCTGCACTGGAGAACATTTACAGAACATTCCCACTATTGCAGCTCCACTGACATTAGTGGTAGGATGAGCTGCAACTTTCACAGCTCTCCAGCACCAGCAGCTGTTTCAGCACTGTGCTAATTAGATTGGCACTGAGCTGGTTTCATAGACATGATGCTGCTGACAGCTGCTGGGGTGCCATCTACACCAGGGCTGCCAGCACTGATAAAGCTGTAGCAGTGTTGGGAGCTGTGGCAATTATTTGTAAGTAAAGCTGAGATCTGTGGGCTGAAGTTATAGGATGTGTATGAATGTGTGTATGGGATTTAATTCTTTCCCTGTTTTCCCCTGGCATCCTACTCACACGTCTAAGCTTTGCTGATCGTTTGTGAAAAATTGAAAATTTCATGAGTCATGTATCCTCTGGCTTAATGGGGGTAGAGTGGAGAGGGCAGGAAGGTTTCATATTTGGGATCAGGGATCTGAAGTATAATGAGTCAGGATGAGAATAAAGTAGGGATAATAATGATAAAGTAGGGATAATAATGACCTCAATGTGTATTGGGCCAGTGGTGATGAGCTGTCTATTGATTGTTAAGGGACTTCAAAAAGCTTTCAGTGCCCAACATGAGTTGGCTGTGGTGGTCTCATCCACATGGATCTCCTTGTGAAACCTGCTCTCCCTATCAAATCAACATCTCTTGGCATGAACAAAGCATATTTCTAATGGAGTATAATTTACAAAGAGAAAGGAATAGAAGGGCCTCAGTACACGTGAATGTGTCAGATCATTCATTTTTTCTACAATGTTTTGTCATTTCTCTTAAAATTTCAAAAGAGGTAGAAACACTTCATTGAAATTATAGGTCTAATCTTTACTTCCATTTACCTTACTCTTTTACTCAAAGTATCTTAGCACTTGACAGGTTTTTTTTTTTCCTTTATTGGAAGTAAGCTCTGCTCAGCTTGGCACAGGTGAGAGGTTACTTACGAAACTCTTAAAAGAATAGGTAATTAAAAGGATACTGTTGTCCAAAGAAAGAGCACCATTGTCCCCCTGCCCCACCCTTTTCTAATGCAATTAGAACTAACTAGAATGACATTTTTCACAAGTAGCTCTTGGACCTCATATTGAAATAATTTCCATGAAAAAGCAGACATGAGAAATCAGAGACATGGCACTTCTACAAAACGTCTTTTTCTCTGCATGCAAAAACATGCAAACAAGTGAGAACGAAAGTTCATAAAGAAGCTGTTTAAAGCATCCTGTGCTCCAAAGAATAGTTTAGAGGAAAGTTCAGATACTTTTTCACATTTATGGATGCCAGCAAAATGACTTTTTAAATTGTGTCAAGTGACATGTCGTACCCTTCCCCTTTCCCCCCAATTTATTTTAGCATGAATTTTAGCATTTACTTTAGCAAAACTAGCAGTGTTCCCTCTGCTCCAGTGCCTGTACCCATACAGAGGCCCAGAATCAATGCCCAGCTCCTTTTCCAGAGAAATGCACACACACCCAAGAAAATGAAATAGTCATTTGCAGCTAAATTGCCTGTGGCAGACATTCAGAAGAACTCAACTGGTTGTCTGATAAATCACCCAGCCAGCCATGTGAATGCTTGGTTCTAACCATTCTTTCACACAACCCCACACAGAGTTTAGTATAAAAAATCCTACAGTCTAAATTGAGTAAAGTTCATTGAATATGAAAGAAAATTCTGGCCTGTTTGAATTGTCCTGTGTAAAATATCTATGAACCCTTTTCCTTTTAATACAAAAATTCTCTTTTTTTTTCTAGAGGAAAGTTAATTCTTTTGAAAATTATAATATCTATGTCAAATGTAGATTCACTGTGTTGATAACTTTGTTGTATTTAAAACACAAAATAGAAATAAGAATGTTTAGTAGGGAACCTGTTCTGGATTCAGTAGAAGGGAGTACATGCAAAGAAAGCTGACTTCTCAATTTTTTTTTGTGTGTATCTTAGTATGTATTGTCTGTTCTGGACCATGATACAAAAGCAGTTGTGAACTCCACAGGCATTCAAAACCATAAGAAAATTGCAATGAAAGATCTACCAAAAAGCAATCTACCAGATGACAAACATATTTATTAAAAATTAATAAGACTATTTTGCTAGGTGAGGCCATGCATTAGCTCTGCTGTTGTTTTGTGTAGTTAATTTCTAGTCCTTAAGCCTCTGTAGCACTTCATAGTTAAAGGAAACTGTTATATTAAGTGGGGATGATAGAGCTACCTGTCACATGCTTTTCTTTGTCTTTTCCTTGTTCTTGGAAATATAATCCTCAAAGAAAAATATTTATATTCTCAAGTAACCAATAAATATTCATGGCTACCTCATGTGTGGGAAAAAAACCTGAATGAACTTCAACAACAAGATTTTTCTAGAATTAGTCCATTTAAACCAAGGTTTCCAGTGGTTTGATAAAGAATAAAATTTTTGCAAATCTGTGCATTGCAACGTGAACCTTGAACGACCTAAATTCTCTCATCCTTCACTCATTGTGGATGATATTTCTGAATGTGAAAATAATTGAAGGTTTCTGCAACCGGTGGCTGTTCAATGATTTCCCAGTACATTCCTAACCCCTGTTAGCTTCTATTATTCTTGGTCCTTTTCATTGTCTGTTTAGTCTGTATTAGCTCATATCATTAGTCCACATCATTAGTCCATATTCTTTTCCCAAGGGATCCCAGCACTTGATTCCTACAGAAGGGTGTAGTTTGCAGCTGTGACCCTGAAAAATGCTTTTGCAATGTTAGCAATCCCACAGGAGCAGAAGATCACTACTTTTGGTAGCACCCCTTTTTCCATAGGCAAGGGAGGGTTCAGGGCTGGTGTTGCTGAGGGCTATTTTCTGATTTCACCTTTCCAATCTGGAGAAGCACAGACAGCAGAAGAGCTGAAGTCAGACGCTTGGCAAGGGCTCTCAGCAAGCACTGCTAAGGAGGTGCTCCACAGATGAGAGGGACCACGGTGGAACCACTTCAGAGATCAGAAATATGGCCATTTTTCTTCATCTGTCTCTGTCCCCCTTTCCATTCATCACTTCTGACTTTGACCAGCTTTGCTCCAGATTTCCCAGTCATACCATTGAGGAAGTAAATAAAAGAAACCTGAAAATAATTCTCCAAAAAATGTTTCCAAACCTCACTGAAAACTGTGTGAGACATTTTTAATTAGAGACAGAAGTAGAAATTGTACACCAAAAGGCACCATGGGATAAAAAATTTCACCAATAATTCATCACAGTTTTAAAAAGTCAAGGTTTTAATTCAAGGTAAAGAATAATAAACAGTGGTTTAGTCAGATATCATAATTTTGCTTTCTTTCTTACAATACAAAAAAAGGAATGTTGAAAAAACCCAGCAATAAGAACAAAGTTCTTTCAGCAGCTACTGAAATTGTCATGTAGCTGTCATCAACACTAATTTGCAATATTGCTCATAAACAAATTAGCAATGGGCTTATGTTAAAAACCACTGAGATGAAGTGGTAAGTGTAATATTAAGTACAATTAAATGGATCAGTGAATTAAATGGGTAGCAGTTTAATTTAGTTTCTTAAAGTGAAGCAATTTTGGTAGGATTTGAAACGAATTGAACTCAGTATTAAAGTGAGAATGGTAAGCATGAGAAAGCAGAAATGGAAAAGTAATTTTTACTGTAATGTGGGACCTGTGGGTGTAATCTGCTCTTGCTGATATGCAGCTACAAAGTTAAGAGTGTCTTTTAGCTGGAGAATGTATTTTAAAATGGCTGCCACCTGCAGCAAGGAATAATGATGATCTCCAATAAAGAAGAAGGTGTCTGGTAGGATGAAGTGGAACTGCTGGAAGCTAGATGGGAGACCCATGGAAAATGGCTTTTAACATAGTGAATAATTTGTGTTCCCTCTTCTAGAGACAGCTGATGCTTCTCTTCCCATGAAATTCTAGAAATACCAATGAATTTTATTCATATTTTTTATAAGTTTTGGGGTTTATTTGTTTTTAACGGACAAAGATTAAAGCACAAGTTAAGTTTCTTCTTCTTCAAAAAAAAAAAAAAAAAGAAAAAAAGAACCCAAATAAAACCATTCACTATCTGAAGATACATTTAAAGGGCTTTCAGCTTTACCCAAACTTACCTCTAGCCAAACATCTGTAAGAGCAATAAGTCTTGCTTCCACCATGTGGTGCTTAAAATGTCAGTATGTCTGGGCACAATCTGATAAATTAATTACTCTGTGAATTAAGTTTGGCTGTCAGTCTATCTGCAGAGAGAACATTGCTGCCATCCTCCAGCAGCTTCCCATGTTTGATGGTTAATCTTTCTCCTGCCATGCTAAAATTCTGACCTCCAGCTGGCCAGTCCTGAAGGTGGTGTTGTGGAAATGTTTGCAGTTCAGAGGCAGGGATGGAACTCCAGTGGAGAAGGAACAGATTCATTCCTCTCCAGCTTTTTCCAGCACAGAAACAGAAAGGTAATTCCTTTCATAAAACTCCAAAGCACGCTGTAATCACCTCTATGGAACGCTCAGCCCAGGATCAACAAAGTATAAAAGGGATGCAAAGCACCTTTTTCACCTTGTGGAGCCTTTAACCAACATTTCTATACTGTGAATTACTAATATTTGTATTTCAGCCGCTGTAATTAGGCTTTAGCTTCTGGTAATAAGAACACATGGGACAAGAAAAGCAATGGAAAAGAATAGCCTGAAAAAAAGTAAAGAGAATAAAAATGTGTTCACAGAAAAATTAATGGATATTAACAGTAGAATTTTACTACCCAAAGGCAAAAGAAAGTTTTCTGTGAATGTAAAGTAATATGTGACCTGGCTTTGAGTTTTTACTTGTGTTGGGTCTGATTTTTTTTTTTCTTTTTTGGAAAGTTTAAATGTGTTTGCATCAAACTAAAACAATGTGCCCCCTTTTTCTGAGCTGATGGCCTTGAAATTGTATTAGCAACAAAATGGTGTTGCAGTTCACAAATCAAAATGGCCAGAGAGATTTGCAGGAAACTTCAGTGTTCAGCAAGAACAATACTTGAGTATTTTTGGTAGGTTTTAATCTCCAGGAAATTTTTCAAATCTATACCAAAATTTCAGATGTTTAATATTGTTTAAAATGTTCATTATTATAATGGAGGGAAAATATTTTAAAAATCCATGCATGTGTACTTTTATATATGTGTGTAGAAATATGCTATCTTATACTATCCACTAGATGGACTCAGAAATAGTGTTCAGAATCCAAAGTCAGACTCCTGGTAAGGAGAAATATCTGGTGTGAAGCAGTTGCTGGATCCTGGCACAGAGCAGCAGAGCTGGGGAAAGCAGATTCTGCACCTGCACCTTCTGAAAGGGCAGGGTCTGACTGTGATCTGCTCAGAGAAATGTTCTGCTTGGCTCCCAGGGCTCTCCCCATGATGGTGCTGAAAAGACAGGATCATATCCAGCCAAAAATCTTGCAGATTTCTGAATACAGAAAAAAACATTATATAAGTGCTTGATGTAATTTGAATTAGATCTCTCATAGGTGCTCAGAGTGCATGTAAGGCTGCCATATGGCCATAACAGTGGGAAAAGCATGTGCTGAAACGTGCCAATAATTAACTTTAGCAGACAATTGAATATTCCACTTCAAATGACAGGCTTATTCACAATCATTGTCTCCAATTACCTATTCCTTTTTCGAATCATGGGCTAAATTGTTATTGCTCTTTGTGTTGGTTTGTTTCCTTATCACAACCAGCTGCTTTTCACTTTACTTGCTGTATTTGCTAAATGATGCAATATTTTCTAAACCCATAAAATGTGAACAGTGAGCAAAGGCAACAACAGTACTCATTTCATTAAAATAATTATTTTCAAATCACCTGGAACATCCAGCTGTAGTTATGCCTACAGTAAGGGATGGAAAAGACCTCCAGAGAAGATGCTTTATGTTTCCAGCTAGCACAGGCTGTCAGAGCAGCACTGCATCATCTCCTTACTCTGTTCAGATATCAGAAACAAGCCAAGGGATAGTCAAAAGAGAAAATGCAAAAAGACATCAGCAAGGTTTGGTGAGTAATACCCACTCTTATTCTACTTTTGTTTTATGCTGTGCAGGCTGCAGCAGTGTTTCAGCAGCTGTAATGACACTTGGGCTTGACAAAAGTCCTGGGATCCTTGACTACAGAAGTGATTGCAGACTATGCAATGACTCCATCTGATGCTTGATAAAATAGTCAATGAAGGCAGTGGGTAAGATGTCCCAGTAGTAACAAGACAATACATCTCAGAAAGCAGAAGTGCTTAGTCCTGTGAAAGTGAAGTAAACTTAATGGAAATAAATAATGCATGCTGCAAAGGAAAATAAACACGTGCTCCTACCACATCCATTCAATCCCCAGAGCTGGCTTTAATAATAAATCACCCCAAGTGCTCCAATACTTTTTGGGGAGAGGATTACACTTAATAGAGTTTATCTTTCAGATACCACTATAAGACCAAGTTGCTCTTCCTTTTTTTGCTTCCAATCTATAGTTGTTTACTGATGTATCTTTCCATAATTATTTTTGTGAGAAATACATGACTAAGTTGATGGTATAAAATGTGCTATATGAGTACAAATGGCCAGACTGGTAGGGGCACAGAACTATGAGGAACTTCCTGGGGTCACCTAGTCCAGTATGATAATATTTCCCCTGTATCATCTGTGATGGATTTTCCATTCTTATTGCTATTAATGGCTATCCTTTCCTCAGAAACTGCCAAAGACAGCAACTTGGGACTTCCACAGGCAGTCTCTGACACTAGTTCATTATCCCTGTCATTGAGGGCTGATTTATTTTTTAATCGAAAAACCCTTCCTGTGTCTTGTTTTCTGTATCCTGTGTCTTATGTCTTTAATCTAATCAACACTCATTCCTTGTTCTGTCTGCTGTGGATGTAAAGACTAAGATTATTTCCTTCTTCATTCCAGTAGATTTCTGTGTCATTGACAGTGTTACCATGTGCCCCCTTTTCCCCTCCTTTCCTCTGTTCTAAACAACCCTGAGTCGAATGATCATGACAGGTCTTGAGGAAGAAATCTTATATTTCAATCTAAGCCTAATATTACTAGATACATCAAGAGGATTTGAGAGGCCAACTTCATTAGATTTTGAAATGAAACTGGGATTCACTGTTCCTTGCAGCCGTGGATGACTGATCACTCTCCATGTCTGCTGCTATGGCCTTCTGTGGGATTTTAGCTGCAGTGATGATAAAATATAGTAAACCAAAGAAACAAAGGCATTTTGAAATAGCACAAGAGAAAGCAAGGGGTTTATGGGGAGATTGTGTGCTCTCTGTGGCCTTTCAGATGTGAAGAATCAGTAGTGAGAAGACATCCCTGTGGGGCAAGGTTGCTAACTGGGTAAGGAGGATCAAGGTCACAATGTCTTAGCTGGCTCAGCTGAAGGGGCAGATTTGAGACAAAAGGCTCTTTTGCAACTCATCCAGCCACGCATTTCTGACATGCCTCTCCCAATGGGTAAAATCAGTGTCTTGAGAAGGTGTTTAATATATTGCAGTCTTGTGAAAGGAAGCTTTGTTTTTCTTCCATGCTAATAAAACTGAATTTTGGCGGATATACACTAACAATATCAAGCCTTAAGCCTGTTTTACTAGAGTTCTGATGCACATTGCTAAGCCATTGCTGCTTCATCTTTCCAAGATCCAGTTTAAAAGTGATGATGTAAAAAGCCATCACTTGATGCAGAATGTTCACAGATTCAGTCCCTTTGGGTAAAGTCAGAGTAGTAACCTGTGCAATGGAATATCTCGTCTATGTTAGGAAGTTTTTGTGCTGTTCACCAAAGTTATGAATCTATGGGTTAACACCCTGTTGAAACTCTTGTGAAATTGAGAGGCAGGCCAAATGCAACTATAATTTTTAATACCTTCCTAATTTCTCTCATTAGTCCTTTTCTATTACTAGTGCTGCTGACCTAAGGTTACCAACAGGCCGTTTTTTTCCTAATGAAATCTCCAAAACTGAAGTAACTTACATTATTGTTTACCTGTATGATGCTACAGGCATTGGCACTGCTGGGAAGCATAGGAATCATTAAAAATTCTGTGATAAAACTGCAAGAGAGGGCAACATTCTGAATATAACACTATTCCCAGCTGACACCTTTACTGTCTGATGCTTTCAAGTCTGCCCTTGAAGGCCAAGAAACCACTGAGCACCAGGGAGTGCCAGCAGCTCTAGTTCATTGTATTCATATGATTAAAGAAAGCATCAGCTGTAGCAATTTAGCAGCTGTAAGAAAACATGATCATATTTGCTTTCCTGGAATTCCTGCAGCTTTAAAGAAATATGGTAAGGGAATGTCTGTCCTACACAACTGCTGATGCAAACTGACTGGGCCCTGAGATATGCACATTATGATGAATTAATAATAAGAAGCTAAACTGGCATTGCATTTTCTTAATTTTTAGCTCCTGTAGAAGTGGTTATAAAATATTCCTTCTTACTTCTGAAAAATCTAAAGGCATTTCCCTGGTCCAGCATTCTGCTATTCACTCTCAACTGTGCTTGGTTATGTGTGTATCTTGTCATATATACAGGGAGACTGGTTTTAGTCCTTCAGAACAGAAGAAATTCTAAAATTGATGCCTCTGAGTGAGCTGCTGTTGAATGCATTAAGCTATTCTGTATGCTTGAATTGGTGCTTCACTCATTAGTCAATGCAGAGCACTGAAAACCCTTGTGTATAAAACATTCCATGAGGAAAAGAAAAAAAAAAGAGAAGAAAAAAAGCACAGAAAACCCACAATCAATTGCTTGCTCTGCTTAGTTTGGTACAAGAAAGCTGTTAATAAATTCTTATTATTGTGCTGAATGAGTTATTTCCTTTAGACATTAAAATAAAACTCAGTGATCCAAATAAGGCAACTTATAAAATATTCACCTCATATACCCTGAAAATAATTGTCATGGCCTTAGAAATACCATGTGAATTCCGAAGGATTCCTGTGCATTTCTTTTAGCTCAAGGCTAGTCCTGTAAATTTCCAAAATCTAACCATCTGTAGTGTAATCAGACATTGTTTGTAAAGGGTATTGGCTGATCAAGCCATATCTAATTAAAAGAGATATTACTATTAATACTTTGCTGAATGCAAATTTTTGGGTGAATCTTCTTGAAGACTGATCAGAAGTTTGGCAAAATTTTCTGTGTAAAAACCTGCAGAGTTTAGGGTATAAAAGGACACAAAATCCAAGTGTTCTTTGATGTGTAGCATGGAAAAAAACCTTATTCTTTTAGCGTACTTGAAGAAAAGTGGGTGCTTGAGTTAGTGACCTATGGAGCTATGAGTCAGTGGAGTTTCCAGAGGATGAGTCAATCCACTCAAGTGTCATTTAGCTGTCACTGACTATATGGCAGACAGGGCTCTATTTCAGTCATGTGTCTTAACTGAATAAAGCTGGATGTGTGAATATCCTGCTCAGACATTTGAAGTTGGACACAATTTATATTTACTCATGTTCTCTTGTAAATAGAGAAATCATTTTTTCTGTAGTGTTTAAGTCTATTTCCATATATGTGTCTGAAAAGAGATGTGAGACAGCTGTGGAGGAGCATTTAATTGCCTGCAATATTTAGTGTTTAACTTGCATAGCAGTGCCCATTGTCACAGTTTGCTCAGGCATTTTGCTCTGTCATGCAAACTGACAAAGCTGCTCATGTTTTCCCTTCAGTTTAAAAGGAAATTATTTTCTGGTGAGCTGATTAAGAATTAAGGGACTTTCCCTATTCATTTTTGCCCTCTGTGTGCTGAATCTGTGATTTCTCTCTGTAATTACTTCAGTCTGACAATCTTATTACAGTTTGACTGGAAACTGCTCTCAAATTGGACTGAAAGAGACCTTTTGACTGTACCAATAGAGGTAAGATTTAAGTAGAGGAGTCAGCCAACAAGCAAGGCTCCTTTTTCTTATATGACCAGGTAGTTTCTTGAATAAAAAAGTAGAGAAATAGCTCTTATTTTCTCACTTTACCCCCTCACAGTTTTCTTTAAAGAGCAGTTTCTTTCCACACTAGCTACACCTTCATCCTATGGCACCTAGGGCTGTGTCATCTTTTAAAAAGGGATGTTTATGTTTTTATGCAAGACCCATTGTCACTAATTTAAACAACAATATCTCATGTCTTTTAGACAGAGTACAGATGCTCATTTCTGCTTCAGTCAATCAGACAGAATAAAATCTTGTAAGCTGAAAGTAAGTATATTAGCAACTATTTTGGGAAGTTTTTAATACTATTCAGGATGCTGATTTTCACTAATATGTCTATCTTACATATTTTTCAATTATTGTTTCAGGATGGACTAGATTAATCTGAGACAACTGAATAATGTAATCCTTATTTTTTGAGATAGAGAAGTGTATAATGAACCAGCTGTGGATTTTTATGGTACAAATGAAACCAAAATTTTAAATCCTTTAAATTCTCCAAGAAGCTGTGCATCTTTTTGTTTTTCAATTACATATTGTTCCTCCCTCTTTCTGTTAGTTTTCCCCTCTGATGTGATTGCCATGAAATCCCTCCTATTGCATAGCAGTCTATTCAATGACTTCAGGGTAAGATCCAGCTGTGAGGGGTAGTCAGCACAATAACATGTATTGGGGAACCTTGACTCATTTCTTTCTTCAAAATTTTAGGAGAATTTTGGGGTTTTTTTTTGGTTTTGGGTTTGTTTGTTTTTTTTTTTGTTTTTTTTTTCCAGATACTTCATAAGTGTCTCTACTTTGAGTTGTGAAAAAAATTGCAAAAATTTCCTTAGAGCAGTCCTGCCCAACCTTAAGAACTCTATTTTTTTCTGGCCATGAATTAGTCTGTCAGTCCCATGAGCTCTCTGCGATGATTCATTTCAGACTCCAGTTTAGCATTTTTATAAACATCTGCATCACTGCTTAATAAATTACTCATTGCACCTTAAAGCAAAATGGTAATGCCTGCAACAGAACCTCAGTATAGTAACAAAGGAAATGCTGCTTCCTTCCACTCTCAGTGTGTCGGATGTGCAATTATTGGGTAATTAAGTTCAGCTGACATGACAGGTGAATGACATTCCCACGCTGCTGTTCCAAGTTTGCTCCTCAAGCAGGCTAAATATGTTGTACAACAACATTTCAAGCAGAAGCAATGCAGGACAGCCACTATATTGTATTTTGTGAGCCAGAGTGGCTCCTGTGCCAGTTTCTGCTACCACGGGTAGGCAAGATGTACTTTTGATGACACATGTGAGCTAAGAGATCAAATAAGGCAGGGAAGTTCCTTAATTAGAGTAATCACAACAATGAATGAGTGTGGGGAACTGGAGTCCTGATGGTTATGAGTTCTGTCTTTTCTTTCTTTGTTTAAATGTGACTTCACCCATTTTTCAGCTGACAAGGAGTCCCATACCACATTTGCAATTCCAAATGACTGACTCCTATGAATCATCTTTCAAGAGATGTGTAGGAAATCAATCTCGGGGGAAGGGAAAATATTCTTCTAATCAAATTGATGCAGCCTATTCCTCATTGCAGCCCTAAGAGTATTGAGAATAGTTATTTTTGTTTGAAAATATAAAACCTGCAATTGAAGAAAAAAATTCCTTAGTACTTGTGGCTGCATGGGAATTCACAAAGCTGTGGTATTTAACTCTTAAATTGCTTTTAACTCTGGGAGAGTGTTTTTATTGTGATAAGTCAGCTAATGTTTACTGTATGGAGGGGTACTGTAGAAGCTTTGCTGTCAAGGAAAAGCAGATTTCAATTCTGGGTGTTTCCACTTATGAGGATTTCTAACGGATGTTCAGACAACTGAAAAGATTGGAATTATTTCTTTCACTGCAAAGCTGTGAACAAACTATGCAGAGTTGCAATAAAATCACTGTTTTTCATTATGAAAACAAGAAGCATTCCCCAGGTCTGCAAAAAGGGCAAAGCAGAGAAAGCTGGTTTAAAGCTCTTTGATTCAATCTGTTCTCAGTGAGTGTGATTTTGTTTTTGCCATTCTGTTGCTGGGGTTTGTCTGGGCAGCAAGGAGCTCAGGCAAGGGTTTTGCCCTTCATTCCAGCCTGTAATGAAGAGCTCCTTCTGAGAGCAGTGAGAAACACAAAATGGTGAAATGTTTTGTCTAGATGTGGACTCTGGTCTACACCTGTTACATATAAAATGGGGAAAAACCTTTTTTTAATGAATGTTCTCCAGATGTTCCAGTCAGAAACTATGATGTGAGCTAAGGTAACTCCCACTGCCTTCAGATCAGAAAACAGGGTAAATGGGTAGCAGAATGTTTTAGTTTAATCAAGAACAATTTGACAGAGATGCAGAATATTCTTTAAAAAAATCAAGAAAAAGTACATGCCAATTCTACTTACAATATTTGGAGATAAAACACATAATTTTTTCAAGACTCAAGGACCTGGTCATACTCTTTCATTCTGAAACATGCAGCTGATGTTTTGGTACACAAGAAGGCTGTTTGTGTTGGGATGATGTTTTATTGCTACTGTATTCACTGAAAGTAAGAGGTGTGAAAAATCAAACTAAATAGTAACTATTTTTTTAATGGGTCTGAGTTCCTATTTTTCATTGTGTTAACATAAAATGACAACATAGGATTGACTGGTAGAACAAATTTAGGTGTTAGATTATCTTGTTATTTGTTCAGAAGATGTCAGTAAGTTTGCCTGTTATTTCAAATTTATTAATTCAAACTTTTAGAAGAAATTTGTTACCAGTGTTTGAACAAACGAAATTTTTTATACAGTGGAATTTCTTCCCACTCTTGCTATTTCTGTTGCCAACCTTTGTCCTTTTTCTGTAGCCATGATGTCTCCCAATAGCTGTGGAATCAGCACATTTCATTAGTACACACCTTGTGCCAGGGTCATGGATACAGACTTTAAGATTTATTTTGCACTGAAATATTCATGGTCAAGAAATCGCCCTTATACTAGATGGAAGCTTATTCCATGTTTTGAAATCTATTCTCATATATATATATATGCAATGTAAAAACATATATGTACATAATACATATATGCAACAGTTGCATTTTAGAAATTCTCTTTACATAAAATTATTATTACTGTGAAATCATTAGTAAAATATTGTAAAACACTGGCACTGACAGGCAGAAAAAAAATCCTCCAAGCTTTTACTCTCTGTCTTTTCTGTCTGTGTTAATTTCAGTTCATTTTCAAATGCTTATCCATCAATATTCCCATTAATTAAATACTTCCAGAACTATGAATTCATGCTTGTTGTTCACACAGGTCATATTCACCTTGAGTAAGTAAAAAAAAAAACAAACTTTCATGGAGTTGTTACTGCTTATAGCATTGAACATAGCCCTTTTTTGATACTGAAGGAAAGTCTGGATAGTTTTCTCTGTTAATGGTTAACTTTTTGGGTTTTTTCCAAAGTACTGAGTGCAGTAAATAAATATTTCTTTACAGCCCTTTTGGTATAATTCATATTTCTTAACAAAGATAACTTTGTCTCTGAAAGTTCTCTGTCTGATGGGGTTGGAATTAAAAATGAATGCTTATGTCAGGGCTGTTTGAAAGATCTGAGAAGCTGGTATGATGCAGCCTGATCTAAGGAACATTGCACTCAATGAGGAAGGGAGATAATGAAAAATGCAGGATTAATGATCATCTATTTCTACATTTCATCAGTTGAAGCTCCAGTGCGTACCTGGATACACATGCATTATTCAGAAAAACTCTTCCAAGTACTTCATTGCCATTAGGATGATTTGAAGGCTGTGACAAGTATTTTTCTTGAGTTTCTCCATAAACCAGTTTACACTCATTCCATGTTTTCAGGGCAAGTCAAAGGTGCTCAGCTTTAAATCAGAGCAACTAGAATTGTACTTATTCTTGAATTTTCATTGTTTTCAAGTATTCTCTGAAGTGGGAAGCAGCGTAGTAGCCTGTAAGTATGACAACATAAGTCTGCTGTATTTTGTTTTGGTGGGAGAATGCCACTGCGTCCCACCTGACCATGGAGAAGAAAAGACCCAATCAAACATCACAGCTCCATAATATTCAAAAGCTCCTGTGGATGGTAAGTAGCCTCTTCTAAAGGCAAATTGAGATGACCCTTTTCTTTGCTGTTTGCATATTCATTGCACTTTTCTAAGGCCATCACTGCCTTCTGTTCTGGAAGAAATTCTAGAGTCTTATTTTCAAGATTGTGTTACGAGTGAAAAGTCTCACCATATATTTGAGTGTCAATTAGCACCTCAACTGATCTACACAGAAAGGAAATTCTCAGCCATGGTGTGTAAAAACCGATATGTTGCATGTGACTACTGGTGGTTCCCTCCTTACCTGTTTTTATAATCTACTATATTCTCTGCAAAAAAAGTGCCTAGCTAGTTAAACTCAAGAAAATTCCCAGTATTTTAATAAGGAATTAAAGTGCACATTCCTAAGTCTGTCTGCTGTGTGTTAACAATCCATTAGAAATGCAGACAAATGGCAGGATCCAAATTTTTTTTCGGTTGATTTTCTGGAGAATTCAGCACTAATAAGCAGGTAGAGAAAAGCTGCCAGGGTGTGCTTTGTGCAGCTGCCATCTGGTAGCTATAAAACACAGTTGTGGTGGTCAAGCAGGTGGTGATTAACCATGATTCAAAATGATGTTTCACAGCAGGCATCCCCAGCAGGGAAGGAAATTGTGGTTTTCACAATATTCTGCTGGAATTCACACATATGGGAGTGTGGGGTGGCACAGGAGTGCTGTGGGCAGGAGGGACTGGGGGCATATGGGATGTTTCCCTCCCTTGAAAATTGTCCATGTCTTTCCTTGAAAATTGTCCGCGTCATTCAACCCTCTGCTGGTCCTGTAGGGCTCTTCAAAGAGTTGGAGGAAGAAAGATAAGCTGCCTTATGTTTAATTTTCATTGGGATTTACACAGATGGTTCTAGAACGCTGAACATGTCATTCAAGAAAATAATGAAGTGAGAGGTTTGTTCTGCAGTGTCAGAACCAGTCACTGGAAAGTAACAGTCGTGCTGGATAGAGGTACAAGTCTTCTTCAAGTTTTTTCCATTTTTGAATCTGCAGGAAGCCAAGTATGATTAAGAAAATAACAGAAAAAAGTGTAGTCTAGAAAATAAAAGATCTTTTAATATTGTGACAATATTTTTATTTTGTAACAATGGGTAAAATAAAAGATATAAAGATAAATATAGAATAAAATGCAATTCTGCAGTCTAGAAAAGCAGGATTAGTGACCCTGCTTTTTTGTGTTTTGTTTTGCACAACAGATCTTGCTGATCATCCAATCTGATTGAAAGTGAATGTAGCATTTAGGATGGAGAATATAGATATGATTAATTTTAATAATATTAATTTTTTTTCAAGTTGCAAACACAGAGGTCAATATCCTCTCAAAAAAGGGGAAGTGTTAGTACCATCCTGCCCTGCAGATTCATTTAGGACTATGTGAAATTTTGGTTGTTTGTGTTAGAGAGATATTAATACACACTGAAGCAGACAAAGAATAGCAGAATGATCAGAGAAAGGAAAGACTATCATGCAAGAGAGTAAACAGGCTTGGCTTGTTTGGTTTAGCAAAACACAGATGGAAGGAGGGATATGATTGTACTTGATAAATATGTGAAGGGAAATACCAGGCTGGGAGCTATTTAATCTGTGTTTGCACACAGAAAATTTTTATAAAGCTGGCTATAAGCATATTTAGGATTGAAGTTGTAAAATGCTTTTGGAATGTGAGATCAACCAGTTGTGAAGGACAAGAAGAAGAGTAAAAACTGAAATGCAGAAAATTCCATTTAAACAAAAGCAAAAAAATTTATTGCCTGGGCAGGTAGAAAGCATTCCATTCAACCTCTGGTGGAGTATGACTGGATAGTTGCATGTGTGTTCACCAAAGGAATTCAAGCATACTCAGAAACAGATCCTATGCTCTGAGTATTTTTCACGTGTCTGCCTTGGTTCAAGACAAGGCAGAATATTTCCAAACACACAATTCCCATCTATGTCAAACAGACAAATAGAAACCAGTTGTCTTATCTTTAAAGACTGCCCAGAACAGGTAATATTGTGTTTTGTTTTTTCATGGAATTTGACTTTTAAAAATCCTCTTTGTTTGTTTCTTTGTTTTTAATTTAGCAACATAAAATAAAGGAAAAATATTTTCTGAAAGACTCTGAGTTTTGGGGTTTTTTTTGACTATTGCTTTTACAACTACAGATTGCTTACCTCCATTTTGTGGAAAGGATCTGAGCAATCTTCTTAGAATCTTCTCATCTTGCTCTGTTATTTCCTTTCCAGAGGTAGCACTGCAGACACTAAAACAAAGAAAAAGAAATCCCTAGGATGCTATTTCTGAAGAAGATCAAGGCTTATCTTACAAAAACTGAGGCTTTGAAAATGTGCTACTTTTGTCAATCCATCTAAATTTTACAAAATTTTCCTTCTAGTATATCAGGAAGAAAATGGTGCTTTCATTCATTTATGCACATGAACAGACAAAGAGTACATGTGTCTGTATGTGTATATATATGTATATATAAATTAAAAAGCAAACTATGTATAAGAAGTAATTCTTAAAGATAGAAATATCCTCTTTTTTCATGACAAGAATATTTTGTGCTCAGTTATCCAAAAAGAATAATAAAGCCATCCTTGTCACTTAGAGTCACAGAGCACCACATCATGCAGCACACTGAGCCTGTGTTTCAGAGAATTTTATCAATGCTCCAGACTCTTGTGTGGTCAGCCAGATCAAGTGGATTGTACATTCACAGTTTTGCCCAGGGCAGAAAACAATCCTGGTGCAAAAAGGAAGAAATGCACATGAAAAAGATGGCAAAGATGCAATACACAGGTTTTTCTTTTCATTTTTTCCTCCTGCCATTGACATCTTCTGTTTGAGGGCTACAACCCTGAGAATATTTGCCACAAATCCTAATGATCTTATTTTCCTCCCCAGCAGTAGATACTCATAACTTAATTTCTTCTACTCTGGCTACAGCCAGGTATCATTTTTTCCTATAAAAACAGCTTATTTTATTTCTAGTTATCTAAACCAGGCTGTGCAGTATGGAGTGAACCACTGATCTGCTCCCACCTTCTTTTCCTTGTACAGCACTAATTTTTCAGTTCATTCAGCTTGTGTTTTTTGGACATAGTCATAGGTTCAGTATTTGCTTCTCTGTAAGCTTGGTACATGGTAGATAATATGAAGGCAAAGTTAGATTTTCTTCCAAAGGACCAAGACTTAAAACAAAATCTTTATTTTAATGAATGGTCTTGATGACTTCAGTATAAGAGTTTGGGAGAAAACTTCTGCAGAATCAGATCTAGTGGTTTTTTTTGTTGTTGTTTTTTATTTTTTGTGTGTGTGTGGTTTGTTTTTGGGTTTTTTTTTTTTCTTCTTGTTATTGTTTGTTTGTGGGGTTTTTTGGTTTTTTTTTTTAGAGTTGTTCTGGAGATACTTCACTTGTGAGGATCTGACCACACTGTTAATTTACAAAGGGTTTTATCTTTTATATTATGCTTTTTGCCATGCACACTGAATTAGGAAACCCTTTGTAGCAGCTCTTCATTCTAATTTATGATTTAGATAGGCTCTATTTATTGCTCAGTTTACTTCATTCTAGGTCAACAGCTTTAATTAGAGTATTTTTAGCAGATCATGAAGTACAAGTGCACACAGACGTTGAAATGCATTAACCAGTCCAATCCCAGCACTTTGTGCTACACCTCTTTGTTCTACTATAAGCAGAAAAAGTTGCTTTTTTGTAGACATCATTGAACATTTGTCATCTTTTCTTGCACTCGCTGTTTCTCCCTGTCATAGTTTTGGTTTTATTCTACTTTTATTTCCCCTGTAAAAACATATTTCTTACTAGTAAAACTTAATGAAAAGTAGTCTTCAATCATGTTTCTACTCCAAAATTTGTTACTATAATAGAAAGCTATACTGAATAAAAGGCCTTTTCTAAAATATTATATTCCTTCAATGTTTACTGTGGACTAGAGTTGAATTAAAGTGTTTCTATTTCTAAGTCAAATGTTAGGGTAGGATGTGGGAATTACAATTTTGGCATGAAAAAGTAGAACTATTTGATTTGATTTACTAACATGTGATGGAGATTTTTTGTTACTAGACTTTACCACTTGAGGCACTTTTAGAATGTCATATGCATAGGCTGAGGGGAAAAAAAAATCATTTCAGTTTGGTAAGAGGGATTGTGATCCTTGACTAAACTTTGGGCTTGAGAGTGACATTTTTTTATACACAAATGCATCCATGATTATTTTTCAAGGGGAGGCCATTGTCTGCTAGTCCAAGGCTCTGATAAATCTTTAATTTCTATGATAGTGTCTCAGGCAGAGCTATCTTTAACAAAATTCAGGCTGTTAGAATGCTGAAAGGAGTTAGGAGTTACCATCCACAGCCAGGTTTTTCAAGTGAGAGATGAGAATTTGACTCCAAGTTCTCAGAAGGCTGATTTATTATTTTATGATACTATATTATAAGAAATTATGTACTAAAACTATACTAAAGAAAGAGAAAGGATACATCAGAAGGCTGAACAAGAGTGATAATGAAAGCTCGTGACTGACTCTTCAGAGTCCGACACAGCTAATGGTGATTGGTCATTAATTAAAAACAATTCACATGCTGTGTAAACAATTCTCCAAATCACGTTCCAAAGCAGCAAAACAGGGAGAAGCTGAATGTTCCCAGCTTCCCAGGAGAAGAAATCCTGAGGAAGGGATTATTCATAAAATATCACAGCGACATGTGGCAAAGCAGGATTGCAGTTCCCAAACTGATGGTCTGGGAGATGCTGCACAGGTAATGTTTTGTACCAGGCTGGAATCAGTTTGACAGGGGCTTAGGAGAAGGTTAAGGGGAGGACAAATTACCACTGGTCTCCAGCAGCAGTTAACACTGATCTTTATAGCACCTTTATAGCATCTTTATAGCAAAATAATATACATTCTGGCACTGCACTTTATAGATTCTGCATGACAAGTGATAAAAGTTATTAATTACTTCTATCAGGCTTCATTTTTTCCCTGCTTTTTAGTTAATATTACAAAGCCTGATGTAATTACCCACTTGGCAGCTCTCCTTGTCAGTCATCTGCTGATTCATAAGCCAGTCAAACCATATATTACACACCAGCTCATCTGTGAGGACTCTGCTGGCACAGGGCTGGCTGGCACTGGGTTTGGTTTTCAAGGGTATTTCAGCAGAATCAGAGCTATCCACAGGGTTCCTGTGCCAGCCCTGTCTCCTTGCTGCACACAGAGGTGTAGTATTTATTCTGCAGCTCTCCTGCTGCCCAAAATGACTTGTGTGCCTCTCCTTTCCAGGGGACAGACAGCTGTGCTGCTTTAGGCACAGGTTGGCCATGTCAGGAAATATGGCAGGTGCAGAATTGTGGCTGTTTTGGGGAGGTATTTAAAGGCAATGTGGAAACCTGCTGCTTCAGCTTGAGGACATTTAGTTGCCTTTGTTTCCCGTGGCTTGATAACCATTACATATTTTGGGGGCCTGATTCCCTGCAAACACCAATAGAAATGTAAAACTCACAACCACATCAGAAATGTAAAAATCACAACCACATCAGGGCCAGGGGGATTTTTTTCATATTTTTCCTACTAAGAAAAAGCTAGAAAAATCTTCTGAGCACCAATTATTGGCACGCTGAAGTTCCCTCCTCAACATCTTTGTCTCCTTCCCCTGCTGCAGCTCTTCTGTTTCTGCTGCTCTGTGAGTCTCTGACACTGCTCAGCCTTGCTCTGTGTATTTTGTCCTTCCAGGTTAAATTAAACTATATCCAGATAAAGAAGGGACACTGCTGAGACCAAGAACCAGGCTAAAAAGAGATTTTTTTCCCCCACATTATTATGAGGATTGTTCACTTTTACCTTTAAACAGACCTAACTTCAAGATACGTGGAAAATATTGACTAATTTTTGCATTTGTAGGAGTATAGCTTTACAAATGATATTTTAAATTCTAACTTATTTTTTGACCATTTTACTAGTTGGGTAGGAATTGCGAGGGGTTAAACAGTTACTAATCTAAGATTAATGTTTAAATCTATGACCTCTTTTTGCAAAATATTTTTTGGGATTCCTCTTTATTTTCATGATTATTTTTTGGTCAATAAAATAATAAAAATCTCACATACACATGTACACACAGAGATGTAGGAATAAAAACTAGAATGACTTTGACTGGAGGAAGGAGAAGTGCTTGTCCAGTAATTACACACAACTCACTCTGAAATCAGGAAAATTCTAAGTATAATTTTCCATATTTTATTAATTATTAGCTCAATTTTCCTTAGAAGTCGTGGAAACTGAAGAAAGAAATGCCAGAATCTTACAGATAAAGGTGGTTTGTCATTAATTCTAGACAGAAAATGAGAAAATGTTGAAAATCTTTGTAGGATATAATTTCTTAATTTTTCTCTTTTTTATATAATCAAAGGTCAGAAAACAAAATGGCTAAGTTTCAAATTATTATTATTATTATTATTGTTGTTGTTGTTGTTGTTGTTATTGTCATCATCATCATCATCACCATTATTAATTTTACAGGCCAAAGAGCATCTGAAACCTGAAGGTTATATCTTGGTAGAAAAAGGACAGCCCTCAGACACATCATGCAAGCCATGTGACAGAGGTTATTTTAGCAAAAATATTAAAACAGTAAATATTTTGGGGATTTACCTCTGAACTGTAGTAGCAAGTGTTAATTCTACAGTGTATCTGAAAACAAAACATCTCTTAAAAACCAAGGCCATTTCTTAAGAGGATGCTGAAAACTGTTCATCTCTCTATGATACTGTTTATATCAGTACCATAAAGATACTGATAATTATTTTTATATACTAATTTAAGTATATAGAACTTTAAGAACTAATTTAGATCAAAGTTACCAAGGTTAGCACTCCATTGATATGAATGAAGAAATTCAGGTTTATGTGGAGTCCTCCAGATAATGCAGGACTAATGGGTTGTAAATACAAAGGTTGCAGAGTGATGAAGGGATGGATGGACTGTCTTAAAATCTCAGCAGTTGGGCTTTTCTGCCACATGCCCATCAGAAATTTTTTTACAGAACATCTGGGCTGTATCACACCGCTATTTAATTCTGGAGGAGTAACTGACAGGGGATTAAGATTTTCTTCCCACTGGAAAATACCCCATTACTGCAGCAGGTCATAATTAAGTCAAAATGGCATTTCTATTCTCTCTCCAGGAAGAAACTGATACCCTGACTCCTGTGGTCACTTCTTGCTCAAGTGAACAGTTGTCCATAAACTGCTCCAAACCAGCCCCTTATGGCTCTGGGCATTGAGGAATTCTGGTGTCTGAGGTGCTGGAGTTCTTTGTTTCCTGTGGACTGAAATTTCAGTAAAATCAGTTTACAAATCATTGGAAGAATTTGGTGCTGTGAAATTGTGCAAAATAGTGGCAGTAGCCATAGAACATGTGCTTGCATTTCAGAGTTATAACTGAGACAGTGAATCAATCTCTTATGTATGTGAGCAAGAACAGAGCAGTCAGTATGATCCTCTCTCTGAATGTGAAATAAGGAAGAAATATTGTCGCAGACATCTTTTATGAAAAATCCTCTCCTTAGGATTTTTCCTCCTGAGAAGCTAAGAGGCCTCAGATCCAAAATGCAAGCATTGATTATCTGCTGCTGTGGAATGCAACAGGTGCATCTGTGATTGGCCCATGTTGGATGTTTGCAATCACAGCCCAGCTGGCTCAGACAGAGAGCCAAGCCACAAACCTTTGTTATCATTCTTTGCTGTTCTATTCTTAGCTGGCCTTCTGATGAAATCCTTTCTTCTATTCTTTCAGTATAGTTTTAATGTAATATATATTATAAAATAATAAATCAGCCTTCTGAAACATGGAGTCAGAGTCTCATCTCTTCCCTCATCCTAAGACCCCTGTGAACACCATCACAAAATATGTTTTAAAGTTTTCCTCTCATTGATGTCAAAAGAAAGAAGTACCATTGAAGTTCCAAAGACATAGTTCCTTTCATTACAGGCCTGAGCACTTTAATCTATATATTTTTCCCAAATAAAGCTTAAGAAATGTGTCTCATAGTAGATGATCATGACCCAAACATGAGAAATGCATATTAGAAATGAGTTGCACATGTCTGGCAAAGAGGCTTTCAAACATCTGGAGCACCTTACCTCATGACTACTTAGATTACCAGTTTCTTCCAATATTGAAACTGGTTTAAATCCACCTTTGATTAAAATCCTTGAATTTGTCATGCCTCCCTGCATGTGAAAATCATTGGTTTATTGTTGATGTGTAAAAAAAGATGCCCTTTCCATCAAACCAGATTCTGCAAAATTTATGACAAGAAATAGCATTTCATATGTGCACCTCTTCTGCTTTTAAAAACAATAAATCTGATTCCAAACACGTTAATACTAAATTGTTTGCCTAATCCCAGTATGCAACATCTTAGAAGGAGTGAAATTTGAAATGCAGAAAGTAGTTTTGCCACATGGGAAAATGGAATCTGCTTTTAAACTGACGAGTTTGGTCCTATGTGGATAGGGAAAGGACTCCCTTGCTGTAGAATGCTCTCATTCATTTTAGCATCACTATTTCATCTTACTCTCAGCAGGCTTTTCAATTCAGCTACAATATCTGTCATAAGTTGAAATTTAAGCCTGTAGTTGGGCTTTACCTTGTACAATATGTTCCTGCCCACTTCTGTGCTGCTTTGGCCTCACACCTTTAATTGATGGTCTTGTTTTCACTTTGCCATTTCACTATTTGCTAATAAGAATTCTTCTTACCATGGGGGATATTTTTTGCTTTATTGATACTCCACTCTCAGCAAAGCTCAGCTGAAAAGAAGTGTTTTCTTCTTTGCCAATGCCCAGTAATATACTTTTTTCATTTCTGAGTTTTTGGGGTGTTTATCACATATAAAGAAATATGTGCCTTTGTCTTTTCTGACTCTTGTAAATCATTGATGAACCCATCAGAAGAGTGGGGGCACTTTATCATCACAAAGCTAAGCTTGTTACTTTTTTGGTTGCTTTTTCTCACGTTCTCTGACAATCCAAGATTTTTTATTGAGATCTGTTCTTGTGAATCCTATTTCAGGCTTAAATTTGTTATGCTGTATTTGGATATTCCTGGAAAGTACTTCATGATACATTTTAGAATCTACTGTCAAAATGCAAACACATTGTTTTTATGCATTCTGCAGCATTAGACAACAAATGTGGCAAAGCCATTTCTAACAGACTTGAATTCAAGAGGCATCTGCGTTTTGCTCTTTTGGCATGAACATTACTTTTAGATACAAAGGAAAAGAAAAAGAAAATAAAAAAGGGCCTGGTGGTAGATTCCAAAGAAAGGTTAAGTAATGGGGTCTGATTAAGTCTTGGAAGACTTAACATTCACATTTGCTTCACATTTGCATTTGATGTCATCAACTCATTAACTGTTACAGTAATATTAGCAATGCATTCCAGCGTGGCTTGAAGAAAGGTGAGCTATCTTCTTTGCCATTATCATTGATTTCCATGCATAAGCAAGAGTGTTCCTGAATCAAAACCTGCTTGTGCAAGCTTCCTTATTATTTTCTCCTTCTTGCGAGAGCATTATCAGCTATATTTCTAGTGCACATGGCCTGCTGATATTCCTCACAAGAAATTCACTTTTCATACAATGGTCATGAGCATCATGATGATTGTATGAAATAGGAGATTCATACAATTCAATAGAAGATAAAGTGGTTATTTCAATGGACTTTGCATTAGGTCCTGGTTGCCCTAAAACTGTATTATTTCTGTTTTCATTTTGTTTAATCTCTATAACAAAAGAAAAAGGAGAACAGTTTCAATACTGAAGTTTTTATTAAAAGACATGCTTCACACTTTGTCCTGCTTTACACAGCTTCTGCTGCTATATTCCATTTGTTTTCCTCTTTCTCATTGGAGTTCTGTGGGTGTGAATAGTAAGGAATCTGGTGCTCATGACTTGCTTGGAGATAGGTGAGTTCTTGTAGGTGAAGTGGTGCTAGCAATTGTGGAACTAAAGGCCAGCTTCTGACAATTAGTCCAGCAAGGTCAAACTTTACTTTGGAAGTAAATACACATTTATAAGCCTCAAGAGGGAAATTCCCAGACAAAATTATTCCACAGATCCTACTGACATTCTATTTTTCCTGTAGAGCGCTTCCCTTTCTTGATCTGTTCGTGTGTCCTGTGTTTCACCACCAAGGCAAACATTTTAAAACCAGATTTGCAACAGTCTCCAGAACACTGTCTAGATTCTCCATAGAATAAATTTGCATGTTGTCTTCCAGGCAATTTTTTTTTTCTGCTCTCTGTAAAAATATTTGAACAGGTGCTTCCTTCTTTTTCCACATCTCTTCAAGGCAGTTATTGTTTGTTTCTCCTGGCCCTGATTTGCATTTCTTTTTGGAGATTTACCAAACAAATGCAGTACAATCTAGCATCAATAGTTCCCTAGTTCTCCTTTCTTTCAGTTGTTTTTTCATTGAGAGGACACAATGGTTGGTTTCCTAGCTCATCTCATTTCCCATCATTAATTAAATAACCTGGAATACATGCCTATTTTTTTTTTAATTAAATGTTAGAAAGTTTAAATATTTCTGTCTCCCTTGCATATGTCTAAGATGCCCCAGAGATGGACAACATGTTTTGCTGATTCAACACCTAGGATGGTTTTGTATGACCCAATTTCTTTCCCTTTGTAATCCATTAGGACTTAACTGATGAGTTCAGACATAGAAGTGTTTTTTCAAAAAGCACGTGAGAAGGATGAGGAGAAGGAGAAGGAGAAGGAGAAGGAGAAGGAGAAGGAGAAGGAGAAGGAGAAGGAGAAGGAGGATGATGAGGAGGAGGGAATGGTGCTTCATTGAACACATTGTACAGCCCCTGGTGCTGCAGCTCAGGTCTGGAGAAGCCCTTACAGGTGGGTGGGTGGCTCCCAGGGCTGTCCCCTGCAGAACTGCTGTATGCACTGGTGAGTGCATTTGAATTTTAAAGGTGTCAAGGGAGGACTAAGGCATAGGAGTTATTCCATAAATCAACTCCTAAAATCCTGTTACAGACCACAGAGTTACTGACTTAGCAGTTTTATCTAAACCATTGATTCTTGAGAGCTTTGAGGATAATTTGCTTAAATCAAGGTTACCTTAATTATGGAAACTTGATTAATTGCTGCAGTATTTCAGCTTTCTTGAAACATATTAATCCTAATAGAGGCACCTAAGTACCAAAGCCTTGACAAATACCTAGTGTTGTGTATACAGCACATAATTTATGATATTGTTGTAGCTGTTACATTCAAACACACATTGTTTCCACCAAGTGTTGCTGCACCTTTTTATATAGCTGTTTGTAACTGGCTTAGAAATCTTTATAACATATGAAGCATAATACAATCAGATACTCAAGAAGATGTTGTGCCCTGCTTGCAGAAGTGAAGAACAAAATGAGCAGGAAAGAACTAAAGTTGACTTTGATTGGAACGTAGGCGAGTAGTGTAGATCTGCTCTCCATGTAGTTTAAACAAAGTAGAAAAGCAATTTATAACTAAATACAGTACTGTGTGTACTTATCTGAAATTGCAAAATAGAGCTGCTGGGTTCTGAAGTTCAGATGAAATTGTACAGTGTTCTTTGTCTCCTACTCATTTCACTTAATCTCCTCTCCCAAGGGACCAGGGGGCTCAGGGCTCAGGTCCTCAACAATGAGATCTGACACTTTTCCAGTTTTTTGTGGTTTTGTTTTTTTTTTTGGTGACACACTGAAAGCATTCTAAAACTGTGCTTTAGTTCTGCATTGCCACTCAAAAGAAGAATTTGTTAAGCAAGTAAAGGCTTTATAAATATTCAATATTAATATTTTCCTTCACTCTCTTAAATTTGCTACCAGTGGTAAAACTGGCAGGTTAATATTCCCCCTGAAAGTATGTCACACTGCTTCTGTCATAAATGACATCACATTTCAGTGAGATGGTTGCCTTCAGCATTAGATTCAGAAATGTCTGTTCTAGCTGCCAGCTTGAGCAAACAAATTTAATAGTTTTCTGTTGACAAGTCTTTCCTAGCTTGTTAACTTTTTGATTGTTCAGCTGAACATAATGGGCATCAGTTTTCATAGCTGCTCACCATTTTACTGGTTTGAAAGACAGAAACATTTGGGTTTTCAGCAGGAGCTGAGCAGACAAAAGCAAAGCTTCAAAAGGGTGGGTGCAGGAGCAATAATAAATACATACACCCACTTAGAGCAAATAGCTTTATAGGGTAAATTTACAAAAGTGCACAGGTTTACAGATGAAAAGCAGGAGACTAATGGACTTCAGATGCTCAGGCACATTTATCAGTCCCACTAAGCACCCTCTTGAATCTTACAGCATCTAAATACCATTTAAAATATAGCCCTGAGCAATACTGTGCTCCTTTGATCCCTGGAATAAGCAGAGAGAGCCTGAAGGCAGTTCTGTATCACTGGGATTATTGGAGGTCCCAGTGATTTGTAAGGATCCACGACTCTGCTCCTCCTTTGCACACCCTCCAGAGCTCGGGTGGCTGGTGGAGAGGGTGCTGCCTTTGTGCTGTGGAGAGCATCACTGCAGAGTGCCAGCTCAAGGGTCCTCAGGGTTGCTTGAAGCTGCTCCTCCTCCAACAGAGATGAAATTCAAGACAAAATTTCTCTCACAGATGCTTAACACTTAGAAAGCAGCAAGAGGAGGCATGATGTGTGGTTATATAATCTTTATATTTGTGAAAACATACTGGTTTTACAAGGAATTATGGTTTTATGAAGATGTAGGCTCAGGCTTAGTATTGCCAGTATCTAAACTTCATGCTATAAAAATATCATGCAGTTGCCATGCTTGCAGATTGCATGGAAGAAAAACTGTCTCTCTCTTTTCAGTTTATTATAGGTCTCATGAAATGGGTTCACTAGTAAAGCTAAACTGCAATTAAGACGATGAAGGGTTTCCATCTAGTTAGGCATCTTTAAAAATAATTGGGAGTACAGAAACCTGTACTGAAATCAATGACCTGCATCATCTGAGATGTGAGAAATAGCAAGTGAATGGAAAGTAGAGATTGTTAGGCTTTATTTGGAACTTACTTTTCTTCCTTCTTCATGTCCATGTTTTTGTGAGATCCTGGCAGTCAGAGAGAGAACCCTGGATAAAAGGGCATCAGTCTGCTCCTTGCTAAAAACAAAGTTCCAGGCAGTATCCTAGCATGGGATTATAATGTTCTGCTTGGATTTCATTTGTCATGTCAGTGCTCTGCTAAGAAATCAGCAGTGCCTACATTTAATTTAAGCACGTATATAAATATTTATTTTAATATACCTACAATAATGTTCACATGGAGTGTGCAGAAATGCAACTTTTAGATCAGTGCTTTTAAGGTAATATAGAATTTAATAAAATAGAGAGGGTAGTTGTTTAACCAAAAAGATTATTTCAAATTTAATTTAGATATTTTAAATTATATTTTAATTAAATTTTAGAGACTGAGCGTTGGACTTAAATCATGCTTCATCATCTTGAATATTGAGTCTTACATGTTGGATATACGATTCATGGTGCCACACAGAAGTTAAATCTGTGCCATAATCTTTTTATAGATATCCCAACTATAGCAAAATCACCCATGATTACCTGAATGATGGAGTACATTCCAAATTTTGACTTCATTCTATATAATTAGGAATTCCACTGTACAGGGCAAACAACCAAATGTTTCAGTTCTCCAAAGATGATAAGGTGCATTCTTTCACTAGACACAAATATGTGGGTGTGAATGACAGGCTCCTACCATCAGGAGCCTTCAAAAAGTCTGTGTGTTATGGTATGTGGGAGGTATTTTTTGTGATTATAGTAGTTCTTACTACATAAATACCCGTGAACATTTCAAGACAAAGAAAAATAATCATTATTTCTGCGTGATTTGGGATGATGGTGCAAGTGCTATGTTAGCCTGAAATGTTAGACATCTTCCATGTGAGGAATGTTTTCTCCAAATAGATGTTTCAGCAGTTCCTGTTCCCTACACAGCTGGGACTTCTTTTATCCTTTGAGCTTTTTGGTTTCCACCTTCATTTAGGATTTCACGTTATGCTTATCCCTGCAGGCTCTTTCTTCTGAGTCCCTTTGGCTGTCCCCAGGCTGTCTGCCACCTGTGGCTGCAGCTCTTTAAGAGCCAGCCCTTCAGTTAAAGGGGTTGTGTTTGTAAGAGGAACGTTCCCCATATCCAGACCAATGTGTGAGGAGTTGGAATCTGTCTCTGCTCAGTGCCTGTGGGTTCCAGAGTTCCTGTGTCTGGCAGGCAGAATGGTGGAGTGTGAATTTCCAGCGCAGAACCTGACCCTAACTAACCCCTGGCATGAATATGCATCCCACTAAAAGCAAGATAGCTTGTCCCATTTTCTGTCAGTGTTCCCTAGCACAGCAGCACTCTCAATCCCGCTGTGGAACACTGTGCAGTCCCTTCTCTTCTCAGGCAAGCTTGAAAATATGGTTTATAGCAAAAATGCTGAAGACAATTGAGTGCTCAGAGACTCATCTTCCAGGACATAAGTGCTCACAAGCCAAGGGAAGGGAACAACTTGGGAGTCCTGAACAGCAATCCTTTCCAACAGGCTGAGACACTTTATTTATGAGGAATACTAGTCATGTGTGGCAGTTTAAGCATTTACTAATCTGCTTAGTTCAAATGCTAGGACATTGGAACAGCTTGCCATGAACCATAAAGTTATAGAAGGAAAGAAGGAAACTTTTAACCAAAAAACATGCTTAGGACCTTAGGTTTCCCAGACCTCAGTGTTAGGTCTGAGCCCTTCAGAAACTGCAAATGGCCACAGGAAGGGCACAACATTTAAATGAATAATAAGTCACCAAGTTAATACCTCTCTACAGCTGGCATAGCTATATCTAGATTTCCAATCAGTAGTATACACAACAAGACGCCTGAAATGTTAGAATGTAGATTAATTAAGATCCATTTTTGCCCTTCCAAACCTCAGATTTTAGAAAGCTTTGACAGTAGCAGTCTTTTAAGATCTTAGACATTGAAAATAGAAGGTGGATTTCATAATATCAGCATGGAATCTGGCTAAATTTAAGTCCTAGAAGGAGTTTACTATGGCTGTGTGAAATCTAAATTTGTACTGAATAAAATAAGGGTCTTTCAGGAAGCTTAATTTTTAAATGGCCACTTAATCAAAACTACTTTAATCTTATCCCATAAAAAAGAATTTTGAACTTGCCGTCAAAGCAAGAACTAGCCATACATCCAGTGCATCATCCTGCAGAACAAAATCTTAATGCTTGCCTGTAAAAAGCACATTTTGGAACCATTTTATCCATATCCACTAGCACAGTAAGGGAAGGGAAGGATTTCTCTGTGCCTGTGTTGGCTTAATTAAAGAAGTCATCACTTCCAGCCCTCTCTATACTCTCTACACAATGTTTTTACTGTACTAAAATGTGAACATTTTTTCTCATATATTATCTAGGACAAAAAGGATGACATTTAGCACTCAGACTGTGGATAGCCCTAACCTATCAATGTAAAACAAGTCTGCTCATGTTGAGTTTTCTTAGTGCTGTAGGAGTAGCAAATAATCTATTTGCCTACTCTACTGTAAGCTAACATATTCATCAGGTTTGAAAGTGTTTCTGCACCTGATGAAGTGGTTTTACACTGTGCTGTCACTAATCAATGCTCCAGTATCTTATTTTTATAGGTGTTTGTCTCTAAACCAAGCAGTTTTCTGAGCAGCCCAAGTAAGCTGGGGCTGGGGATGGAAGAGGGGCAGATGATGACAGAATTGCCCAGTAAAATAACATGATAAGAAATTTTATCCTTCATCTCATGTCAGAGTTAAGGCTGGTAGATGAAGCCTTGCCTTTCAACTAATTCAGTGCTACCCTAAAGATACCTTATGAATTTGCTTTATTCAGTGTTGAGGACTAATATTCTTGCTGTTCTCAGAATTTAAAAGTGTAGGTCTGTTGGGATTGCAGCCAAAAAATGCTGATTCCCCATAACTGAGAACTTTCAAATAACTTTTTTATGTACAAGATAAAATTGCCACCTTCAGTAAAGACCTCTGTCACTTTTCCCATTGACTCTTTTCCCTTTCTGTATTTTTAATACCATCAGATCCCAGGGAACTTGCACTTTAAAAAGTAACACCTAAAAAGAAAAGTAACACACAGATTGCCTGAGTTGCTGCTGCTACACTGTCAGATAAAAAATAAAGCACAATAAGATGAAAATGATCACTTCAACAATTTTATGACTGTTAAAAGAAAGAAAAAACCCCCACAACTTGACAACAAAACCCTCTCTGACTCCCTTGCCTTGAATGGAATTTCATCAGTTTACCAGAAATGGAAATGACTCGACTTTAGAATCAGGTGCTGCCACTCACTCTTAGTCAGCACCTTCCCAAAGTCATCTTATTCTTAAGCTGGATTTCTAAGGGATCTGGGCACTTCAGCTGCTGAATTCTGCTTGTCAGTCATTTGTCTCAGACTTGTGAGTAGTTATTTAATGATAGTTCAATTTTTTTCTGGATGTACTGGGAAGCTGTGCTTCAGTGCTAATGTGATGCTTGCTCCTAAGTTCTGCCTTGGTAATGGGAGATTCATCTCAGAAGGCATCATGGGTTATTCTGCCTTTAGAAATCCTTATATTATGGCAAAAAAGTGAAAACTGGATCAAATATCTAGTCTAATATCTAGTCTAATATCTGAAATAAAAGATAATATTTTGTTTATTTTACCACTAAATTGTGTCAGATTAAAAGCTATTCTGGGAAAAAGTACCCATTTTTTTTTTTTGTCTGGAGACATTAACTGATAAAACCCAGAGCTTTCCTTTGAATTTTGTTCCAGCACTTCACACCCTTCATTCTTACAATCTGAAAAACCAGGTTGGTTTGTATTTTCATTGAGCTTTCAGACAATTTTTACAGTTGGTAGTGTCCTAATTTTCCTTCCTGAACAAAGTCCACGGGGAAATCCTCAGAGAATGACAGTTCCAGCTCACCAAACTCCAGGCAGGTCACACTAAGTTTTCATAGGAAGCTCTTTGTGACACATGGGAGACTTCCATCCTTGGTCTAGAAGGGTCAATCCTGTTCTGCCCAAGTGTACTAATGCTTCCTCATCCCTTTATTGCCATAGGGCACATAAACCCTGCAGTTAAAATTTGGTACTTTATTAAATCAGTGTAGGAAAAGGCTCCCTTAGTAAGACTATATTTATTTAAAGATTTGCATTGTAAAAGTGGTCATTTCATCAGCATTTTTATTTGGGCTTGTTTTATTTTTAAGATAAAGTTTGAATGACTTTTGACCTTTTCTTAAAAAAATTATTTTCTTTTTCTTTACCCAATTTATTCATCACACCCATGATTTTTAAAAAAAATCAAGGTGATAAATGTAAGAGTTTTTTCATACTAAAAGCCAGGATCATTGCCCACCTACCACATAAATAGAAGAAGAGCACATAGAGATTAGAAAGGAGATTTTGGCTCAGGCAGTCTTTGACCCCACTTACTGTTACAATTCTATCAAAGCAGAGATGAGATATTGTCATAATTGTTTAACTTAAATACTTCAGGGAAAAAAAAGACATTTTTAGGCACTTTGTCCCACTGTAAATAACTTAGCAAGATTGCATGAGTTTAGGATTTATGGAGCAAATTCAGTCTGCTCTGTTTCCTGAGATGGGTGGTAGATTTATGAAGTAAAAATTGGCAGTTTTACAACAGAAAACTAAATGGTTAATTAAGCCTGTTCATTATTTCATCTTGAAAATGATCTCATGCAGATGTAAATCTTAATAGCAGTACGGTGTAAGGAATTGTGGTCACTATCAAAGACCCTGCCCAAGTGCCTGTCAGAATGATAAGCTCATGATAAACTGAAGGAATGAGTTACCTTTCAGACAAATCCAGCTTTGGAATTGTTTCTTTCCAAAAGAACAAGTGGTTATAATGTCAAAAATTCCCAGAAAAGAGAGTTCTTATTTTAAAATAATTTAGCTAATCATGTTATTTATTTGTTGTTAAAATAAGTCCTTGTTTTCATGGAATATCTCCATTTGGTAGAAAGTTGACTGAGATAAAATATCAACTAGATTTTCTTTTCTTCAAATGACAAGTGATCATTTGGTATGACACAGTTTAAGGATGGACCTGGCAGTGCTTGGTTAACAAGCTCACTGATCCTAAAGGTCTTTTCCAACCTAAATGATTCAGGAACCCATATCCCAAACAATAATACAAGTAATAAAAAAGGCGACAAAACACAATTTTGTCTGTTATTCTTTAAAGCACAGTGTAGGATACACTGATACATATTTTCATGACGTTAGGAACTCTTTACACCTAGAAGTGCACATTTATATACTGAAAATTTTCTAAGTAGTTTTAAGGACAGAAACCCATTTATTCTTTCAACAAAAAATAAAAATGAAAAGAAACACAGATTTTTCTCATCTGTACACTACTCCAAATTTTTAAAATACTGATTGATTGAAGGTCTTTTTCTTGATAGTTAAAATCTCCAGGGAAATGTTTCCTGAGGCAAATTTTCAGCTTTAAAATTGACACTGTCCACCAAGAGGAAATCTCATGGAAGTGAGTAGCAAATACCTCAGAGAGGCAAAATATATTACTATGAAATTCAGAGCACTGGAAGATCAGACTGGCCTTGTGCCTGTTCAGTCTGAAAACAGCGCATGGATCTTGCAGGTTTTGATTCAATATTGCATTTTCATACAACACATTTGCTCGCAAAAACAAGTCAAAAAAATATAAACCAGATGCACTGTTTCCTGTGTCCAATCAATGAAGTATAAAATGAGAGCAAAAAGGAAGTTTTTAGTATTATTTCTGAGCAGTATTTTCAGATATCATAGAGATAAGTCTATTAAAAAAAGTGTGAAGAGTGGAAGTCATCAGTGCCATAGTTCTTGTTGCACACAGTATGGGATTTGCACATAGGTATCAATTAAACTTCCTAGGTATCAAAATTAAGCTTCCTGAAAGACCTCTCTTTCATTCAGTACAAATTCAGATCTCACACAGTCATAGTAAACTGCTTCTAGAACTCACACAGTCATAGTAAACTGCTTCTAGAACTCAAATTTAGCCAGATTCCATGCTGATATTATGAATTATTGGATTTAAAAAGGATTTCACATAGGTGTCTATTTCATCTCAGCCTTGCTACATGTGTAGCATGAAGCCTTTGTGCAGGCAAAGCAAATTGACAATAATTCAGATTATGCAGGGCAGCCTGTAACAGCAGCACTGGTTCTAGGTTCAGTTTGCAGAAGGAAGTTGAGTAACAGAGTATTGTATTGTATTGTATTGTAAAAGCAGCTGTGGTTGTCAACTCTTGTTTTCACATGAATAGTTTTTTTGTCTAAGTGTTGCACTTGTGTTCTCCTTTCTTACTGTGTTATGCATGGCTATTTCCCATTATACAAACTGATGTGAAATTGTGGCAGTGTTCTCTGAACTGTGACATCTTGCCAGCTGGCAGTGGTTACATGGGGAGAACATGCACTTCTTGTAGCACAAGACATCTGTAATGACCCCTCTGCGAGGAGGAGCAGCCTAAATTTCTCCATGCCAGCTGATCCTGTGAGTGTGTGGAAAGTGTGTGGGAGTAATTTGGGGGGAATTTTTATGTCTGATATATCTGCTTTGCAGCTGCTGGGTGGGCTTCTGTGAAGAGCTCAAGGAAGGTAAAAAGTTTGTGCTGTCTCTGACCCAGATGCCCAAGGAAGGACAAGAACTATTGCTGCAGAAATGTGTTCCCCAAGCACTGTCACTTTTACTGCCTGGAGAAGGTAAACCTTTTTTCTCCTCTTACACCATCACAGCCAAGGGTTGCTCAAGTTGCAAACTGATCCAGTTCTGGAAAAACTGATCCATTCCCTTACTCTTAATTTCCTACTAGGGACTCTGGTGAGAGACTTTTTACAAGGGCATGTAGTGACAGAGGAAGGTCAATGGCTTCCAACTGGAAGAAGGTAGATTTAGGTGAACTCTAGGGAAGAAATTCATTATTTGGTTGAGGCATTGGAACCAGTAGCCAGAAGAAGTTGTGGGTATCTACCCTTGAAAGAGGTCAAGGCCAAGTTTGGGGGGGAATTGAGCAACCTGGTCTAGCAAGAGATGTCACCATGGAAGAGGGATGGGAATAGATGACCTCTTCAAGGTTCTTCCAACCCAAACCATTCTATGATTCTGTGAATTATTTAAAGGCAGCCTCCATTGTGGAGGAATGTGTGTAGCTGGCTTTGCTGCATCCCCAAATCCTTCCTGCACAGCTTAACCTCACGCCATACTGGGGGCTTATGAAATCCACTCCAATTAATGAAACAGATTTAATGTTTATTGCAAGAGCAAAGAAAGGGCATGAGTATATTGAGCTATGGATGTGTTGTTGCTTTCATCATTCAACTTGGAGGTTGTCCTCCTTGACTGTATATAAATCAAAACTACATTTCATGTTCATCATGCAGTGTAGCAGGAAACGGACATTGAATTGGGAGAGAAAGAGGCAGTGGGGGAAAGCACATAAATGCTAGCAGTACCCTCCAGCAAAAATATCTCAAATGTTTCAGCCACTGTATTCCAGGAAGTGAAATTTCAGTTTCTATTATTGCTGAAAATAACTAAATATAGAAGCAAATGAAAAATCTGTCACAGAGGGATGCTAACATGAAGGGCATCTCTTTCCCCTCAAAGCTTTATGACCCTGCCTGAATGGGGGTTAAAGGGATGTAAGTAGAGGCAGCATATGACAGATAATCCTTCAGTTCCCTTTGAGGTACAAAAGGCAAGCCTTGGAGGTGCGAAGCTGGCCTGTGTGTGAGACAAAAATCACAATGCAATGTGAATAAAATGGAAACAAATGGAACACTCCCAAGGCAGTGTTTGCAGTGTCACCTCCAGCCCAGGAGACAGCCTGAGCCCTGGTCTCTGCAAGTTCCTCTGGTCCAGAATCACTGTCTGCTGCTGCTGCCACTACCCACAGAGCCCCTTAACAAGCAGGAGCTGTTAGCTGAGCTAATGAGACTGGAAAGGTGCAATGAAATCCCTTGTACACTAAAGCTTTTGCTGTAATCTGGGTCTTTTCTGTTCATTGTGGTGAAAATGTGGCAGAGAAAATAACAAACAATTGCTGAATTCCCGTTTTTGGAAACCAGTGGAAGATTTTCATAGCTTTGAACAAAGCTTTTGCTTGAAACTACAGAGAAGGATGTCTCCTTTGTTCTTTTTACACTGTTCTTAAAATTTAGACAGCCCTAAAACCCAGGGAAATTGAGCAATTCTGCACACACCCTGCCCTCCACATATTTCCCCAACAATTGATACTGATAATTAATGTATGCTTTATCCTAGAGCTGTTTGGTCCAGTTGAAACTGCACATTGAATTTTTTCTGTTGACTGTGTCATTGCCATTGATATAATTGACACAAACTGCACACTGAAATAGAATTTCAATGTAACTCATGCTTTTGAAACTATAAAAATGATATGTTAATGTGGATAATAAGAGCATTTTGCCAGCTTTGCCACAATACTAGACTAGGCCATCCTCAGCCACTCACTTAGCAGGTTTTGTGAGAATTCAATTTACATAGAAATGTTTATCCATTGTTATTCATTGTTCCATGCTTCCTCTTCTTATATTACATTAATTTAGCTTATCCAAAAGAAAAGTTTCACTTAATATGTTCTTAAAATTTTCACAATTAATCAAATGGTTTCTGGCATCTTATTTCTCACAATCTGCAAAGCCAGATTTTACTGTCTCAGTGATACCAGCCTGAGAAGGTGTTTTGTCATGAGCAGATATCCTGCAGAGCCAAAATATTGCTAATCTCCATACAGCATATGATTTGCATTACCTGGATATACACCAAAGAAGAGAAATTTTGCCAGATTTACTTTTATTTTTTAATCTAAGCAGGATATTAGCATTATGGAGATGCTTCTTGCAGGTGTTTTATGATCTGTATAACAAACTTGCCTTGCCATAATGAGCATCAGACTATTTGATGTGTTTGTTAAAGCATGAGTTCCTGGAGGCATGTGAATATGAAAGCCTTTCAATTTTTATTTGAAAACATCTGAAAATCTCCTCTTGTGGCTGCCAAAGAACCTTTGGAAAATGTGTGTCATGCAGGTTCAAAAGTCAGAAAGAAAATAAAAAGGAATGAAAATATACTTTTAAAATACCTAGAGAAATAAAAGGATTGTTTTTAGTGCCTGACTTCAGATGCTTTATTGTTTAGAATTGCAGAAACAGTTCTACATCTGTGAATTTTACTACAAGCAAGATATAGAGTTATAGAAATGAAGGTTAACAGTGTTTGAATTTCTGTGATCTGCATGTAAATCTGACATATGCCAGTGTTGAATTTCATGTGCAATACAAATTTTTTTTTTTGCCACTAAAAATCATCATTTCTAGTGAAAAACCTATTCTGCTAATATTCCTCTAAAATTTCCACAGCTTTTTGGAACCAAAACTGACCTTTGAAAATTGGAGGACAACTGAGAAGTTATTTTAAACACTTTAGCCTCGTTGACTTGCTAAATCAAGATAAATTATAGTCATCTCTGGACCTGTTTATGAGCTTGTTGAGATCACAACCTACAAAGAGCACAGGGTGTTCCCTTCCATGTGCAGCTTCCAGGAGCAGCTTTAAAGCCATGAGGAGACACCAGACCTGAGCTTGAGCTCCCCCTGAGCACAAGGGCTTTAAATGGAGAATGCTGATGGCTAATTCCTAGGATGGAAATCTCTTTTTTGAATGTTTTTCTTAAATAGTTCTGTCTGCCTGGATGTGGCTGCAGGGAACAAGAGGAAATATAGCTGTGATGGGAGTGGGTAATTGTTGCCTGCTTTTCTTACTTAAATACTCACTTTCACAGGACATTTCAACGGGCATAAAATGCTCCCTGTTCAACCAGAGGAACTTCTGGGGATGAATGCTATCTTTGCTAAATGTTATAGACATAGACACCCTCTGCAAGGCCTTTAAATGACAATGGCCTCCTGAAAACATTACACAGATTATATATAAATATGGTGCTCAGAATGTGTAATATTTTAGATAAAACATTGCACTTTTATTGTATTTGCAGGGGTCCCTCGTGGCTGGAAGGAATGATGAATCTGACTCCATGTTCTTAGAAGGCTAATTTATTATTTTATTATATTACATTAAAGAATATTAAAATATACTATACTAAAGAATACAGAAAGGATACTTACAGAAGGCTAGAAGATTATAATAAAACATGTGACTCTCTCCAGAGTCCTGACACAGCTTGGCCCTGATTGGCCAATGAGTCAAAACAATTCACATGAAACCCAATCAAACAATCACCTGTTGGATAAAAATCTCCAACCACATCCCAAAGAAGCAAAACACAGGAGAAGCAATCAGATAATTATTGTTTTCCTTTTTCTCTGAGGCTTCTCAGCTTCCCAGGAGAAGAATCCTGGGTGAAGGGATTTTCCAGAAAATATGAATGTGACACACTTTTACTTTCATGAGTCTCCAATAAGTTCCTGTGACTTTCATGTGAGCCAGGTGGGCTCAGAATGAGGAGACAATTTTATTTTTTTTTTCTGTTGACTATGTCATTGCCATTGATATAACTGACATATTTTGGCCTTTTCCATGTTTTTGAATATTCTGTATTTTTCTTGTAAGTATTTTGTTATAAGTATTGTATTATCTTTTCACCCTCTTCCACCACAAGAAAATGAATGCTGGTGCATTTTGATCTTATTTACATGGCACAGATTTAGAACCACTCTGCTAACTCCATATTCTCTAATTATTTTACAAAACACCAATTCCTTCATTTCAAACAACTTTCCAACCAATTTAATGGGACATTTTTCCTCATTGTGACTACAGCATTAACCTGAGTGATGATAACACCTGATATGCAGTCTGAATTTATTTTCTGCAGAAATAATATTTCCTGCAGATCTACCTGCAGAAACTGGGGCATAGATACAATGATCTCTTTCTGTTTTATGTGTAAATGTTGGCTCAATCACCTCTTTATTGGCAGCAGGTGTAATTTGCAATATGCAGATGGACACCGATCAGCCTGCTCTACATGGTCATACTGAAGGTGGAGGTGGAATCATGCTTGGAGGGCTGTGCAGGTACAAAATTGGTGCTTTAAGGTCAGGGTAACTCTTCTTGCAGTGTTTCCAGTGTTTTATAGGAGCCACCCAGTCTTTCACAGCGTTCTGCTCCACAGATGACACAGTCACAATTCAGCATCGTGGGATTTATTTTCCCCCTGCAACAAAAAAGAATGGAGAAATCTGTGGTGAGGTTTTTTGTTAATACTGCAGTAATCTGGTGGGTTAGCAGATGGTTTATGCTGCTTTTGGATGCCTTTTTCACTGCTTACTGTGAGAAGGTCATAGCATGTATAGCATAGGATATAGCTGCTTCTGTTAAGTTCACTGCCACCAGCTGCAAGGGCATTTGTTTCTTCTGTTTCTTTTCCTTTTTATTGATTTTTTTTTTTTTTTTGTAAGCAGGTCATTTAGGGTCAGAACTAATGGAATAATAAGTTATTTATAGGTGTTTTATCACTGTAACGCTCTAATTTGTCCTGGTATTTCTTTTTCATTATTGCAGTGCAACAAACTAAACTGAAAAAAAAATTTACAATCTTTGATAGTTCTGGAAGGAGAAGCTCCAGATTAATGCCAACAAGAGTATTTAGACCAATGTGTGCAAACTGCTCTTCCTTTGAGATGAGATTTGCACATCAGTTGTGCAGTGTTAGTTAAGGGCTTGCCTTAACTAACTTGGAAGATGAGCCCTGCAATTGCATTTCTCACTCTGGCCCTTTTCTGAAAAATGGTCTTGTCACCAAATCAGTGACTTTGACTATGGCTTTGGATTGATCCAAAGAAGCAGCAAAATTTCCTTAGACTAATGCAATAAGGATATGCAGAGAATTTATTGAGTTTGTGTACCATAGGAATAATTTTTCATCTTAGAGCAGGCAACTTTGTGATGCTGACATTGATGTAAATTGTTATTTGAATTAAAGAGAAAATTTAGTGGTGCCCTGCCAGGTACCAAGCAACTTTATTTTCCATTGCATCCGAGCTGCAGACACGGATTTAATTTTGATATTGTCTTCAGTGTAAAGTAAGAGCTGGTGCTTCCAGGAAAATAAATTCCATATTTTTTGTCTGTTTTGGTGTGTGGTTTCATTTATTTTGAAAACAGAAGTGCTATTTTTGACCTATGTGAATCATCCAGTGTAGGTGTCAATAAAAGTGTTTCCCATGTCAGGGCTGGAATTGGCACTTAATGCAGAGAGATTCTATGAAAAGCCCAGGAATTGTGTCTTCCTTCCTGAAAATGTTTCCCCTATGGATAAACATTGTGACTAATTCATTTTTTTAAAATATTTGATTTTATGGTGTTTCTTTTTAGACTGGCTTGTACAGCCTCTGAATTACAGTGAGAACCTCAAACATTGCTAAATCACCTTAATAACCTAATTAATATCCTTAATAACCCAGCAGCCAGGCTCTCATGTGGGTGCCTGGCTTTGCTCCCACAAAGTGGGGAGACTCTTTTAGCCATGAATTTTGTTTTACATTTCCATTCAGAGAGAGGAAGAAAAGATGAAAATATAATAAATGAATTACATAGATATTCATGCTGTGGTGGAAGGGATTTTTCTGTGTGTCCTCTTTGTGTCAAACTTTTTTTTTTTTTTTTACCATCACACTATCATGTGTGGAAGGGATGTTTTTTTCTATCATGTTCTGTTATCTTAGAAACAGGGACGAATGCTGCTGTCCTGCTCCAATGTACACAACTTATTTCATCATTCAAGAGGTTTCTTTCCCCATAATTGCTGATGATTTTTGCAAGATCTAGTATCAGTCAAAAAGATTTTACTGAAAGATTTGTCAGAAATATGAAAGTGATTGTTCAACTTACTGTTAAAATGATAAAGTTTAAAGGGAAAAGTAAATCAACAACAAAATACACATTACTTATAGAAATAAATTCTTCTTCTTTGAGTTTTTAAACTATCCTTCATTGACAGAATCATAAAATAGTATGTTGGACTAGTATTTCAACCCTCCAACAATTCTGAAACCATAAATATCATAACCTGTCATAATATTTATCAGTAAAAAACCCATGATTTTGAGGAACTAATTTTAAAATAAGTACTTCATAAATACTTTCTAAGGTTATATTATGAAAAGTTTTACCCTTTAAATAATATTTGTACTAGCACAGTACTTGATTTTGAGATTGTACATGTTTGTGGACAAGGACAAGTACTTCAAAGATCAGTACTAATTCAGATTTGTCTTTTGACTGTGCTTTTTAGCATTTTCATTCTTTTCTTCTAAGAAAAAGGTGTTTTTTCTTGCTGACTTATGGACAAGATATTATTTTCCTGTTATTTGAAAGTTTTAACTAAGATCACAAGTTATTGCATTTTCAAGATCTTTCTTTCTTTCTTTCTTTCTTTCTTTCTTTCTTTCTTTCTTTCTTTCTTTCTTTCTTTCTTTCTCTTTCTCTTTTTAATGGAACTGCTATAATTTTTACTCAAAAATGAAAGGTGGCATTAAACAAGGAATTTCCAAGCTATTAAGACATTAAGAAAATTAATGAGACCAGAGCTCACTATTTTCCTGTCATTGACTATAGCATTGAGAAGCATATATTACACAAACAATTAATTCTTGGGAGATGCTACAGTTGTTTTATATTCTTTTCTACATTTCTATGGTTTAGGTCATAAATTAGAAGCATGAAAAATAGAAATGCAAATTAGATTTTTGTAAAAACTTAATGTATTGTAAAAGAATGACCCTGCTCAGGGTCTCCTTTCCCTCTTTCCCAACCAGATTTGTGCAGCTGCCCATGGGTGGGAGCTGAGCTCTAACACTCCTGTGGTTGCACACTGGTCTGGCAAACAATTGGTTATTACAGAAGCAAGGAGAGTATTCCAAAACTACTTTGGATGTTTTCTCCCTTACAATGTTATTTTTTTATGCTGCAAGATGGAGCTAAAGCTTTTTCTCCCCTTTGAAAATCAGGAACAATTCTTTTTCCATTGTCTGTCATCAGAAACAACAGATTTTCAAACCTCTGACAAAAAGGAGTGACTGAGATATTTGAATTCTGGACAAGTGGTGGCCTGGAGAAGCTATTTAAAATTCTCTTCAAGGCCAGGTTTTCTATGCGTGGGCATTTTATATTTCCACATCAGATTAGTATTGAAAGGAACATTTGTTCTAGATGACCTTTCCATGGAGTACTTTGGAACAGCAAATGTTGGAGCATAAAGAGCAAAAAGACTAAATGAATTTTGGGTCAGATGCAAGTGGGTTTTAGGATTTTCTCCTAAATCCTTTTCTTGATGAGGTTTTTTGTGAAAAAATCCTGCTGCTTGCAGGCTGTGTGTGCATACAGAAAACGCAAATGGAATACCCAGGAAAAAAACAAATTCCATTTTGTCTACATGTTTTTTTTTTTGCTTTCTCTGCTTTATTAACCAATGTCAGCATTTGTTCCAATGCCTTTTAGCAGTTAGTTCTTTCTTCTCCCTCAGAGTGTTTCTGTGCAGGTGATGCTTTTGGGTCTGACGTGCACTCCAAGATTTTCAGTGGCAGAGTTGGTGCTGCCATCCCTGCTTAGAGCAGGAGGGAAATAATTCAGGCAGGACCTTACCAAGGTAATTCTTGTTCAAGTTTGGGTGTAGATGCACCTCAGTGTCCCTGTCAGAGCTGAACCTGAAACCCAGACAATGCTGGAGATGCCGAAGGAATAACTGAGGTGCTGGAGATGCAAGGGTCAGGGTCTCTGTGTAATGCAGTGGTGGGAAAGAAGGTGAAAAGAAAAAGTGGAAAGAAGGAAAAGAAAAAGTGCAAGGAAGGCTTAAAGAAGTTCCAGCCTTATAACCTGCAAAAAACAGAGGAGAATTTCACAGGAAGAGGTCAAATGGACTGGGCTCCAAGGCAGCTGCATGGTTGAGTGCCCAGCCAAAGGAGAGCTCTGGCAAGGATGTGACAATAAGATGAATATTGGCATATTTCTCTGAATAGAAAAGGATGCACATGCTTCTAATTCTTTCACATAATGCATTCAAAACATATGCTTGATAACCAGGGAGAACATTTGATGGAGTGTTTACAGAACAATAGGCAGAACAATTAAGATAACAGAATGCTGTGTGTCCCTGGAACTGCTCCTATTTCCCCCATACCCCTTTGCCTTTGTTCTGCTGGGTTTTTTTTTTTCAATCTGAACAGAGATTTTTGCTCTTCTGGCAGTTTGGTCAGATTTTAAGTTTTTCAGCAAACTATTTTATTCTCATGGACAATATATTTTCATCTTTTACAAACTTCTGCTGAATAGCCTGGTTTGAGCTTGAGCTTCGTTTTCCTCCTATCCCCCTGAATTTAACCAAGATTAAAATAAACATAAATCTTAAAAAGTAGCAAGAAAATAAACAAAATGTATACAGTTTTGTAATACCTGTGTCAACATGAAAATCTTGAAGTTCAAGTCCTAAACAGATTTGTCTGTGACATTTCCCTTCATCTGAAAGATAGATGAATCAGGAATTCTGCATAAGTTTCATTCTCATTTTCCTGAGACTGATGCTGTGGTATAGAAAATCTTTCAAAGACATCATAGGAGATCTCTGACACCATCTAAAAGCTTTGTGTTTATGTTTGCTTGGTTTTTGCTTTAGAAATATCAGTTCAGATACATGCAGATTAAGGACAATCAGCAGCTGTTTATGAGGAGGGTGTCTCAAAAGACAATAAATATCTTTATGTGCTTAAATGTCTTCATATCACAGATGACAGATGTTTTCATTGGTGTGAGGAAGCAGCCAGGGAAAGAGAGGAGGGTTGGACAAGCAGTTTAAGACAAATGTTTTTAAACTTTTAAAATATTTATCTACCAAATAGAACTTAAAATTAATCTGTTTATTTTTAGATTTTGTGCATTGCATGCATTTTGGGAATATTTCCACATGATAGCAATAACAAGAAGGATTTCTCATTGAAGTTGCCTCAATGGAATCTTTTGAAAGAACAGAAATTTTATCATGAATATTGCTTTTGGCATAGCATATGAAGAGATTAAATGTTACATATTTGAAGTAATGTATAGCACCTGTTAGGGATAATAAAAGTCTTTAGTCTCAGTTAAATGAATAAATGCTATGTTATTTACTTTTTGTTTGCTTGGTGCACAAAAATTGTTACCTGGTTATATTAAATTATTATATGACAGTTTTACCTGGATGGAAAATATTAACTTTTTTTTTAGTCCCTTAGTTTATAATCACAGCAAAATTCTAACTCTAATAGACTGTAATTCAAAGTTATAAAGATTATTCAGATAGTCTGGAAGGTCAAAATTAGTGCCAAATAACCTGGTTTGATTTGTCTGTACCAGTCTAGAACGTCCATGGTTAAAAACAGACTACAGCAGTTCTGGAGGAGCTGGAGTTACAGCCCTCAACAGCTGTGATAGAAAAGTGAAAAGTTAAAAAGTTTTACTTTTATCCCCTTCTAAAAGGAGAAAATATACTTTAAATTCAGCTCTGTACTAGATTTGGTTAAGCTCTGTGTGCAGGGTTGCTAAAGAGGCTGAGAAGGGCATTCTAATATTGCAGTCATGCTGAGGTTTGTACACTGGGTTTTCCTTCATAAATAATGTGGATTTGGGCAAATCAAAGTTCAGCTATCAGAAATTTCAGAAGTGGGAAAATGAAATTTTCACAGATTAGGTTAAAAGGATAACTCAGGTAATGTGAGCACTTTAATACAGGCAAACACAAAGTACAACTGACACTTGTTTCTAGTGCAGTGCCATTTTGATAAGGTCCATAAATTATGGGTCCCTTTCATGAGTCCCAACTAAACACAACAAAAAAATAGGAAAATAGGTGTAAACAGATGGAAATGCAATTTTGAAGCACCTAACAAATTTACTTTGACCTTATGCAATATGAATGTAGTTCTTTTTATAGCATTATTCATTTTTTTAAAAATTTCAGATAATAATGGTGTTGTGGTTTTAACTTCTGGAAATTAAACAACTCACTCAATGCTCCAAAAGCTTCTGTCCCCTTCCCCCCATAGAAGGGAGAAGGGATGGGGAGGAGAATCAAAGTAAAACGTGTAAGATGAGACAAGAACTGTTTAATAATTGAAAATAAAATACAGCCATAATGGTAAATTTGAATAATAATGGTGACAGTAAGAAGAAAACCAAGTGATTTAATGCACAATGCAATTGCTGACCAATACCAGACTTGTATTCTCAATCCCAAATTGTCCCCCTTCCAGGTATCTCCCCTCAGTTTATGTATTGGACATGACATTTTATTCCCTTTGGTCACTTTGGGTCACCCATCCTGGCTGTGCTCCCTCCCAGGTGTTTTTGGATCCTCAATGGCAGAGCATGAGGCAAGAAGAAAAGTCCTTGACTTAGGACAAACACACCTTAGCAAAACCCAAACATCAGTGTGTTATCAACACCATTCTCATTCTGAATCCAAACCACAGCCCTGTAAACTCTACTGAGAAGAAATTAACTCTGTCCTAGCTGAAACAAGGACAAATGCTAAGGACAATTTTCTCTCAACTGGAAATTTTAATGTTCCTTATCCCAGGTAGAGCTAAGGTTATTTGTGTGACTTAATTTTTCTGTTGTCGTACGTTAGTGCATGCAGTAAGACACTGCGGTGTTTCTGAATTTTCCAAGAATGCAATTTTCACTGAAGTCATTGAAATATTACTGCAGTGATTTCACAGCTGACAAATTAGCAGTCACATTCCCTGACTTAACTTGTGTTGAATGTGCATTACATTTGGGGTTCTTCTCTTTTTTAATTAGTAAAATTTTTATACAGCAGGAGTAAACAAGAAACCTAGAGAGAATGCTAACAGCTTATATTTCCAATAGCACGAAGCTGTGTATAAATCTGACATGATGCATCCACTTCCCCTATGGAGCAAATATTTGTAATTGTCAGGATGATTGATGTTGAAATAATAATCAGCTTTTCTTTGTTGAAATTTCAGAGAGAAGCCATAATTAGATGTGACAAATACTTTGGAATTGACCTGACTGTCTTTAAAAACTTCCATAAGTAATCTCAGTGGGAGAGGCACATGCTAAGAGATTATTTCAGTTTGAAAAGGAAGAAATTTTTCTTTTGCTGTTCCCTGTACATTTGACAATAAATAATGGGGATTTCATTGTGACATTTTTGGATATTTACATAATGGCTTGAAATGTGGTTGTGAAGAAAGAGTGGTAGACACTCTAATTTACTTGCTAAACAGTTCCATCAGGCTTTTATTGAGCTTTTCTTATTCCTTGTAAGATATACAAAGTGGCAGTTTCATCTCAAGATTTTGCATTGGAATAACCGTGTTTGTAAGAAATCTCTTTATCTTGCACATATTTTGTCTTTCATTCCATAAAATCGTATATACTCTAAGTACCTTTTCATTTGAAATTTCCAGCAGGCTGCTCATTTCCAACTCAAACATACACACACATGCAGGCTGTTCACGGCCCAGTACCATCTTTGAGGGATGTATTTTATTTATAAATGAGACCCTTCCTTGGCAGATCAGATGAAAAATCAGAATATACCCTGCACTCACCCTGGAGATGGTCCAGCTACCCTGCTCAAGCAGGGTCCCTTAGAGGTGGTTATTCAGTACCAGGTCCAGATGGTTTATTAATATCTCCAAGGTGGGAGAATCCACAACCTCCCAGGGCAATCTGGGACAATTGACCAGTGATCCCTGATTAATCACTCTCAGGGAAAACAGTACTCCAATATGCTCAGACAGACCCCTCTATGTTTCAGGTTGGCCCTGTTGCCTCTCAATGTCAGATGCTGAATTAATTGTTGTGGAAAATTAAAGCAGAAATGTAATCTCTGTTACACCTATTGCCTACAGTTAAAAAAGTGTCAAAAAGGTCAACTACTTGCTGAAAACTTTGTAGTCTAAGTAAAAGCCTCTCTGTTGCTGTTGTTAGTTGAAGGACTCCCTAAATTAGTTTGTCCATGGGAAGTACTAGTGGTACGGTCTTTATTTCAAGAAACTTTTCTATCAAGCTTTTTGACTCCAGGGGAAAAAGACCAAAAAAAATCTTATAATCTTCTTTTCTTATATATGTGAGAGTATCAAGTCTGTACATGCCATGGCCTTCACCTTTTTACCTTCTAGGTGATATATCTTTAGTTTATGCAAATGTTTGTTGCTACACCCACTTCTGTGGCACTTTACTGCTTCTCAGCAGTCTGCCTGCAGCAGCAGACTGATGTCAAATGGACATCAAATTATTTGGTTTGTGTATTTCCATGTCATACTGTCAGAACTCAGCACGTGCCTTTGGATGTCCAGAGTTGCTGAGAACCCCGCCAGGGGGCTCGAAGACCCTGGCATGCTGCCCAGAACACCTGGGGATTTGATTGTGACCCTTGGAGCAAGTTGCCAGCTTTGTATGAGGACATGAAAGTCACACAGGTTTGAATGGTGTAATAACAAAATGATCACAGGGTGAAAATGTAGATTTTAGGATTTTTGGTATGGAGGTAATGGGGACAAGATGGAGGAATTTGAATGTGTTTGACCTTTCTTCTTCTTCTTCTTCTCCATTTTCTGCAGTGATGTTGGCACTTTGGTATTGGTTTAGAGTAGAAGTGCACTGTCTGACATAGGTGAAAGGTATTGGGAATTAAGAGTAAATATGATATATGTATTTTGTAGTACAAAAGGACAGCACCATCTTGGGGGTGGTCAGAGTGCCTGTGGCTGCCCTGCAGAACAGAAAGAAAATTTTATAGACAAGAATTAATAAACAACTCCAAGACCAAAATTTGAAGAGTTCAGACTCGTTCTTCAGTTGCGCGGGCCGAAGCAGAGACTTCCTGCTCATCAGGGGGCAGCAATTATCAACAGCAACCCGATATCATACAGTAACAGGCTAGTGTTCCATGCTCTCTCTTTGTCTTTTGAATTCCAATTAAAAACCCTGTTACATTCCAGTCCCCACCAGCAATGTCCAATACAAAAGTGGGCTGTGGATTTGATGCAGCCTTGAGTAAAATTGGCATAATGTCAATTTCAAATTTACTTCCAGTTATGTTCCTCTCCAAGGATGGTGTCTGCACAGGACTGGGCAGGTTTTAATGCTGTGTTTTAGGGTCTTGGTTCTGCTTTGTTAGCTCCAAAGGGGTGTGATATATCTATAACAAAGACTGAAAGCCATTAGAGCCCCACATTCTGTTGACAGTACCATTTTATTCAGTAGTTTATTGCCTGCATGTTATCTTTCAGGAGAGCAGGAAGCATCATTGATTTTAACTTGACTTTTCTTTTGTTCAGCTTAGCAAACAGATATTGTGAAAAAACCCTCACAGCTTTACCTAAAATTCTTTTCTTTATATGTCACAAATGACTGAGTCAGGCTCAAAATATAGCCCTCTGTGAAAAATGGATGCAGAGCCAAAGTGTGAGTATGGCTGTTGAGGGAGTATTCCTTAGACTTTACTAAAATATTTAATTTTAAAAATAAGATGAATTCTGACACTATTGAAACCTCTGAGACAGCAGTATTTTACTGTTTCATAAGGGCTGGTGAATGCAATTCACAAATATCATTTTCATTTGTCCTAGATCTGTCAACCTCCCTTCTGCTAAGCTTTTATGTCATTAAACTCCTATTCCTATCACAGCTGCAATCAAAATAACAGGGTAAAAAGTGCTTTCCTAATTTGAGCTAGAATTTATAATGTTTAAGCTCTCTTTGTATTTTGGGAGTGTGTATTAGCTGTGAGAAAGAAGATGATAAGTGACAGGGATCTCACAAACAGCTCACATCACTGAGAGGGGTGTGACCAGTGGCTTCATTTCTGCAGGGTCATGTACTGTGTGTGGCTCTACCAACACACAGATGGGCCAGAAATTCTGAAAAGGTTTTCATTGTTTTTGGCTGTTACTTTCCCTCTCAGCCCTAAATCTACATTAAAAAGAGTTTGAGGTTCTGTAAGGAATTAAAGATCAGGCTTGCCTGTCTCAAACACAGTCACCACTGAAGGACTTTGCCATGGGATGGGCACAAAATGACAGAATGGAGCTGACTCCAGGCCTGGTGAGGTTCTGGCTGTCACATCCTGGGTAATGCATCCAGAAAAAAATTCCCACTGTGGCAAACTTTGTATAAGAAGCAACTGCTCATCTGTGACCACCAAAGCCACCCCCTTAATTTAATTTAACCAATAGAATAAGAGAACTGTGCAGCCAATGATCATCAGTTCTTTTGTTTGCTAAAATGTATAAATGGTGAAACAAATCGGAAGAAGTGTGTATAATGAAGATAGGTTGATTAAAACAATTAAACGTGACCATTTTGTCCAGTTGTTTGATGTCCTTAGGCTGTGATAACTCTACAGTGTGTGTAGCTACTTTAGCATTTAATGCTAGATCATTTTAAAGAATGGATTGATCTATTGATGTTTATAGCAAGGTAAGGATTAAAATACTCTGCTTGACTGATTAAAGATTTTCTGTCTTGTTGGGGATCTCTGAATATATTAAATAAAATGAAAAACTGATTAATACTCCCCTCTTATGTCTTCTCTAACCACTGGGTTTATCCTCTACTTTTCTCTTGTTTTGTGAGTCTAGTCCTTCTCACATTTGCTTTTCTTCCTAGTATGAAACTAAAATATTCCAGAAAATCTTTAGCTTTAAAACTACTTAGAATTGGCTTAATACAGCAGCCAGATAAGCCATCAATTATTCTAGTTACATTAACCCCTATTTTCTTTAACAAAGAGAAACTGGAAGAAATATTCTATAGAATGAGGCTGTCTTGTCACCTACTTGTAGCTTGGCATAGATTTTTCAGCCCATATTTAACATCCTTCTCTGTGTTTATATGGTGTCCAGTCTTCAGACAAGATCTCTTGTCCCTATTAAAGGAGTTCAGAGGTGTTATTTTCTGGCGCTGTAGGACTGACCCCTTCAGTGGTTTATCTGGGATTTTCTGGGGTGGATATAATCATTCAGAGGATTTGTCTGACCATTGAGTGTTGTGTAAATTAGTCTTTGTTCTTTATATTTTATATGAAAACACCTGGGCAGCCATAAAGATTCAGGAAGTTTTAAATTATCATAGACTCATAGAATGTGCTGAGTTGGAAGGGACCCATCAGGACCATCCAGTCCAGCTCCTGGCCTTGCACAGAACAACTCAAGGGTCACACCGTGTGCCTGAGATTCTTGTCCAAATGCTTCTTCAACTCTGCCAGGATTGGGGCTGTGAGCACTGCCCTGAGGAGCCTGTTGCAGGGCCCAAGCACCCTGCGGGTGAAAAACTTTTCCTAATATCCAAACCAAAGCTCCTCTGACTCATCTTTATGTAATTTCCTCTAGTTTTGTTATTGTTCATGAGACTGAGGAGAAATTTTGCACTGTTATAAAGTTTTGTGTTCAAGGAATATGTCAGAAAACACCTGGAAATCTCATCCTTGTGGTATCACTGCACAGGCATCACTGTGCAGAGTATTGTCTCAACACCAATTTTTTATGGGTAAGGAACACCATTCCCTATGTTTTGTCTATTTCTATTCTGTTTGAGACCCAGAAATTTAAATTCAGAATATGCACTTTCCATTGCAGTGTTGTGGTTTTTTTCATCCATTCCATTGCTAAACTTCTTACTGCTCAAACTTGCTTACTGCTCAAAGAACTGGCCATTTTCAAACTGTTTTGTAAGCTTCAGTATCACTGGATGGACTACTGTAGATAAGGAATTCTCAGTGCTATCTTACTGGGATGCTGATGCCATGGGATCATTTTGTTCTCCCTGTCAAAACAGCATGGGATTTTTTCTCACACTGCTCCTGCTTTTTTCTGTGTAAGTTCTTTAATTCACTGACAATTTAACTGATCAATGTGACAAAAATTTGGTTTAACCACTGACTCTTATAACTGCTATAGGCTGAAGCAAAGCATCTTTTCAACAGCTCTTGGAGAACTGAGATTAAAAGCAATCAAAGAATACAGATATTTCTTGACTTGGGGGTATGTTTGAACACATGGAGCAGAAAAGTCTCATCCAAATCTTGTTAGGTGAAGAGATTAGCTTCCACAAACCCACAAAAACTACAATAAATGAAACTGATACCCCTGAATTTGGAAGTTTCTTTGTAGTTTGTTTCGTAAAATTGCTTTTCAACCCTACAAGGTATTTTCAACTGCTGACATTCCTGCCCGTTTTTATTTCCTGTCAGCACCACGATATCACTGCCATGAATCAAGGGCATGCAGTGGTGATGATCAGAAAGAGCTCAGCCAGAAAAGTCCCTGTGTCACAGGGCCTGGGCAGCTATCACCTGAGAACATGTGGATTAATGGTGGGAGCTTCATTGCTTCAGTGGCTGAAAGAGAAAAGAATGATTTGGCAGCTGAAAACACCAGGAGAGAATCTCGTCCTTTCTTGAATGCATTTTCTCCTTTTTGAGTTGTAGGATGTCAGAAGAGCTAAAAGCAGACAGAAAGATCAAAAAATAAGTGTGTGGGTGACTGTAAATACTCTCTTTTCAAGCTCTGTTCCATGATAGCAGTAGTAAGCTGGTGTAGGCTTATTAGCACTAATATTCACAACTACATGTGCTTTTCAAGAAATAGGAGTGTTTTAGATCACTTCTACCAAAAGAATTACATATATTTATACATATATTTAATAAAAACCAAAATATGTTTCATCTCCAAGAACTTTGCTGCTAATTAGCTCCAATGAATCTATTCCATCCTCTTTCTGCTTCTGCCCACCTCTTGTTTTAGGCAGTGTCTTAGGTTGGTGTCTGCACCTTGTGCTGGAAGGATGATCCCCAGCAGGTGAGGAAGGTCATTTGAGCTGCCACCCATCAAGGACAGTGTGTGAAATTCCTGAGATCTCCTGGGCACAGCACTGAGGTGCCTCCAAGCCCAGTTCTCCTGATGCAGAAGTGTGACAGCAACTTAATTTGAGGGATACCAGATGAAATTGGGTAAGATTTCATTTTTTTACTCTCTTATTGGAACTGTCAGGTCCTCAGGTTGATATTTTGACCTTGCATTTGTTCCTTCTTAAGGGAAAATGACCAAAGTTCATCTCCTTTACACTTCCTGCATTCTCCTCTCCTGCATACATAGGGAAGGCTGAGTCTGCCCCCACCAGTTAAATCTGCTTTTTAAGCATTATTTTTTGCCACAGACCAGACACTGTTGAGGCAGTACAGAACCAATTTCATCCTTGTCAGGTAAAAGAATTTACTGCTTAATTAAAAAGTAGCCCAATTTAGAGCTTCCAAATAAAACATGCAAATTACAATGCCATCCTTACCTTTTAGGCTTTAGGCCAAGGCCACTGCCCACTTTGAAAAGTAATCCTCCTTCCTCATAGCTGTCCTGTTTTTTGAGTGTCCTAAAATGAATACAGGATGCTACTGCTCTCAGCAAAGCTGTTTTTCCTTTAATTTTAATGCTAGACAACTCAAATCTGGGAGCCTAAAAAGAGATTTTTAGTCTCAGTCTCCCTGCTTAGATGGGCTGAGATTTTAGGCAATAACTAATAAGCATTTTACCTCTCAGTACTAGACATATATTTTTCTATGTAATTCTAATTCTAGAAATTCCAATTCATTTTCCATGTATTTCAAATTCTAGAAAAGGCTGAAAGACAGAAATGCAGTATTTTTGCAGTTAATACTGTCTAAAAGGAAACAGAATTCTGTGAAGTGTTTTTTGAGGTCCCAAGTGGCTGATAAACCACACAGAAAAGAATATAATGGAAATGTAGCTTTTTGGGAAATAGAAAGGAAACATGCAGAAAAGCTGTTAAAAGAAGATTATAAAAATTTATGATAGTCTTAATAGAATTTATGTTACTGTATTTTCCTCTACACTTTATCTATATTATGGGAGACAATGGTCTTTATCTGGGATTGAATATAAGCTGATTTCCAAAGTATTATTTCCAAGAACTTTTTACAATGTTGTAGGTCCCACGTAGTGAATACACAAGATTTTCACATAGGGACATTAACATGATATGATGTTTGCCCAAGAACAGTTTTTATACCCATTTTACAATGGTTCTATATGATCCTGAGCAAGTCACAACATTTTTTGTTGTGCTCTGAACTGAAGGATATATCAGACAGGTCCTTCCAACCTGAATTATCACTTTGTTGTATGGTTCTATCTTGAGGCAACTTGATTTTGCCATGCCAAAGCAGTCTAACTTATTTCATGTGAGGTCAGATGGACACATAGTCCTGAATTGCAGATGTGATAAGACTTTGTGATGGAAAATAAATTCCTTTTTGTCTGAGCCAATAAAATATAAAAACTGTATTTTACACTTTAACATTAAATTTTAATTTTTTCCCAAACGCAGGCCTTATGAATTTTGGATTAGCTCCATTTTTGAAAGTAATGTGGTATTTTTGTGCTTCACTATTTCTATAAAATAGTGCAATGGTCTGGTGTTGCAAAGTAAATGTGTATTTATGAACTAGTAATAGCTACTAATATAGTGGAAAGTCCTTGAGGAAATTAATAATTCTGTAACAGGATTTTAATCATGGAAAGGGAAGAAGGCATTGGATTACATATTTAATAAGGGAGATAAAACCCAGAGGAGGGTGTCTTCTCATAGGGTGAAAAAGCTCCATCCCATGAGTTGATTTGATGCACAGAATCACAGAATGGGAAGGTTGGAAGGACCTCAGAGGGTCATCTGGTCAAGAAAGAGGAGGTGACCATGGAATCCAGGCAATGTCCATGTGTCCAGTGTCCATGGACAAATGCAATGGATGCACACAAACCAGAGGGGATTTAATGCTGAGTGGACAACCTCTTACCTTTTCTATGCATCACTACCAAGCTTAATGCTTCCTGAAAGGAAAAAAGCTTTCCTTTTTTTCTGAATTTAATAACTTTTAAGGAAATCTTCTCTCAAAAAGGGTATCGTGCTAACTGTTCAAAAGAGAAGCAACGTAAAACTTTCAGATAAATACCATATATTAATTAAAATTGAATTAAAGCTTAAGCAAAGTTTCCATCTCCCTAAGAGCTGATCCTTTGTGAAATTAGGCCTCCATTTGCTCTCACACAATACTCGTTCTCTGAAATTAGTTTGCACTGATGTGAGAACAGATTTTAACCCATTCTTAAAAAAAAAAAAACCAACACACACACAAAAAAAACCCAAACTATTATATATATGCATATATATATATATTTAAGAGATAGATTTTATTTATATATGCATTTCATTAAAGGAGATTAAATAGATTAGTTTGACCAGTATTTTTTTTTATTTTGTTATTCAGGCTCTTCCTTCTCCATTGAGTGTTCTTGTCTATGTATACCATACATTCCCAAGTTCTATTTTATGTAGTTTTACATGGTATAAAATGCCATTAAAGGTAGTAGGTATGCATATTCATCTAATAAATAAGAACTAATATTATACTCTTTTATATATATATATATATATATATATATATATATATATATATATAATATCAATAGAGAAATAACTAATTTTAATATAATAAAACTTTGGTTTATGTTCTGTTAGTGTAATTTAAACAAGTCAGCAAAGTTTGTGATAGGTTGTTCTCCTTAACAGGCATGAAAAGCAATTATTATTGTGTTACATATTGTGCAAAATAGAAAAATATGTGCTATGTAGGCATGGCAAAAAAAAAAAAAAACAAAAAAAACAAAACTAAAATTGTAGACTCCACCTACAGTTCTTCAGCTCTTGGATCACCAGCATAGGAGGGACATGGAGCTGCTGGAGTGAGTCCAGAGGAGGGACACCAAGGTGATCAGAGGGCTGGAGATCCTTCTCCTGCAAGGAAAGGCTGAGAGAATTGGGATTGCTCAGTCTGGAAAGGAGAAGGCTTTGGTTTGATCTAATTGTAGCCCTCCAGCACCTGAAGGGAACTTACAGCAAGGTAGAGAATTACTTTTAACAAGAGCATGTAGTGATGGGAAAAGGGGGAATGGGTTGAGATTGAAAGAGAGTAGATTTAGATTGGATATTAGGGAAAAATTCTTTACTGTGAAGATTTTGAGGCACTAGAACAGGTTTTCCAGAGATGTTGTGAATGCACAATCCCTGGGGCTCTGGTTAGTGGAAGGTGTCCTTACCTATGGCAATGGGGGTTGGCACAATATCATCTTCTAGGTCCCCTTCCAACCCAAACCATTCTATTATTCTATAAAAAATATTTATCTGTCTTTTTTATTTTTTTTTTTTTTTTTTTTTTTTTTTCTATAAGCTCCAGTCACTTTATGAGAACAATCAGGTTGCAAAATCCTGTCAGAGATGCCATCTTTTCTTGAACTGAAACCTCTGTCCTTGGTGGCCCCTTTCATGTTGCAGTGCTGTACAACACAGTCACTGTCACTGTGAGCTTACAATGTACAGAAATATTTTATTTTTCATATAGTGTGAAATCTGATAAAAGAGTATGTACATTTCTCTCAGAGAAAAAAAAAAAAAAAGTACGTATATATGAAATTGTAAATCACCAGTATCTACTTTAAATTTTAATGAAATCCAGTAGGGTACAGACTGCATAAAGCATTTTAAACCATTTCTCTGTACATTTGGAAAAGTATAAATAGATAGGTCTTTACTCTGACTCTGTATTTTAGTTATTTAGTAAAGTTTTCATAGGGAAAAATTTATGCAGGAAAATAAATTTATTTTGGATTAAGATGGCAAAGCCTCAAAAAATATCTTTACAAGTCATACCAGAGGGGGATTGTTGATGTATCTGCAGAGTGAAAAGAACATACAAATGAGTTATTGCTGTTAGGCAAATGGCTCAGCTTGTAAAAAGGTAAAAGCAGAATTGTTCTCAATGCAAAGTGCTGTAGGAACACTTGCAGGCAATCAACATGTGCTTGATGCCATTCCTGAGGTAGATAATGACCCTGTAGTGGCCATGAATCTCCTGGTAAGACAGGCTTAAACAGCTGAATGTGCCGAGTTTATATTTGAAATGGGTTCAGGGCACTATTGCTTTGAACCTTTGACTCATTTCCAGTGAAAATGTTTCCAACATTTGCACAAGCCCTCACCACTGTTCACCTGTGCTTTCACTGATGGTCAAAATTTCATTGGCCTCTGTACATTGTCCAGGTTGAGCTGCTCAGAACAGAAAAGGATTCAATAGGAAAAGAAATATATCAAGCAGTTTGAATTTAAGGGGCTCTGTCTTTTTTTCCAGCTTTCATATTTGCATGATTTAAAATAAATTAGGAGTATTTTTAGGAAAAGGAGACCTGTTGTACAAGTTGACATCGATTAGGTGATTTTTTTAAACACTTTTATTTGGATGTTGACAAAAAGCAGTTGCAAAATGCTGCAAAAGACTGGAAAATTAGACTATATTCTACTTTTCCAAGTTTCTATCTAGCATTTATGTGCAGAGGGTCTATTCCCATGTAACCAGCAATAATAAAATTTTAGGCCTAGTAGATGAGAGGGAGAGTAACAGATTGGCTACCTGTAATTTAGAAAAGCTTTCAATGCTGTGTCCCATAAGATCCTCACAGAGGAGTTAAAATCCTGTAGAATAGAAACCTGAGTGGGACTCTTATTAACATGCAGAAATACTACAGGAGAGTATGCAAAGAGGATGGACCCAGGCTCTCTTGTGGTACCTAGGGCAAGGACCAGAGGCAATGGACAAAAACAGAAACACAGGAAATTTAATCTGAATATCAGGAAACTGTGGGGGTTGCTGAACACCTGCACAGGTTACCCACAGAGGTTGTGGATTTTCCATCTGTGGACAACAGGTTTTGTAAGGGGCTGGACTACAAGTTCCTGCCAGCTTTAACCATTCAATGTTTTTCTGTGATGCAGCAGTGAAAAAAATCCACCAGAACCTGAGTACAGCCACATAGAGGAGTGTTTTCCATTTCACATAACAGGAGAATAATAGAGTGAACACTCCTTAGAAGTTGTCTATGTTTCAAATATTTAAAAAGTAGAAATAGTTGGGTTGTTTTGGTTTTTTTTAAGAACCATGGAGCTACAGTGCATATTAAGGCTGAGGTACACGGTACATGTGAACTATAAACACAGCAGAGGAATGGGGCCTTTGTGTGCTCCAGACTTCCCCTAAATGAAGAGTTGTTTGTTCTACCTTTAAAAGCATCCATAAAATATTTTCTTTGGATAGATATCATGAAAGGTTTTGCTCACTCTTTAGGAGAGACTGTGATTTTCATAACCATGCTGGTAATTTCAATCATACCTCCTGTGGTTCCTTAGCAGAATACTGCATCCTTTATGACAATCCAGTCTTTCCTTTATGGCAGACAGCTCCAGAAGGGTGATATCCAAAAACAGCCAAGAGACCCTTCACAATGAAAAATAGTTCCCAGATACATTGCCAGACTCAAAAGTGAAAAAGAATAGATTTGTTCATCTGTTTAGTTAGAAAACAATAATAAAACAACGATGTATCTATATCCCAAAAAAGATAAGGTTTATCTCCATCTGAATTTGAAACATCAAGTGAAGTAGGAAGGAAATTCAGCCATGTCTTAAAAAAAAATAAATTAAAAAGTCTAGCTTTGTTTGTTTTTAAATGTGGTATGGAGAAACATATTTAGCAACCAGCCACAAGGCAGTAAAATTGATTTCTGGTTTATCTGGTATAACTCTGAGTCTCTCACTGAGCTTGGAAATAATTGATTGCTCGAAGCCTTGTAGCGGTAGTTAAAAATTGATAAATGCTAAAGTCAGCACAGTGTTTTATGGATTCCCAAGAATTGTGGAGCCTCCATATTTCTTTCCCATCACCAGCTCTAGATCATGTGGTGAACTTTAAAAGACGCTTCATCTTCCCCTCAGTAAATTATATTTAGCAAATCTAAGACTTTGTACTGTGGGATAAGAAGAAAATCTTGAGTCCATAGCACTGATGTGTAACACATGAAGTCAAGCATGTTTTTGCAGGTTAGCCTAGTGGTTTAGCTGATTAGAATACAGTAAAAACCTACAAAATGTCTATGTCTGTAATGAGGGTTTGTTAAATCAATGTTTAGAAATATTGTTGATATTGATAGTAACAATATAAAGAAATAAAACTGCTGTACTGAATAAAGAAAGAAACTGCTGTTAAAAATCAGTATTAGGTCCCATTTGGCAAAGGAATTCCTAAAGTTTTCATTAATATAAGTTTTCTTTATTAGTGCAGGAAGCTGGCATTATATTTCAGCTGACCTCTATACTGGGGCACATGTTCTAGTGCTATGTGCACCTTAGCAGAAATTGTCACAGTACAGTGATGTTTCTTCCACATCAAATTAGTAAATAAATATCTTAGTTTCATAGTTATTCACTAAAATAGGAAAAAGCAATAAGTGGAAGAATTGATTATTGAGGCAAATTTCACTACTAGTTCCCTACTTAAGTAGAAAATACATCAGGCAACAGAACTCAGCCTCTCACACTTCTATTTAGAGCTAGAGATCAAAATATTTATTTGCTGACTATTTTGCCAAGCAAACAAAAATATTTCAAATTGTTTCTGTAAACTCAGCAACTCAGCACTTCGCTTCAACATTGCTGGCTACATATGGGAGCAAGCTGCAGTTTTCCTTTGCAGATATGTGAGACAGGTGATTAGCATCAAAATAGTCTGTTTATTCATGAAAATCCTGCTTTCTGAGACTGTTTTCTGGGATGAAGTTGATCTTCAAGTCAGACCACCTCTTGCATGACAGAGTCCATAACATTTCACACTGCAATGCTCGTAGCAACCCCAGTGGCCTTAGGAACACTGCAGTGTATTGCTATTTTTTGTCAGCATTATTAACGTTTTAGAACAGCTAATGCGATGAAGACTCAAAACATAATTGCAATAATGATGATGGAATTAAATCCTCATCCTCCTTGCTCCTTCATTTTCTGCTTTAGGACTGCTTTATCTTCTGCCTTGAAAGAGAGGATAGAGAGGGAAAGAAATGCAGGCAAACACAACCATATTCTGGAGGAGCTGCTTTCTCACCACATCACACGGCACTGAATAAACCCTAATTAAAATATCCTTGAGGGGAAATAGTTTTATATTTTTTATCAGGTTCTTCTTCCCCATTTGAACTCCAAATCATGCTGGGGTGTCATCTGGAGCTCCGTCAGGATTGTGGAGTTGTGAGGTCTCAGCTTCCTGGTTTTCCTGCACTGTTTTCTGACTCAATTCGCTTCAGTACTCCAGTTTCAGTGGTGCTGGCAAAAGAGATATTGAACACACAGTTTTGCACCTAAAAGTGCTACATTCTCCTCTTTCAAATAATTGCATGTCTTTGGGTTATATCAGCTTTGTGCTAGGTGGGGTATTTTAATATAACCAGCATTACCTGATCTCCAAGGTGTGGTGATGGTTTCTCACTGTGAATTACTTGCTGAAGAATGTTAATGCTGCTTTTAAAAATGCATAATTCTACATGTTTCAAATTAAATTAAGTTATATACATCAATGGAATTCTCTCCAAAAGGCCAGAGACTTTTGCTTGATCCAAACACAGAATTCAGATGCTGAGAGATAAGATACACTCAACGTCTTTGGTCTTAATAATAATAATAATATGTTTATTTGAACAGTTTTTAAACAAAACCCTCTTTAAACATGAGAATTGTGAATTCTCAGAAATCTAATGTCTTTTACCCAAATCACAGATTTTGTATGGACAGTGAATTTGCCCTGGGAAAGTGTGGCTCAAATTGAACAGTTAGGTTCTGATTTTTGTTTTCCATCTTTCTTCAGTTTTTAGGGCTTTAACAGGTGCACAGTTTCATAGGAGGGACACATTCAGATGCAAGTCTGTGCTTAAATATACATTAAACCCCCAAATGCAACACTGTGTTGAGATCCTGTGCAAACCCTGCATGTAATCAATCCTCCTAATGTCATATCCCATTAAAAGTAGACAAGTAATAGTATAGAGTTAAAAACACACAAGCAAGAAAAACTATTTTTTACTGCAGAAACCTCTTGCAGGTTAATAAGCAGTTTGTGGGAGGAATCTCCTGATTTTTATAAAAAGCTGGATTTAAAAGTTGTCAAATTTGTAACTGTCAGAAAAACCCAATTGAAAGATAAGCTGAGAACCATCAGTTCTTTCTCAAAGCTCTAAGTTGTCTTTATCTAAAAAGAAACGTGATGAATCATCACATTTGCACAGTTCTTTTCTTCAAATATTTTCCATTTCTTCACAATTCAGATCACTCTGCTGCAATAAACATATATTGTCATTATGTGACTTAAAGTATTGCCATATAATTTGACAGCATCTTTCATTATGGAATCTAATTTCATTCTTTTGAATTTAAATTACTCCTTACTCATTACATGTCTTTTCTGTAACTTTCATTATAGGCATTTTTCTTTTGATAACTCACAAACATCCATAACTTCTGATAACTTTGTCTACAAGGACAGAAAGATAAATAGGGTATCCTTGAATAGTTGTAATCTTCTTGATTCTGAAAATAAAACTATCTATTATGATGGGTGTTTAGAAGCATACAAACAGGGAAAAAAAGCTGATTAATTGCTCTTTAAACAGATCTTGCATTAGAAATGCAGATAATATCTAAGAGTGAGCTAAAATCTTCAAGTAGCTGTCAAGCATGTTTGCACACAATATTTAAACCTTGAATCATGCTGTGTTGTAAGACCACATAAACAAAAGCTTTAAAAATTACTTCATGTTTTATCTGAAAAAGGGGAGAAAGTGTATTGTAAATGCAGGTCCTCCAATGCAGAGAGAGAATGATGCATCTGACTCCATGTTCTCAGAAGGCTAATTTATTACTTTGTTATAGTATATTATATTAAAGAATACTATACTATACTAAAGAATACAGAAAAGGTACTTACTTGGCCCCAATTGGCCAAAGAGTCAAAACAACTCACACTGGAGTCCAATCAGGCAGTCAGCTGTGGATAGACAATCTCCAAACACATTCCACATGTGAGCAAAACACAGGAGAAGCAAATGAGATAAGAATTGTTTTCCTTTTCTCTGAGGCCTCTCTCACTGCCTTTCAGCTTCCCAAGAGAAAAACCCAGGGCAAAGGAATTTTTTCAGAGAATTTGAATGCCACAAAAGGATTAAAAACAACAATAAGTATTCAAACTGTGAACTCCAAAGAACAGTATGAATAAGATTGTGGGATCATCCTGCTAACAAGTGTGTTAGGAGATCCACTCTGCACAACAGCCCAACTGTCCATGTGGCACATGGGAAACAAGCAGAAGGTAATGACCACATGTGGATTTCTGCAGTGTCCTGCTGGTCCTTCTTCACCCTACAGTGTGATGGAGTAGGAAGGATGGGCACTCTCACCATTGGCTGGGTAATTATCTTGTTCTTAGGTGCACAAGTCATGAATTGCAAGTTATGAGTTATGGATTAGAGAACTTGCAAAGTAGAAAGTTCATGAATGAATTAACAAGGAGATGAACTAGTTCATCCACATTAGACTAATCTTTACAGTGGGATTCCCTCCTTGTTTGGTCTATTTGCTTTCTTTTCTAATGAACTCATGAAATAAGGAATAATTTCACAGAGGTTGCTATCCTGTAAAATCAAGAGAGCCAACAAGATTTTAATGCACCCTTCTAGACTCACTGATGAAGTACAGACTACATGAGTGGTCAGTGGGGTGGGCTAAAAACCCACCTGAAACTGAACTGTCTGGTTCACAGGATGGGTATGAGTGGCATGAAATCCAGGTGGATGTCAGCAAGCAGAGATGTACCCCAGGGAATACATTAAGGCCAGTACTATTTAACATTATCATAAATGCCTTGAGCAGAGCACACTCTCAGTAAATTTGCAGCTGGTATAAAATCAGGAGGAATGGTCAATACACCAGATGGATTCACTGCCTTGCAGAGGAATGTGGACAGTGTGGAGAAATGGGTGGATCAGTACCTTCAACAAAGGTTCAGAACTTCAACCGAGGGAAATAAAAACATCCTGCTGCTGTGGATGGATAATCCCATGCACCTGGCCAGGCTGGTGACAGACTGGTTGGAGAGTAGCTTTGCAGAAAATGACACAGGGCTGTTGGTTGACAGCAGGCTGGAGAGAAGTCAGAAATATGCCCTTGGGGCACAGTCCAAGAGCTTCCATTAGAAAGGGCACTGCCAGCAGGTCAAAGCAGGATCTTTCCGTTCTACTGGCCATGAGGAGATACTCTATAGAATATCTGTCCATAGGGATAGAGCTCCTGGAGAGCTTCGCCTCTTCTCTGAGCTGGACAAAAACATGCCAGAAATGTTGGGTCTGTGCTGATAACCTTGCCTGCAAGGCCAAGAGTGCAGTGACAGCCACGGCACCATGGCCATCAGCTTCTGCAGATGATGTTCATAGTTAATAAATTCAAATAGAGAAAGTTTTCTCCTCAGGCACTCTCTGTTTTTAAAAATAAAGAAGTTAGAATGATGACAAAGCAGTGTCTTAGTGTCTTTTCTCTCTCTCTCTTTTTCTTTTTTTTTTTTTTTTTTTTTTTTTTTGCGATTGTAGTACAAGTTAGGTTTCTCACTAGGACTTATGACTTTCTTTGTATTTTTTGGCCTGAAATTACTGTCCTGTGAGAAAGTCCCTACAGATTGTAGACCTTTCAGACTGGACCCATCTCCATAAGTTTTAATAAGGAAAAAGACATATTTAGAGATGCAAAATGGTAGAGTAAAAATGACTGCTTAAAAAAAAAAATCCAAACATATCAGCTTCTTTTTATGGACTCTTACATTTTTCTTTGAATTCAACATTTTTATCACTACTAGAAAGATTTTAGTGCTGAAAATGAAATATAGGAGTAATCCTGAAACAGTGGGAGAATGGCCACATTGGTAATTACCCATAAGCCTCCACAACACAGCAAGAAATGTTTCAATAATTTATTTCTATTGCTTAGAAAAATCTAGAAAGCCTGTACAATACAGCATGCCCTGATATTAACTTTACCTCAGCAACCTTACTGAAGCTTAACTTAATGAAGTAATAAATTCAGAAATGTGTTTCTGCATGCATTTGTTTCATAGATTTATTATACATAAATCCACTTATAACATGCATTGGGATACAAAGTCAACACTGCAGAAACTTCTTAAATACTGATGCATGTATTACAGCCTCCATTACCAATAATATATAGAAGGCAGAACATTTAATGATGATGAACAGAGGCTAGACACAGACTGACTGATGTATGCATAATTCTCAATAGCTGCTGAAGGAAAAAAACATATTGCTTCTATATAAGAGGCCAATAATTTGAAATCTGTGCATTATATTTGCTCTTATTCCTATTTATCCTATTATGGACACTATAGACTTAAAAGCATTTAGGCAAATCTACTTTTACCAGTAGAAATAGCTTCATTACATGGCATCAACCACTCCTGGGTGAAGAATTTAGGGAAAATTGTGACTTGCTTAAAAAGAATAGAAAGTTTCCACTGACATTTCTGGAATTCTACACTGGCAATGTTTGGGCAGCCTGGGCACACTATATAGAAAATTACGCTTTAGTTATAAAGCATAGTTTTGCAAATAAAAATAACACTCTCATAGGTTTTAAACTTCACACTTGAAGTTAGGAACTTCAGCAAAAGTGTAACAATGATCATGTCTGTCAGAAATCCTACTGGCAAAACCACCACAGTCCCTAGAAAAATTTTGTTCATCACCTCGAGAGCTCACCACTGTAAGAGAACACAATGTCTGTCAAATTAATTTTACCTCAATATTATCTGAATTTATATTAAGAGTTAAAGATGATTCACAAACAACTGCTGCAATATTTGGGAACCCTCTCCTTCCTTTCACCTGGCTTTTTTTTTTTTTAGGAAGCTATTTCTGACATGTTGAGATGCTCATGGTTTTTCATGGGTTGTCATTTGAAAGGCTTCACTCATGGATGACAATGGGAAATAAAGTATTTAATATTGATTGAGGTAAACAATGACATTCAGACTTCTGAGACACTGAGATATCTTGTAAAGCTTTATGAATAAAGTCCCTACAGTATTCCCACTTAAGCCAGCCTTCCAGAAATCCTATCCTTTGGGATGTGCTTCAGAACACTCGTGGAGGCTGGTTATTGCTGCAGGGTGTGCCTCCCATGTGAAAAGAAGAATAGGAATAGGAATCCAAACTACGAGAAAATTTCCTTCTCTTGAGATATTATGCTTGCACTGGTGCATGTAGGAATCCATGCTAACTGACTTGAGAAGTTTGATATCTCTCTGAGGAAAAAAAATATATATTTTCAACTCAATTAAAATTAAGTCTTGACAATTTTAGGGAATTGCACCAAAAGTAATATGTTTCTGCAAAATATAATTTGGTCAAATATGTATTTTTAGAAGAAAAGTTTTTTATCTGGAAAATTTTCCACTTGTTCTCTCATTCATAAACCTGCTGTTTTATTTCACGATTCTCCACTCTTTACAATGCTAAGCACATAAAGCAAGTACAGGCATTTTGAATTGAATTTGTTCAACAGGCCAGTGGATCTCATTTCTGATTTTCTTTCTAAGTAGCACCAGAAATGAAGATGAGACAATAATCTGAGAATTCGTACACATTCTTTCTGGAATCTTCTTTAACAGTGGGTATTGGTGTGCGCACATTTGAGCGGGTGCCTCCTTAGGACTTTGGCATACCCATGGATCTTTGAGGTCCACACATATACACACATGTGTATATAAATCTTAGAAGGAGTAGCTGTGCATGGATAATAATCTCCATCAAGGCCTGTTGTGAAGGTACAAAACACTCCTTGAAAACTTGATTGCAAATCACATCTTCCACAAGGTTTGTCTGTATGAGCCCATTTCTCCTCTGCATCTCCATGGAGGGAGGAGGTTATGCAAGGCCTCTAAAGTTGTAGATGTGGGATTATTTATAGACTTATACTGAAGAAGAACATCTGAGGACAGCTTCATTTCCAAAGGTGTGTTGCATTTTTCAGTGTGTTGCCCTGCATTTGGCAGAGTAGAAGAACGTATTTTTGTACAATCATATTTGAACAGACTGGCAAAATTAAGAGGCAGGATTACACAGCTGGAATTATTTATGTGGTAACTACCATAAAGGTTTGATTACATACTGGAACTACTTAGTAAATAAGTAGTTTCAAAAAAACCCCAAAACCAAGGTATGTCCATAGGGTGACTTCTTCCTGCAGCTCACATGCAATATGCAGCCTTCAGGGACACTGCAGAACACTTTACCCATTTGAAGACAATTTGATGCTCAAATTCACTTGTGAAAACACTGACCTGTTATTCTTTGCAAGTGCACATGTGCATATAAATGAGAGCAGAATTTGTCCTAGAAGGGACAGACACAGGCCACTCTGTGTTACCCTGCTTTTTGAAGAACAGCTGCAGAGTATCCTGAGATTCTTTTCTGTGACTGAAAGTGAACTCTACGCTTTTGGCATCTGAATATAGTAATTCAAAGCCTCCTCAGTTCAGGGAACCACTGTGTATTGTTTAGTCTCTGATACTTCATTTAGTGACCAAATTCAAAGTTCATTTCAGTGATAAATGAAGTGGCTTGCATTGCTATATATCCCAAGGAACCAGCTAGAGATCTATATAGGTGGTATATGGATGGCATACAATTGTATCTGTCTGAAGTTGATATTTTTGAGCTATATTAAAAGGTTATTGTATTCAGTTTGTTCACATTAATGTCCTTTATAAAGAATATGTGATAGCAGCAATAATCTCGGATAAAGGAGGCAAACCTATCTTAATATATGTACACAACACAGGGATCATATTTTGTGCACATTATACATGTTCAGTTCAACTGTGCAACACCTAAATACTTTCAGAACATGATACTTAATTTTGTCCTCTTTATAGTTTATTCTACTCAGCAAACTTAAATCTTAATATATAAATAGATAGGCTGTCTGACACTGCTTAGACTCTCTCATAGCTAAAAGCAACTTGTCATGGTTTAACCCAGGAAATCACCCTGGACCGCAGAGGGAGAACCACTGGAACATTAATAAAATCAGCAATTACTAACAATGAATATATAGTAAAAAAAATCTATACATATATAACATGTATATATAAAAAATATATACATGTTATATATATATACAGGTTATATATTTTTATAAATATATAAATATATATGCAATAATATATATTGCATGTAATACAGAATAATATATATTTTATATGTATATATGCAAATTATTCATATATATATATATATATATATATATATATACACACACAGAATAACTGGTTGTAGAATACCAGGAATGTAACCTAACTTTGATGTTTCTTGATATTCTGGTCTCAATGGTAAAATATTACCAACATCTTCCTTTTGCTAAAGTAAATTGACAGATGCCTCAGACACACAATCAGCTTCAATATTTCATTCTACTTTAAGTCATGTGCAGTACAGAAGGGAAAATTTCCACCTGTGCAGTTACTTCTTCTGATCTGGCTGCAGAAAGTGCCTGGGAATGCTTCCTATACCAATTGCATCAACTATTTCTCTTCATCACACTAAATCATCTCCAACTATTTGTGCTCCCTGTGTACTGGAAAGGCTGCCAAGGCTGAAGGCGCCTGAAATAAATCAGACAAAGTGATTGATTGGCATCTGCAGGAGGAGCCACTCTTGTTCATCAACACACTAACGATGGTTGTGACACTGCCTTCCCCAGGCCATGAGAGACCAGCCACAGTATGTCAGTGACACATTGATTGGGGGTTTGATGGAAGGAAAGGGCATCTTGTAACTTCCATTTCCACAGCTACACCTGTGCTGATTCCAGTACTGACAGCTACCTTGACTGGGTGAGAGGCTCTGCACTCTGCTGGGGCTATGGAATCACAGTATCACCACAACTTGAAGGGTTTTAGGTGAAAGACAAATGGGAGTGGCTGCCCTTCCAAAAACCAGCACTCACTGGCTATAATTGCACAGTGAAATGCAAAACAGCATAATTTATGTGTGGGGTGTAGCAGATGTTTTGAGAGCCTTCCAGTTGGGTTAAAAGGTGCCCTTTCAGGTACCCCAGTTCCAGAACTGATTTCATACATCGTACAATGGCCAGAAATTATTTTCAGTGTTATTTGTTTTCAACATTCAGGCAGAAAGAGCATTGGTAAGACAGATACTTGAGTAAAAAGGAACAAACCCCTTTTTGGAGAGCAGAGAGTAAAAATCACTGATACTTCTTGTATGAGGTGCAGGAGGATCTCTGGTGTCACAAGAGTCTCAGGAGTGGCAGATCTGTCTCCACAGCCTGCCTATGACAGACCCTCTGATGGAAAGGATGACCTGGAGCAAAGAAACAAGCCAAGCAGCAAGATACCTAGGAAATTTGGTGCCTTGGCTTTCTACATGGGCCAGAATGGTGGAGAGAAACACATAGTTCATTGAGAACCTGAAAGAGTTTTAAGCTGTGGAGGTGGAGAGAGACACAAAACAGTCCATAGATGCTTGCAAGAGTGTGTAACTCCAATAGTCTGTAATTTCTAGTCTGAGCAACACTGATGGAAAAATGCAAAGGGCAAGGAGAGCCAGGAAGAGACACAAGGCAGAAGGGATTTAAGTGAGGAACGGGAAAGAGGTGTTTGAGCCCATCATCCCGTTGGGCACTAAAAAGAAGCGTAATTTTCAGGGGAGGGCTTGGCCAGCTGGGCTCAAAAAGGGGCTGTGTATCTCAAACTGCCCTGTCTGTCCCTGATAAGCTTCAGTAAATTTTTAAAATGCACTCCACTGTTGCTGTTAGCAATAAAATGGACAAACACTGCTTGTCATCAACTGAAAGAAGGGGTCATTAGAAAGGGGAGCTTAGAAAAAAAATTAATTTCCCAATGAACTGGCAATCCTGCTGTTTAACCAGCTCTAATAGTAAGCAGTGCTGTATCAATTGCTTCCAAGGCAGCAACTGTCACTTGCTTTGGAAATTTGCATCTTTTAAATGCATTTTTTCAATCAACACTTTGGACTCCAGAGCTGTCACTACCTTCACATGTCTCTGCTGTGACCACAATCACAAGTCAGTGCTTATCAGACTGATTGCCAGCAGTGCACTTCTGCCAAAACTGTCAATGCAAGTGCTTATAAGATTTAATAAAATAAAGTCTGTGTGTGTGTGTGTGTGCATGTGCAAACGGGTTAGACGTTGGGTGAGAGAGAAGGAGAGACCAAATTGCATTTTTCAATGGTTAGGTGGCAGAGCTGTTAGAGGATTGCACAGACGAAACCAAATTAACTCATCATCTGTCCTAATTTAACAAAACAAGACCAAAACAAACATAACTAAGCAAAAAAACCCCAACCTTAAAACTCTCAGGTAATAACTGAGTTTGGACATGTGCATCTATAACATCCTTTGGGCAACAAGTCAGGAAACTCCTGGGCACGTACAACAACTCATATATGTTACAGTCTAAACCAGGGATTTGAGTTATATTGTGTTTTCTGAAGAGAATCCTGTTTATGCATATCTGAGAATCACCAGCAGATCACCTGCTCAGGTTAAGAGCAGCATCTAACCCGAGTATCTAACCTGAGTATCTGCCTGAGCAAAATGGTGTCTAACAAGGGTTGTATAAAATCATCTGAAGTCTCTAAAAACTTCTGTCAAAATTATTTTTGTGATAATCTCATAAAAAGAAACAGAGAGAAATGTGTGACCTTCTGATTTAACACAACAGGTGTGAAAAAGTTTTGAAGTTCCATTAGAGATGCCATGTGTAGAAAACTGTCATAATCCTTGCATGGTAAATCAGCCTATTACAAAGTCCAGTTTATGGGTACTTAGCCAGGGAAGAGTGTTGGAGCTGAGCAAAGCTGCAGTGAAACCAGAGCTGGTAAAATCTGAGATTTGTGTGCTGTTAAAATAATAGCTCATCTGGCCAAGCATATTTTGCTGGAAGAAATACCACTCAAACTTTTGTGACAAGCCTTGTATCATTATTATTAATCTCTTAGAAAGCATTTTAAGTACTTTTAAGTATTGTATCATAAAACTCAAAGATGATTTCCAAGTCATGTTGCAATATTATTTAGTGAAATCCTTTGATCTTTAAAAGATAAATTCCAAAGTAAGTGGCTTTTTCTTCCCAAAATTCATATCCATGGTAGGAGTTCTGGTGAAATTCCAATAAATTAATTTTCTCTACCCATGTCTTGATTTATACTCATTTTATTTGTCTCTTCCCCACAAAAAAATTTGAGCGTGCAAGTTAAAAGCAATCATTATAACTGCATTCTGGCTGAATAATACCCCATCAATTTGATGGTACTTCATGCAACTCTGGAGAGCCAAAACACAAAATATGTCTTGTATAACTAACACTAAAATATTTCAGTTATGAGACTGACAACTCTTGGGCACTTGATAAGACTGAAATAAAGCAAGCTAAAAACAATGATTTGCATTCCCCACTTGTTGTGTATGTCTCGTATAAATATGTTAAGGGGAAGTCTGCTTTGAGAAGAGTCTGATCCTCCCAGGTGGCAGAGCTCAGTGTCTGCACACTGATATGCCAATGTGCAGGAAAGGGGCTCAGAGTGATGATCCTGGCTCCTCACCTAGTGGTGCTTGAAACTTGTCTGTGGAAAGTAGATGTAAATAGGAAACACTTAGGCAAGTCTTTTTCTACCAAAAAAAAAGAATGTGCAGCTTGAACAGGCCTCCTGCACACATCCAGCACAGCCTAGTGCCAAAGCAGGAGTGTTACTTTGCTGCAGGCATGTCATAATACCTCTCCTGGTGTTATAGAGGAATAGATGAATGAAAACCAGGATTTAATATGAGGGAATAAATCTAGGGTAGCTAAAGCTTGTGACGAACTGACAGCTAAAGCAGCCCATGGCATTTATTTATTTTTTTTTTTTAATTCTGTAAAATAGAATACTAGAACTAAACATTACTCCACTAGAACGAAACATGATTCCAACTTCCCTTCATGAAACAAAGGAAGAATCTCTTTACCTGGAACTCTATTTGCTGATGTGTCTGAGGGATTTTTCTCAGCTTTCCCTGCACACCCAGCTGGCTTCTTCTTTTTTTTTTTAATGCCTGTTCTGGATGACATAACTCTGTGGAAGTTATCATTTGGTTCTAGAGATGTACAAGTAGCCATTTTGCTTTAGTAGTCACTAAAGTTAAAAGTGCATTATTTTCACTTTCCTTTGTGGTTTAGGCCCCTAAATGTTTCTCCTGTTTCAATTTACCCCAAATTTAAAAATATTTACAAAAATCACATTCCAGTGGGGTATTGTCATGGCACAATAATTTCTTTCTAAATGTGAAGCAATGGATACATCAATAGCAGTTCCCTTCTATTGTGTGCTTTAGGTGGTTTAAGTTTCCAAGTAAGATAATAGCATGACTTTCAGGGTCACTGTTACAGCAGGCCCGTGTGAGAATAATGCATGTAAGTCTTGAAGCCTCTGGAATAAAGCTTGGGAAGGCTACATGAGTGTATGAAATTATGGGGTTCAGCTCTTTTGGTTTTTTATCTACCTCCTTGTCTTTCTATAAAACTCTGCAGCATCAGCTGCCATTGCAATCAATGAGGGTTTAACAGATTTCAGTCAAAGCTGAATGAGAAACAAATAGGTAGAGAGATCAATGAAGTGATCATGCAGATCTTTGCATTTGTGAGTAGGTCATACTACAGTAGCCTAAATGAAATTATGGATTTAATGCCAATCCAGCTGTTAATGAGAATTCTGCTAATAATGCCCCGGTAGTGACAGGGGTGACAGCTTTTAGAAAACAGGGAAAAGTCCTGTAATGCAGTAGGCTGACTCACTGCTCTGAGTACAGCCTTCCCATCCAGGACATCCTTTTAACTTTTGCATTTGAGATAACAAAATATGGTTGTGCTTATTTTGTTCAGCTACTCTGCTGTGTAAATTTTAAACATGCCAAGCTAGGATGTCTCATTAAAACTATATGACTGCTTTCTACAGTTCCAAGTAGCATCATCCTGAAACAAAACTTTGTTTCACACCATTGATTTAACTGCAATATGGAGCCACAATAGTCATGACAGCAATATACAACATTCAGCAGAAAATCCTCTGCAGCCATGTGTGATCTCTTTTAATTCTTGTCTCACAAGGAGGAAGATGCAAGATGAAGATCTTGGCTGCAATAGGAATACATTTTTGAAGGACAATAGTTTTTATACACATATAGTGTAAAATGGAACAGATATTGTTATATCCTAAAAGCTCATTGAGAAGACTGTAGTTCCCATCAGGTGTCTTGTGCGCTTAAGGTTTTCTTACACCGAGTTTATATTTAACAGGAGAGCCCAGGATGTGTGAAGGATCATCCCGAAACCTGTTCAGTAGCTGATGAAGTGATACCCTGCTGTCCTTCTGTCATTGCTTGGAAGTGTAGTAGATTCCAGCAGGGAAGTCCTGTGGCTGATGGAAGCAGAGCTGAGGAAGTCTGGTGGCTGGCAAGGCCTCCAAGCCCCTGACAAAAGCAGGAGATTTTTGACTCTTTGCTGCAGGGGATTTCGACTGGTGCTCTGGAACCCACCAGGTCTTCATATCTCTTTGTGCTCAGAAGGTAAAGTACCTGCATCATCTGCCTAAAGCTCTATCAGCAGAAAGTTTGCACTCTGGGAGCACAGAGAAGACCTCTGACATGCTGTGTAACCAGCACAGTCTTTAAACATGAGTTTTAGCTTGTTAGGACTGAGTTAACACCATCTTCTGCAGTGTTACATCAAATATTTTTTTGAGAAGAAGCAGGGACGTGACACATTGCAGTGGTTAAACTGGGCCAGATCAGAAGGGCTGGGATCAAGGAAAAGGAGTCAGAAGTCAACAGAAACAGACACATGATGAACCATAAACAGCTGCATGATTGCTTGGCCTTATAAGGGTTTAATTTGAATTTGAATTGACTTTGGCCTATGCAATCTGCCTCACTGTGTTTTGGATTGTCATTTTATGGAACCTCTACATGATGCTTCTCTTGCTTATGGCCCCTGGCACTACCTGGCATTCAAAAGCCTTTTCTTGAAGCCACTAAAAATACAGCTGAAAAGAAAAAAGAAAGAAAAATCACTCTATGTTACACACTTAGGACAAATTTTCAATTATTTCCAGCAAAGTCACAAAGCACAAAACTTACTGCTTTATGAAAGCCATATTTTCTTATAATGGCTTCAGCAGCTGGAGCATTAAGAAAACCTGCAATTGCCAGGGATGAATAATAAAATTATGAAAACTTAACACAATTTTTTGAATGGGTCAAAATATGAAAAGAGCAACTCCTCCACCTTCAAAAAAGATTCTTTGAATCTACCTAAAAGGAGTGTCCAGAATTCTGAAAAATTTTTACTTTCACTAATTCAGCACCTTAAAATTCCGTCCTCATTCCCCTGAAATCATTACAGCTTTTTTTAAATCCTTTATAAAATTTTAGTCTTTAAAGTTATATTTGTGCTCATAATTTTGTGACTGTGTGCTTAAGTAGTTTAACTATGGAAAAGCTCTCTACTACTACATTCTGATAGTTTCAGAAGGACATATTTTCATATTACATGTATGTGTGTGTGAGAGAGAGAATACCTGGGCCATAGGTTAAATAACAGCTGCCACAGATAGTTTAGTTTTTTAAATCTTGACCAGGGTATCCTGTCATGCAGTTTGGATATTCATGAATGCCTTATTGGGTTAAATTCACTAAATTCAATATTTAAGTACCACTCTGGGTCTTCAGTATGTCATGAAGGCAGAAAAAGTTCACTGGTGGGAAAGGCAGATTCCTTTCTCACCTTGCCTCATGGCTGATAACAGAAGTACCTGGGTCTTCTACATCCTGAACAAATGCCCAAGGAACTGCCCAACTACAATGACTACTCAAAGATAATAATTATTATTCTGGGGTTCATCCCTCTGTTATTTTTGCTCAAGCTGTTCAAATATTTAGAGAGTCAGAAGAAATGAGAACTATTCTCTAGTCTGAGTATCCACCAGGGGCACCCAGGCCTCTCCTCAGCTCTCATGCAAAGCAGAACAGCTTCATCTGATTAAGATGTATTGGAAAATAAAAGTCAGACAAAATGTGAATTAAATTTTAGGAGTTCCAAATCTTTAATGCCACAGGGGATAGGGTGTTTTGTGTGTGTCTTCCTGGGATCCTTTGAAAGGCCAATTTCATATTTTTCATCTTCAGAATTTTTTAAATTTTTTTTTTCTCTTTGCTACAGTGGTTAACATAAACAAAACTTTTTTAGTTTCATAATGTTATATCAAAATGCTTAATTAATGGATTTTCATATTGCCTTGATTTTTTTATTGCCTGTTCCTTATTTTAGCCACATTGGCTTGTACAAGTCAGTACCATTATATTCTCTTCATTTTTCCTGTTTTTCCAAATGCTGTAAGTTCTTTATCTCTCTCTAGAATAATGTCTGCTTTTTCTTTTTCCCAATTAAATTTTATTTCATAGGAAAAAAATCAAAGTATTTGAAGCTATTTTAAGAAAAGGGTACATTTTGAAGAAGCTTTTAGTATTCAAACCAGAACAAAATTAAATCAAATAATTATGTTACATAACTTTCAAAATTAAGCTGTTGAGGTTTTTTAATTAAAGGTTTCCTTTTTTAAATTCCATTTCTTATTTTGGTAACAATTCTGCTACTATGCCACAGAACAATGCTTTCCTCTGCCCTTTCCAATGGGGTTGAAATTGCACATAAGTTAAAAGAGGTTTTTGTTGGATTTATTGGTGTCTCTTCCAAATATTTGACAAGCTTGAAATAATTCAAGCATTTCCTCAGTTTTCTGCAGCCCATGACTCCACATTCCCCACAAGAGTAAATGTTTGGTGTCAATTATTTGGCCACAGTTTCTGTTGAATACAGGACATGGGTCATGCTGATCTCTGCAGTCTTTTCACTGCCCCATGTCACATCTTTTATTATCTGGCTTTAGCTTTTGGAGTCTGTGCTGAACAAACTCCTTTATGAATCAAGTGAATGGATATTGTCCCACACTGCTCACTTCCATGCAGAGGGAGTGGAGGACACGAGGAGATTTTCCTTGGTGCAGGCAGTTCAGCATGACCCCAGTGCAGCACAGAGATGCCTGCTAGGAGAAACACCTGTCACCCCTGAAATCAATGGCAATTTTGGCTTTTACTTCAGTGAATGTGGTGTTGACTTCACTGGGGTTTGATCCAAAAGTTAATTGGCATCCCCAGCCATTAAGCTGGTTAATTTGTGTGGCTCACATGAACACCAATGCCAGTAAGAGACAGAGTCCTGTTTGTAACTGATCCAATGAGCAAACTCTAAATATTACTCATAAATACATTTATTGGTCCTCACAGAGACACCATCTTTGCACTGGAGGGGAAGCCAGCATCACATTTACTATGTGGAACTGGAGACAAGGCCAGAGTTTATCCCTGAGATGCATTTGCTGGCCTTATTGATGCCTCCCTGATGCCACTTCACCATGTGGTCCTAATCTGTGCAGTCTTTCAGACATTCAGTGCTCACTGATACACAAACTGCTTAATCTCCCTGCAATTTAGCTGTTTGTATCATCAGCCTCTCACCTTTGTGCAGATCACTCATTTCAATTTCCCAGGGTGCTTTTAGCAATCAGGTATACATTAGTTTCATCTACTTCTTACCAAAACATTAATGCATCTGTCTCTCAATTTCTGCAAGACCTCTTGGGGGATTTCAATTTATTGATTTCCTCGGGGAGTGTAAGTTGGTTTTTTTTTAAGGCACTGAAAATGGCAGAATGAGGAACACAAGATTTCTAGCATTACATCTGGCAAGTGACAGGCATGTTCCAATCTGTATATTTTTGTTTTAAACTGATCTTATTAGAGCTGGATGAGATGCTACACATTGCCCTCTGCTAAGAAACTCTTGGAAAGAGTCTTCAGATTCCTTCTCTCTGAGTGTTCTTTGTGATTCACCACAAGGCCACCAACTGCCTGTGCAAGCATGAAATTTATATTGTCTGCTACCCACATCAGAACCATGGCAGGCACAATTGTTATCTGCCAAAGGAAGAATTTTATTTGCTTCTCTTTTAAAGGTCTTGCATTGAATTTCCAGGTTAGCCCAAAGATGGGAGCAAAGGGGAATTCCTTTTGAGGAGGAGTGGTGCTAATAGAGTTCATGCTTCTATTGGACCTCCTTACCACTACAGTGTGGCAGAGTTTGTGTTGGCTTATCTGACCCTTAAGAATTGGCACAGAAGCTGCAGATAACACAGAATTTGTCAACATTTATATCAGAAATAATACAGTAGAACAATAGAAATAGTTTTAAGTGTATGCAGTCCAGAGAGAGAAATGGCTAGTTTATCTGTGGGACATAAATTACTATTTAGTAAGAAATATTAGAAAAGAGCAACAACAACAACAACAACAACAACAACAACAACAAACAAAAAAAAACAAACAAACAAAAAAAAAACCAACCAGTTTGCAACTGGAAGCTATTTGATACATGACTTTGGTGTTAATTTTCTTGTCTTTAACATAATTTCTCTAATATACACTTAGTCCCACCCAACTAAAAATCAGCTGAACTCTCCTTCATCTGCATTTATGAGTTCTATGACTTCTCATGGGTGCTTTCCATTCTTTATATATGCTACTGATTTTTTTGCACCCTACTGATCCTTGCAATGTAACATTGCCCTTGTAAATACCTTTTTTACATAAATGCCTGAAAATCCCTTGGTGAGTATTTGCTGCAAGGTCTAAGCAGCTGGGGATTATGGGAGACTTTGAGATTCATGCATTTTTGTAGCACAGCCACGAATCTAAATAATCACTGTCTTTCCACACACATTATGTTTAGGTGTAAAGGCATGGTTAGAAAGGGAAATAAAACTTGTATGCATTCCTACTTGCAAATAAAAATCTGTGCAAACCCTGTTAATATAGAATGGAAGGGGCTAAATGTGGAGGTGAACTGCTGTTATTGTGAAAGCGTCCATATATATCAGATAATAATGGAAGTATGGTTCTGCTAATGCTGGTTTCCTTTATTACAGCTATTACTTTTCACAGAAAATTAATTGAGGCAATTTGTAAAGAAGGGAGTTTTTAATGATGTTCTGAGAGTAGAGTGCACTCCATGCACTCTTCAATATAGGCTTGACACTTGTATGGATACTGCATGACTGTATTTATCTTTTGAGCTGCAAGCAGCAGAAGCAAAAAAGAAACAATCAAAGTTTAAATTGGACTGGGTACTTGAAAGACACTATTTATGAAGAAAGAACATATTTGCAGTGTGTTACTTTTCCTTAGTAAGACAAACACATCTAAGAAAAGCATAAACTTGATTGTTTTACGCAGTTTTTAGGCTGTTAGGGAGTTATCCCTCTTTGTCATGGAACAAAACAGGCTGGCATCCTCCACAAACAGCCCTGGTGAGACAGAAGGCAAAGTCCTAATTCCCTTTAGGAATAAGTTTTTCCTTCTCTGATACATCTTTAAATAACAAACTTTGTTATAGATAGCATGATGTCAGCAGGAACTTCTTGGCAGCACCAGTGCCACATTCCAGCTGCCTGTTAGCAACGTAGATATATTTTTGTCTTCTGATAAGCACGCTGAAATCTGTCAGAATACATTCTGTCATCTCCTTTTAATTAAAGTTCTAGCACTTTGTTTTGGTGAAACTGAGCCTGATTACCTCTCCTGAGAAACTGAGCTGTTGTCACAGTGAGGACTAGGAAATGTTTGTCAAAGTGAGCAGAACTGAAATTCCAACAAAATTTCTGGGCATTGTTTGAACAACAGCTCCTTTTCCTTCAAATCTCAGGACAAAGTAAATTGCTGATAAACACTTTTTCCCTACCAATTTTATTCATACATTAAAGGCTTTTTCTTAGCTTATTTCTTGCTGAATGCCTAAAACTGCAAAACTTCCAGGGTAAATAGATTTCCACAACAATAACCCTTCATAGAACACTATGGGCTTTTGTGCTCATGTTTGAAAATCTAGTAATGAGAAAATTACTCTCTGTCTGCTATTTGCCTTCTCCCTTCACAGTCTTTTTGACTGTCATTCAAAAACCAAACCATGATTCATAAAATCCAGACAAAACTCATTCAACATCAAAGCACTAAATGTCTTCTCATTTGACATACAATCTTATCATAGAAAAAGCTTGAAAAATGTGCTTTCTTCATTCTTATTTATCTATCCATGAAATGTTAGAGGCATGCAGAAGGAACATACAGATAGATGTTTTATATAGCCTTATTAATTCTCACTTGAAAGAAGAATATTTCCTATTATTTAAAAGGTAAAATTCAAAATGAAAGCAAAAGATGACTCGTACACTGCAAGCAAATATTTTGCAAAGTTCTGTTGCCAAGTTTGTTTGCAAAGTTCCATCTCCAGCTCCTCCAAATGTGTTTGAAGGCCTTCTCTATCCATAGTCTGAAATCTAGCAGAGTTTAAATTTATAAGAGTTGATATTTTAAAATTTCCCTGCAATTTTGTAGACAGTAATACTTGGTTTTCGCAACTGAGTTATGTTCACAAGAGGAAATCTTTTGAATGGATTCACAGTCAGTCAGAATCTAGGGAGTTTCTGCAGAAAAGGGCCTCAGTTGGAAAGTGGTGGCCTCTTATATAAAATAAAAGTAACTTTAAAAAGGTCAAAGACTGACAGCTGGGTTTCTGGACTTGAATTTAGTTATGCAAATATTACTAAATCCCAGATTTAAACAAAATTTTAATGGTAATAACTTTTCCAAACCCAGAAATTTGCTTTGAGCCTTTCTTTTAACATCTGGAATCCAAGGAATAATTATCTTAATTAAGGTGTATGAAGAGACATTTGGTGTACGTATATTTAGCAATTAAAGAAGTGACCGCTTCATTAGAAGGTGCATACCTCAATTACCTTTATTTTTAGCTTTTCACATTGTTATACAGAACATTTTTTTCTTAACATCTTTTAAAGTGCAGAAAAAATGGTCTGCAATTAAATTAGGATGAAAGACATGCCTTGTCAAATTCTATGGTGAAAAACAGGTACAAAAAAGAGGCTTAAGGAGAAGAAAAGAAAATAAAAGGCACCTTGGTGAAAAATCTCCTTGATGTCTGCTGTCAGCTGCAGGATAAAGTCATGACTTTTCCTTCAGGAGAGCAGGGCTTCATCTCCTATGGGTCATGCTAGAAGGCTCAATTAAAGATTGTTTTCTCTGTTTCTCATGGACAGGAACGAACAATTGGACAATGTGCAGGGTTTTCTGTTAAATCAGCTTTCACCTCTGTGTCTGGGCTGTTTGCCACCATTGCCAGCAGTGTGAGAGGGAAAATGCTGAAACCCCTCCCAGCTACTGCAAAAAAATTAACTCCATCCTGGCTAAAATGAGGATAAAGTGGTAGACTCTGGTTGCAAGGAATTAATTTTTGTATGGTATAATGTGACTATGCAGAAAACTAAAGATTTCCTAATTTCTTGTATTGTTGTGTTTTGGTTTTTTTTCCTAGAGACAGTGGTGTCAGTCTAAATCTTTCAAAAATCAATAAAGAACAAAGGTTTCCTTTTGCTTCATTTAGACTAATCAAATGCACTTCATCAGGAGTTTTAAGGGGGCAAATCAAGACACATTTTAAAACCTTCATGGTCCTAATGGATTCATAGCCTGTCAGAATTCAGGGAATTTCTGTAGAAAAGGGCCTCAGTTGGAAACCTGTGATCTACTATAGTATAATTTCAAATTTAAAAATATAACTAACTTAAAAAAAAAAAAAAACAGCTCTGTGGCATTTTACTCTTACAAGTAAAATTTTCATCAGACTGCATTTTATACTTGTTCTAAACAAAGCTCTGGTAAGATATGTGGCACTGACCAGGAAAGACAGCATACATACCTTCATTAAATTCCTTTCTATCTTTCTTTAAATAAACAATGGTGTTTAGCTGTGAGGCCTTTATTTTCAAGCAATCTGGGAAGCGAAACATCTGTTTACTTTCACTCATAATTGCTAATTATGTTTATTACTAATAAACCTTTCCTTTACAGATGGCTTGTGAGGAAGAACTTCAGGTCCAAACACATTTCCAAGCCTTATTTTCCACTGACCTGTCCTTAACTAACTCCTTCTCCCATCTGCAACCCAAATAAGCATGTTTGCCTTGCCATTTGCTTAGGAATATTCACTCTTAATCTCAATTATATCTCAATGTAACGTGTGTCACCATAGGCACTAAGCATGTAATGATCTCTAATGTAACTTCCAGTCAAGTAGGGATAAAGGATGTTTCTACTTTATTATCAGGAGCTGACATGCAAAAAGGGCCAGGATTTACTTTAAAAAAAGATTTGAGGAGTTCTTTGCTGCTGAAGAGAAACCAAGACCCAAAAGTTTGTTTCCCAGGCTTCATATGTCAAGCATAAAGGACTTCTGTGGATTTTAGGTACTTCTAAAACTGTAAACAGGAAAAAAAAAAAAAAGGGTAAAGACAGGCAATTCAGCTTCTGATTCAGCAACAAAATCCTTTATAACATCTAGTTTTAGGCTAACATTTTGTCTACTTTCTGTGTGACTAGAGATTGAGTAACAGTCCACATCATCACACTGACCATTGGCTGTCAAATACTGTGTGAGAGGGCCCTTAAGGCCATTAATTGCAGCTCATGCTACAATCTATATAACCTAATACACAGTCATAATTTTGATATCTGGGCTGTTATGCAGTGGATAGCACAACATTGTATTTTATAAAATATCTATCAAAAATTCATGTAAACCCTAATTTAGTCTCCATGAGGATACATATAAAAAAATAAAGCAAAATAGAGGTACCACCCTTTGAAAAAAGTTGAATCTTAAGATTAAAAAACAATTCTGTCCTCTTGAGTAACTGAATTTTTGTGGTACATCACTGTCAAACTGGATGATATTTTTTTTTTTAGTATTTCAAAGCAAGAGTCATTCTGGATTGCTATCTTTCTCTTATCCTTGAAAATATACATTTTAGTTCCTGAGGTCAAGACAAGGCTATCTAATTATCAGAAGACTTCAACCAAGACAAGATGGTTAAAAAGGCATTCGAGATATGGTAAAAATCTTCCCTGAAGTGGGAACAGTTCCCTGTGGTCTTCCATCATTCAAACTGCATGTGGAAGGCCCCTCCACATGGAGCTCCTTGGGAATTGTGCAGAGGGAGCTCCAGTGCTCCCATGAGCATTGGACTTTTAGAGGCAGCTCTTAGACTGTTGCAAAGAAAAGGTTCCTCATCCTTGAGAAATATTTCCCTGGGGCTAAAGATTATGTAAGTGAAATAAAACAAATCAGAAATAGTCAGACTGGGGTGATATTTCATTCTTTTCCTCTGCAGTTGATGGCAACACCATCTGCTCGAGGATTTTCTGCGAGCAGGCTGAATTCATTGAATAAACTGTTCACTCCAGATTGTTTGCTCTGCTCTATATAGCAATCTACAATTTTTGATTAATTAAAGTGCATAGTTCCCCAGTGAGAAAGGTATGCACTGCTATTCCAGATGGGGAAGCCAAGGAACAGAACATATATCTGATCTATGAAAATTAGCTGGAGAATTCAGTTTTAAACAGTAGATCACTGGAGGAACCTTTCCCCGTCATTACATAGCAGCTTGAAATATTCTGTCATATGGTTTCTATTTGCTTTTATTTTGAGCAGTAAGAGCTTGAGGAAGGGACTGTCCTAAAAGACTGTTTCACATCCCTCCACAGAATCACAGAATACGCTCAGTTGGAAAGGACCCATCAAGATCACAGAATCCAGCTCCTGGCCTTGCACAGGACACCCCAGGAGTCACTCCATGTGCCAGAGAGTGTTGCAGACATCTTTTATGGAAAATACTTTCCTTAGGATTTTTCCTCCTGAGAAGCTGAGAGGCCTCAGGAACAAAATGTAAACATTGATTATCTGCTGCTGTGGAATGCAACAGGTGCATCTGTGATTGGCCCATGTTGGATGTTTGCAATTAATGGCCAGTCACAGTCAGCTGGCTCAGACAGAGAGCTGAGCCATGGACATTTGTTATAATTCTTTCCTATTCTATTCTTAGCTAGACTTCTGATAAAATCCTTTCTTCTGTTCTTTCAGTATAATTTTAGTGTAATATATATCATAAAATAATTAATCAAACTTTCTGAAACATGGAGTCAAATCCTTGTCTCTTCCCTCATCGTAATACCCCTGTGAACACCATCACAAGAGAGCATTGTCCAAAACTTTCTAGAGCTCTGTCAGGCTTGGTGCTGTGACCACTGCCCTGGGGAAGCATCTTCAACTGTTAATTAATGAAAAGTACACATTGCCATCTGATGCCAAACTGCCTTGCCTGGTTTATACCCTAAATTTTCCCTAGTCAGGGAGTTCTCTGACTGAGTTTGAAGACATTACAGAAGTCTCTCAAAATGAAGACAGTAATGCCATCTTGCCACAGAAAAACTAGAAAATAACTGCAGACTTCTTATTTACAGAATATTTGCATAGAAATATTTTTTTCATGCTCTATGTGCATTTTGGGTATGTACAGCTCTGTAAGCTGCATTTGAATTAACATGGATTAATTAGCATATATAGGATTAAAAACTATGAAGGTTATAATCATTGTACCCTTAGGCTTACAGTGCAGTTTGAACAAGGATGGCTATATTTCAGTATTTCAGGAAGAAAAAGGTATTATTTTATAAGAAGCTTTGTTCACTGAGATTTAGGGAAAAGAGTGCAGGTTCTTGGCAGTGAGAAGCCAAGTCCCACAGCATGGCTGTTTTGCAGAGCACCTACAATCAGAAGAAGATGCAGACAGACCAAAGCATATTTCTGATTTCTGTTGTGTTTGCCAGGAATCTTGCTGTCACTCTGGACCATAGGTTGCCATTAATATGAAAGCACTCAGCAGGACCAGAAATACCAGGGTAGGAAATAGAAACTCAAATGATCTCTCTCATGCATTAGAAACAAAATTGAATTAAGAGGACATACTGTGTAGGGTTAGAGATGAATGGTTTAAATGGTGGAATGAAACATGTGCCAAGCAGGGCTGTGCTGTCAGGGCAAGACAAGATGAGGGTTGGGTGAGATGGGAGCAAGGCAAAATCTCCATGTAGAAATTATAATTTTTGTCCTCATTTCTTCACAGCTCTATATAAACAAACTTAGAGATAAACCAACAAACTACTCAGGCAATGAGTGTGTTTGAATTGTGATTTTAAATTCAGGAAAAGCACTGTCAAATTAAGAAAAAAAATTGCTAAATATACCTAGGCAAAGACATCAGAAAGGAGGAGGATTATTTTGTAAGCTTGCCATAGGCCATTGCAAAAATGTTATTTTTTAATTTCTTCATCTACTCATGACATATGATATTAATTGATATGAATTGATCACATTCCCTTTTCGTGATTCATAGGCAGTTACAGCTCTGACAAGTTAATTCTTCATTAACTGGGTTTTTTTTCACTTTATTTTAACATTTTCTTCTATAACAGATACTAAATAATTTTCTACTTTAGTGCTAAATTTAACATGTTCTATTCACCCCACATCAAGAAAATTATCACTTCTTGCATCAGCAATTTCAACTGGCCACTGCTGCATGAAAATCAATGCTAACTGGGAAAATGCCAAGTAAACCAAATGGTATTGGCTGTGTTATTTTTGCATTGTAATAGCCTGTCCCCAAATGTATAATACCCTTGACAACTAAGTATATCAGGCTAAATTCTGATCACACTACTTCTGGTGCAGATCCAAACTAAATTACTTTAATGAGCTAAAGAACAAACTTTCCTTTTACCAAACACGCAGGTTACTGGCTTTATTCCATGTAAAATGCTAATGCTGGTTGGTGAGTTTATCAGTTGTGGGGAAAAATGTGGGAAGGGCTAAGATAAAATGGTTGTTCAGAGATGCTGGAAAGACAGTAATATTTATGAGAATATATTTTATATGAAAGCCAAGGATTTGATGGAGACATAAATTACCTAAAATTTAGGAGAACCTTAATGATACCAGCATGTTTTGTGCAGTGTAACATTTTCAGAACTGGAGTCTTGCTGGCTTGGGCAGCAGCCTAATAAAGAAATTCAAGTTTCTGTCCCAAAGATCTTGCAGTCCAAGTAGTTGTGGAAGAGAAGAATACATTGATGAAAGAGATGAAGGAGGATAACAATGCATGTTTCATCTATAAGTAATAACATTAAAAATATATTCTGATAAACAGATATTGCTCAAGGATGTCTTCATATAAGATTTCTATTCATCATGCAGGAATTGCTATATGGTTTTTTTGGTTTTTTTTGGTAAGAGAATGGACACTCTTGCATAGTAGGTTTTTTCCTATACTAAGACCGTTAAGCGCAGAAATTCAGAACAAAGTAACATATTTAGCTTAGTTTCAAAGACAATGATGGACATATGAAAATTCTATCACTAAGAAGTTGGTACACACACACACCACACACAGAGTCTTTCTTCAGAGAACACAGCTTCTTTTTCCACACTATCTGCTACTTCATTGCCATTTTATTTTTCCCTTTGTACTGCCTTGTCAATCCAGGATTGGAGTGCTTTTCTTGTAAATAGCCCCATTATTTTTTGCTTATGAAGTGTTACAATTTCCATGCAGCAGAATGTTTTGTACAGCTCTGCATCGCTGCCACGCTGCTTCACCGTAAGCTGTTTGACTTATCACTGTTGACAAAAGCACCCAGCTTCTTGTACACACATAATGAAAGGCTTAAATGTTTTCTGAATATCTATCTGAAATATATTACTTCTAATATAAAGACATCCTGAGGATTTATTGTTGAGACTAATGGTGTAAAAAAACACTGAATTATCTTTCTCAGTGCTTTGGTAGTGTAGGCAGTGGGCCAGTCTGACGTGTATGTTATATCTACTCTGTGTTTTTTTAAACTGTGGGACAGCTTTTAGAATTATGCCTGTAACTTCTGTCTAGTCTGGACTAAAACACCCTGACTCATGATATATGCCATGGAGTGTAGCTTCTCCTTGGATCTTTCAGGATTGCAATGACTCAATGATGGTATTACAGCAGGATCACCACACTGGCCTATTTAGTGGTGTCAATATTCTAAAATAAGCAGTGTAGGGGACAGGATATTAGTTATAAAATGCTAGCAAACATGCACAGAAAATAGGAACTGGCTTGGAGGATTAGACTTGTTCCTTGGTCTTGCTTTGTGATTGAAGCCCTAAGGAGCAAAAGTGGTTGGGTAAGTCACAGCCTCTCTGTGGTGTATTTGTGGGCAGTATTTGTGGGCAGTTTGCACACTTTTGGTTTCATGCCAACATTGTGCTGTGGCTCAGAACTAGATATTTTTCTTCTCTGTTCTTCCACAGGCATCCTTGGAGGGCTGACTTATCTCTTCTGCCAGCTCTGGGCTCAGCAGCTCCAGCCTGGCTCTCTTGGACTCTAAGAAAATCATCTCCATTCCTTGAATATTTCTTGTGGTTCATTTCTGCACCTGATCCTGCCTGAATTTACTTCCTGGTGTGTGTTGTTTTTGGGGTCCCCTGTCATTGGGAGAAATTAATGAATCTGACTCCATGTTCTTAGAAAGCAAATTTATTATTTTATGTTACTCTATTATGTAAAAAGTACTAAATAAACTATACTAAAGAATATAGGCAGAAGGCTAAAAGATACTAATGAAAAACTTGTGACTCCTTCCAGAGTTCTGACACAGCCCGACCGTGATTAAGTTAAAACAATTCCCGTGAAACCAATCAAACAACCACCTGTTGGATGAACAATCTCCAACCAGATTCCAAAGCAACAAAACACAGGAGAAGCAAATGAGATAATATTGTTTTCCTTTTTCTCTGAGGCTTCTAGCTTCCCAGGAGAAGACTCCTGGGCAAAGGTAATTTTCAGAAAATATGATGGTGATGCTGGTGTGTAATATCTTGACTCATTATCAATGCCATTGTTCTTTAACAACTGTTTCAGCTATTAGATTCCCTGGCAGTCATTCTCTGTCTTCCACACAATGATATTGGACTGCAAAGAAACAAATGTTCAGGGCCTCCTTTACATTATCAGAACAGGTTTGGTTTTTTTTTCTCATTTCTGTCTGAAACAAACTGTTCTTTTGGTTTTTAATGAATTCTCTTAAGCTCCTCTGTCTCTACAATGTTATAGTGATTGAAATTTGGAAGCAAAATGTCAGAAAAGTGCCAGATTTTATTAAAGAAATCTGCATCATGCCTTAAAATCTTGAGGTAAAATACAGTTTAGCTGTGGTTTGGCCTGACGTGATTTCAAATTGCCCCACCTATGCACTGCTAGCAACGCAGGTAATGTGGATCAGTCTTTGGAGTTTTGAATATTACGGAGCCTGCTCTGAAGGCTTCAGAAAAGTATCCATTGTTCAACTCACATACATATAATATCTCCTATCCCAACAGGTGAACAGTTTTACACTAGAGATTCCTGTAAAAAAGCTACTTTCTCAGCTCTTTGTTTCTCCAGTCCATTTTTCCAAATAGTTTCTATTAATGTCTTTGTTATGTGCATCTCAAAAATATGTGCAAGTGTTTTCATGTGCTTAGACCATGTGTGGACTTTTTTTGTTCTTTCTTCCTTTTTTCATATTTTTCAGCAACTTTTTTGTCTTTCATCAGAGTTCTGCCATGCTGCCAATTATAGAAACAAGAATGACTGACACTGTTACCAATGTATTCAAGCTAGTTCAGTTATAAAACATCCAGTAGCATTTCCCTCCAAAGCAGGGAACATTTTATTCATCTAGACCACCAAAAGAGAGCTGAACATGGCAAACTGAGCACAGTGCTGGATATGAGCCATAAAAAGAGGACAATTGCTCATTAAGCATTATGCTCCTCTACCTAAACCCAGTTTTTTAAAAAAGTTATGGCATATATTTATATGACACATGAAAATCTTCATTTGATGTGTATTTTAGTATATACATCTCAATAGATACATATAAAAAGATGTACAGGTAGGTGAAATTGTAAAACCATTTCTCAAAGGGTATAAATTGCTCATTTCATTACAATTATATTAATATCACTGTAGCACTATCATTGAGTTTAAACAGTCAGCCATGTGTTTACTTCTCATAAACCTTCAGAAAATAGTTTTGTCCCCATTTCATGTAATGCTACCACCTGTTTCCAAATAATTGAACTGAGTACAGATGGGTTGAAAAGTGGTTTGAGTGGGACATGAAGAAGGTCCCACTCAATAATGCTCCCCAGAAAAGAGTCATCTGACAAAACCACTGTCAGATTCAGAGCTCCTTACTCTGTTTTCCTCTGCTTCTTTGAAGGTAGAGGCATATAAAACTTGCTAATTTTGAGAAACACAAGAGGCTTCAGTTGAGAATATTTAAGTGGAGCCATTGATTTCTTTCTTTTATGCTTGTCAGTTCAGATGAAACTATCCCTTGTAATCATGTAATCATAGAATATCCTGAGTTGGAAGGCACCCACCAGGATCATTGGAGTCCAGGTCATGGCCCATCACAGGATATCCCAAGAGTCACACCATGTACCTGAGAGTGTTATCCAAACACTTCTTGAAGTTAGACAAGTTGGTGCTGTGACACTGCCCTGGGGAGACTCTTCCAGTGCCCAACCACCTTCTGGGTAAAGAATCTTTTCCTAATATCCAAATTAAACCTCCCCTGACACAGTTTCATGCTATTCTGCTGGGTCTTCTCATTGGCCACCAGATAGAAGACATGATCTTCCACTTCCCCTCATGAGGAAGCTGCAGATAACTATAAGGTCTCCCCTCAATTTCCTCTTCTCCAGGCTGGACATGCCATATGACCCCAGTCTCTACTCATATGTCCCCTCCACGCCCTTCACCTTCAGTGTTCTAATGGCATAATATCTTCTGCATAATTTGGTGCCCAACACTGCACACAACATTTAAGGTGAGACCTCCCCAGTGCAGAGCAGAGGGGACAATCCCCTCCCTTGCCCAGCTGATGCTGTGCCTGATGCCCCCAGGACAGTGTTGGCTTTCCCAGCTGCCAGGACACTTCTGATTCATATCTACCTCGCCATCAACCAGGACCCTGAGGTCCCACTCCAGAGCACAGCTTTCCAGCCTCTCATTCTCCAGTCTGAATATCCAGGGCTGCCCCATCCCAGATGCAGAATCCAGGACTTGTTTTAGTTAAACTTAATATGACTGATGATTGCCTAGTCCTTTCTGATTTGTCCAGGTCTCTCTATGGGGTCTTTCTGCCTTCAAGGGAGTCAACAGCTCTTCCCAATTCAGTTTTGTCACACAGGATTTTCCTCCTGCTACTGGAAGTTCATATTAATCTCAGGCCATTTAAATACAAAAATTGTACTCACTGGCCCTACCATTCCTAGAGTTCCTTTTTTCCTCATTCTTAAATTAATGCTGAAGTATTCTTAATAAAGTCCTTGAAAGTCAGATATATAAAATATTTCAATTACTGTCAAGAACAGGTTTAAGCACCCTCATCCAGGTGCACATATTCAAGCTGCCTAGGGAACACAAATCAGGCAGAAAAACAAATGAAACATGGTGTTTGATTTTATATATTATAAACTAAAATCTATTTAGGGACATGACCTGTTGACATTAACAGATTATCAGTTGCATAATCATTTAAAAGGCTGCAGTGAAATTATAGCAAAATCTGCCTTCTAAACTTCTGGTTATGACTAAAAAGTTTTATTGTAATAAGTCATCCTGGGAAGGGATAATGAAAAACAGTTTAAAGACTCTCAAAATGTCTCAAGTGTGAAACAAAATTAAGCAACAAAATACACAAAGGGCTGGAGTCTTCCTACTAATAATAAGCAAATCAGAATTATATGTACAAGTAGACACAACAACAGCTAAGTTAGTGTTATTCATAAAAAATTCCTCAAAAGGTTCCCCAGAGTGGAATACTGATATGTAAGCCAATGTGGAAAAGCATGAGAGTTTATAAAATGTATAATAAAAAACAATAAAATTTTGTATTGAGAGGCAGCAGCTCAAATGCTGAGAAAGTCTTTTCTGAGGAGAAGCTTATGCATCGTGTTCATCCATGCATTTATTTTTGCTTTCAGTCACCAAAATTAGATATGTAGTAAACAAAGAATACACATACAAAACTGGCTGTGAAATAAGGCACAAAGCATAGGAATTAAACAGTTTGAGAAAACAAGGAGACTCAAGATAGAGCAGAGAACCTGGGCAAGGGCTGAGCAACCAGCTCACTTTGTTTGCAAAGAAAAAATGTTTTCCAGATTATCCCTTCCTTTATGACACCCAAGGTGCTCATCCCCAATGGGACTCTCATCTCCCAACCCCAGCAGTTCTAGCCTTTATTTTCTTGGTCTGGTCTTGCTAAATACCAAGCATGGTGTTCAAAAGTCAGAGTATGAATATCAGATTTGTGAATATCAGTGTATGAAGTCAGATCTGTCTTTGGGTTGCCATGAAATGTTGCTTTACCTTCTCAATACTGAGGGTCCACTGCCTGTAATCTGCTGGAGCTGACTTTGTGAACTGGATCTTGGGTACTGAAAATAATAATTAGAGCAGCAGGCCCATGGCTACTGAATATAAGGCATTTCTAGAGCCAGGTTGCCATTTTTTTCCTAGGTGTGATGGTTTGTAAGCATCAAAGATTGAAGGAGGTCAAGAAACTGTGAAGATTCTACTGAGTGTTTTTCTCAAATATTTAGGCAATGAAAAAATTCTTCCTCCATACAGAAATGGCAGAAAACATGGCAGTATTCTCAGACACCTTAAGACAAAATGGAACAGAGACACAGCTAATTTCTGTTAATGAGCAGCTTGTTTGCATCCACAGTGCAGTGCAGTGTTAGCATTAATAGTGTGAATGTTAAAAACTGTGGGAGAATTGAGGTTATTCACTCCTAATTTTAACACTATAATGAATACCTAACTCCTCAAATGTACCGAACAAACGAAATTACCCACTCTGTATTTATCATTACACCACTCATTAACATGGTGATAATTAACTCTGTGTAAAGTTTCACAGTCTGAGGCACTATAATAATTGACATATTAACAGGCTTTATATGCCATTGTTCATGCTAGTGCATCTGATTTAGGATTACCTGATTGTGGTATAAAACTGAACATGTCACTGCACAGATCAGCAGTCAAAATTAAAGTTGTTCAGTCATATAACCTGCAGTACAGCTGGGAATTATCTGTTACAAATATAAGTACTTCAAATGTGCCTAGGAGTTTATTATTTTATTCTTTCACCACATTGTCTGTATGTTTCTCCTTCTGCTGCTTGATTTCTGTTCCTATAAAAGCCTCAGCTTTCTTATATTTGTCATACTTGTTAAACCTATTGGAAAGAAGAATTTTCTACAACTTTATCTTTCTTTAAAAAAGCTTTGATTTAAACGAAAACAATATGTTAATTACTTCTAATGTTTTCTATTCTCTCTGGTCAGAAACTGTTGGGTTGGAATTCTTATCCAGAACTTAAAACCTATGTTGAGAAAAATGTTATATATGGATTCATGATTGTCTCTGTCTAAGGTCCACTGGATTTTGACATTCCTCAGGGGATATCAGAATTATGCAGGAATGACAAACTGCAGTGGAGAGACATCAAGAAGATTCAGAAGCTGAGCTAATTCAAATTTTACCCTGTCAGACCTCAAGTAAGTTACCCTGCTGGCAACTAGCAAAGGTTGGAGACAGATGTAATTCTGATTTGCAGAGATCAAATGCAAATTTTGGTGTCCAGACTTTTGATTCAGACTCTTGAAAGAAAGCAGTTGCAAGGTCTGGTTTTATACTGTAAGTTCCTTGTTGTAGAATACATTTGCATAACTTCCAGAGACACCTAACTCCTAATGAGATAGTAGGTAATTTCACTTTTGAGGGAAAATGACAATATTTCTAGAGCAAGAAAATATTCTTTTTAGACTTGCTGGAATTCTTCAGCTTTTGAGGCAAAAGCCAAAATCAGATCTCCAAATGTTCAGTCATGAATTGTGCAGATTAATTGTTAAGAAATTGTATAGCTAAGCCTTGCATGGGCATCCATTCAGGCAAATAATGTCATAACTCTCTTTACAGGCCAAAAAATCCCAAATCCCCTCTTGACAGAGCCCCATGGGGCTCCCAGTCTATGCTGCATTTGAATTTGTATTTGAACTTTGAATACTGGAATCCCTGGATTCCAAAAGTTTGGTATTTCTGAATCTTTGTGGTGGCTTGGCTAAAGCAGTAATTTTTGGTATTTACTTTCTGATTAATTTTCAACAACTCTAACCATAACATTTATGTAAGGCTACAAATGACTGCTGGGACGGGATATTCTACCCTCCTCCCATATTTCCATTTTCTGCAGAAAAGCTGGCATTTCCTGACATACAATGCAAATATCTCCATCCCCTCCATCATCTTCTCCCTGCATCCAACTGTTCCCAGAGCATCTACAGAGTTTAAACAATTTATTATCTGTGAACAGAAACACACACACAGTTGGAAAGAGATGTAAAAAAAGAAAAGGTGTCTGTTTTTTATCAATATCAGAATGGGGTAAATTCCATTCTTAATTTTTGTAGCCTCACTACACTAGTAAGTGAAAAAAGGTTTAAAATATGTCTTAGGGATACACAGGGGTAAATTCTTTAACCACAAGTGAGACAGTGATGACACTCTGTTATCTCCTCAGAAAATACATCATTGTGTGAGATAATATAATAAAAAAGTTGTGGATTTTACCAGATAGGACTTCAAAAGCTCTCCCCATTCTCCCAGAAGAAGCAAGAGAGTAACTCATATTTGAAGCAGCCACTATCCCCAAATCCTGTTCTCACAAAGCTTGATAAATTTATCTTCATTCCTCACTCAGGGGAAATACCACAGAGTCACCTCTAGCACTATTTTCAATTAATAATTCCAGTCATAGGAGCCTCTTAAAAAAGAAAAGAAGAAAACAACAAAACAAAATTACACAACACAAAACAAAACAAAACGCAAGAAAGAAACCAACAGCACACACACCCCAATAAAAACCCAAAGAAAACCTAAACCCCAAAAGAACCAAACAATCTGCTCATCAAATGACATCTTTGTAAATATATTTTTTTTTTTATCATGGCCTATCTGACCTAACCAAACATTCTAAATATCATTTCTGTTAGCGCTGATAGACAAAGCATCTCTAGGAGAAAGCTACTTTAGTATCCATATAATTCATATCATTAGTTTAATCATTACATCCTGGTGGTTTTCAAATAGTTAGAATTAATTGGGCATACAAGTCTTGCAGAAGTTTGGAGGGGTGGATATTAAAGGACTGAGATGCTGTTTTAAGCTTCCATGGCAAAACGTCTTTCCTTCCTGAGCCTGGATTCTGACTGCAGGCCAATTTCCAGGCATCACATTCACAAATAATAACTGAAACCTGCTTCTCTGTAAATGGGGTAGATTTGCCTAGAAGTTGTTAAAAGGATAGACAGGGTATTTCTAATTCCACTGTTCAGGACAGAATATGTATGAAATATAATTATTTGGGGGATCTGAACTTTTCTTTTTAAACTACCTCACGTTTCAAAAAAGGAAAGGGAATAACGTGTTTACCAAGTTCCAGTCTGTTAGTGCCACAAAATTAGACACCTGAAAATAACTTTGCCAATCAATAACTTCATCAAGATCAACAGATTGAGAGTCATTAATAGAGAAATTGGTGCCAGTGACACAGTAAATGAAACCACACTACGTGGGGAAAAAAATAGCATCTTTTACAATGATTGTTTTCAATAATATACTGCATTGCATTAATTTAAGCAAAGAAAATGAGAAAATAGGAGGGATTTGGAGAATGCAGATTATTTTCCCTGTGTGTCTATTGCAATCTCTATCTCAGATTCATTATTTTTTTAATAAAGGTACATCATTATCCAGTTCATGTTTCTGTGCTAAAAGGAATCTTGACATTATGATAATATATCTGAAGATTAATTTTAAATTTTATGCATAGTTTGTAGATTCAGATTAATGAACACTATTCAGTAATTGAAAAGAAATAGTACATATTTAATAAATATTTGGGTTTTTTTCTTCCCCAGAAACACTGTAAGTTGGCAGGAATCAATTTCAGACACATTCTGAGTATAACACTGAAGGAAACAGGTGGAAGTAAAAATACCATGCATGTTCTGTAAATGTTTGTGGTGTGAATAAATGAGGATTGGAATCATGCCAATGCAGCTACAATTTCACTGCATTTCAAAAGTTTGATCCATACACTGCCTGCATCAATATAACATTTTTGTCTTACTAAATTATTCCCATTCCTGTGGGGTAAAAAGTGATATTCAATAGAGGGAGTGACCTAAATGAGCCTTTATGGCCCAGCCCCTCAGTCACGTGTGCAGTACAGGCTCTGTTAAATTCTGAGTTAAGATTTAGCCTGTGAGAGGTTTAGGGCAGAAACAGTTAACTCAGTATCACAAAAACTTATAAGAACACAGATAGTGGCACCTGTTATCAGTGATGAGACCTGGCAAATGCACCTGGCAAAAAGAAAAGAGAGGCAATTAATCAGTATCAAGCACCACATTTGAAGGTGATGGAAAGAAAACAGTAACAGTATGAGGTGCAGCTCTTCATGAGAATCCTAAAGAAATTTGAGTTTATTTTGCCACAAATTGAACCCAAAAGAAATCCAGACAAGGTCAGTAAATTTCCTCAAAGGCCACTTAAGCACAAGGGATGTGATAAATGTTACTCTGCTCTCTTGTAGGCTGTGATTTTACTGGAAATTCTCACTGGGTTCATTGAGGAAAATTCAAGGCTAACACAAAATACATTCCTGTCAGGGTGATAGGATACAGTTGAATACATCTGTCAGACCTAACAATAACTTACATATACTCTCCCCACCTTTTTTTTTTTTTTTTACTTTTTTTAAACCAGAATAGTTATCAGTTTTTATTTTAGGCCAAACTGAGAACAGCTTATCCATAAAGTTGGTCAGCTAAACAGTGTAATAAGCATACTATGTGATTTATAGCCTATTCTAGGTAGTTTAAAAATTAATTTGTTTCACAATTTTCTTACAGAAGTGCACTTAAAAGCTAAAAGCAGGCCCATGGGATACATGCCTCTGTGTCCATTAATATCACATTGCAAAAATCCTGTTCTAGAAGACACAGATAAAATTATCCAGCATATGTGCCTTTTTGTTAATGGAATAGATTTTTTAAAACTTTTTCCTGCTACAGAAATAATTCTACTTAGAGGCAGTATTACCTTTCTGCTAGGTACTCAACATCCCCTTTCATGCTCTACTACTCCTGGCTGAGTTCATCAGCATAAAGATTGTTTATTAGAGCTTGGCTCTGTCGCAGAGAATTTTTCAAGTTTGACTGGTTTTAAGCTTTGTGGCAATTCAATCTTGTGCAGAGACACACTTAAATGCAAATTTTCCATAAGATGCAGAGAATAATAATTTTCTCTCAAGCCATAACTGATGAAGCACAGAAAGTTTCCCACCTTATTTCACAATAGACTTATGGAGAAGTCTTCAGTATACAAAGCATATGAGTTTTGGATCTGGACCTCTCTTACCATAGAGCAGTGTCACAATGTCCAAGATATAGAGGAAGCACGTTTAAAATGATACTGAAACTGGATAAAAATGCCTAGAGACAAATGGACTGAGAAGAGAAGTTCATATTTCCTCTTCAAAGCCCTGCCCAAAAGGGAGAGATCTACATTTTTCTTGTCTGGCTTCTTCTAACTTTTGAATCTTTGTCCTGGATAACCCATAAAAAATATGTATTGTTTTCCACAACTTTGTGCCAACCTGCTCAAGATCATCACTGTCCCATTGAGACCCAGGGTCTGGAAGCAGATCTGGGGTTTTTCACACTGAGTGGTCTGGAGTCTGTTTGGGAGACAGGGAGCACTCACACAGAGCCCTCTTTTTGCTCCCTCCTTGCTTCAAAGTGGAGGCAAATCCTCTTTAGATTTTCTCTGGGCTGCCAAAATAGCAGCCTGGGGCAGGTTCTTCGAGCCCAGGCAGTGGAAGGGAGAGGTTCTCTTTTGGGCTTTGGAGAATTTCATAACACCTTTCATAACACTGTTGCCATGGAAACTCTGTTCCTGGACTAGAGGAAAATATTTTCTTTGGACCTTTTCACTACTGCCACTCAGGACAGCTATGCTGGGATGTCAGACTCTTCTCTACACAAGTTTTTTAGCTGTTGCCCCAGTTCCAGCCACTGTTGCCAATGTGGGATCGCCACCACCAGGAGAGCCCCTGTCAGGTGGCGTGGAGGAGGCAGCCCAGCAGCATTGACTCTTGTTTTTGGACAAAAAAATAGTTATTCTAGGTTTTCAGTTTTATCCCTGTTGTTTTTTAGGTGAAGATGGGGTCCTGTAATCCAGAAGCTCATTTGCTGCATTGCTTTTCCTATCACTTTTCTCTCCACCACATAGTTTGGAGAAGGCTTCTCCACCATCTTGTGTTTGGCTTCTACAGAGGCCAACATCTCATTTTCTTCATTCCCAGGGATTCCATGGGATTCAACACCTTTGTATCATTACTGTTATCTTGGTTGCTGCCTTTTTGTTTCTTAGCAAACTCTTTTTTCCACTTAGGTCTTTTCTCAGTTGCATCTCCTTATTGGTGAAAGAGTGGTTAAAACTAAAGGGAGATAGCTCATACTGGAGTCTCTTCTCTGCATAATTGTCTTTAAAAAAAAAAAAATCTTGCTTGTTTGGGCCTGCCTAATATTTGGGATGAGGCTCATGCTGGGTTGAAGCTCATGCTGGGATGAAGCTGGGATGAAAACTCATGCTTTCCTAGCCAGAGACCACTTCAGAAACAGAACCTCCTGTTACTTGCCATCATACATTGGCCATTGCTTGGCTATTAAAAAGAGAGGTGCCAATTGCTGCCTTCTTTCTTGGGTGCAGATCTCATCACTGAAAGTACACAAAGGTACATAATTTTAGCTTTGTTCTTCATGAATTCATTGGAGACCTTGGCATTTTCTTGACCTCAAGTTTCCTTGATCCCCTTGGAAGAAGGGTCTCATATTTGCCACAGACAGAGGCATCTAATTCAGCTGGGCTGTGACACCCTGCTGCTACGATAATTGTCTTGTTTTTAAGTGTTGAATTCTGCCACAGGTGTCTGTCTTCACCAGCTGGAAATCAAACCAGAAATGTTTAATTTAAAGTGCTGACTGCTGGCAGGAGGAAAAGCCTTTTGGCTTTGGAACCAGGAACTCCTAATTCAGAGTGGTCAGGGAGAGCCTCAGTGGAAATAAACCATGTTCCAAACAAGGCTGCCACCATCAGCCAGGGACTTGACAGCCCAGAGGAATAAAAACAGAAGTATTTCTGCATTAACTCTGAGCCTAAGTCAAAGCCCACAAGGGAGCCCATAAGAATTGTCTCATGAGGCAGTCCTTCTTCCAGGTCACAGTGTCCTCATGATGTCCATGTCCAGCAGAATCAATCCCTGGTGGCTCCAAGATGAATGTGCTGCTGGTCAAGGCTGGACTGTTGCAGACATGTTTTCACTAAAAATCCTTTCTTAGGATTTTTTCCCTTCTGAGGAGCTGAGGCCTCAGGAGCTAAATGTAAACAATGGTTATCTGCTGCTGTGGAATGCAACAGGTGGATCCGTGATTGGTCTTGTGTGGATGTTTGGATTTAGTGACCAGTCACGGCAGAGCTGGCTCTCGCTCTCTGTCCGAGCCAGCTGCCCTTGTTATTCATTCTTTTCTATTCTATTCTTAGCTGGCCTTCTGAGGAAACCTTTCCTTCTATTCTT
>JAHXMQ010012337.1:33586015-33613457 GCA_020466415.1 Ammodramus savannarum pratensis
TTCCCTCATCCAAGAACCCCTGTGAACACTGTCACACTGGACCAATTAGAAATGGTGGTAAGACCTCTGTAATAATAGATTTAAGAAGAAAAACAATATTTTTGTACAATTGTAACTGTGGCCAAAGAAAAGCAAGGTGAGAACCTGGAAGAGGAATAGTTCTGGAGACACCCAGGTCAGTGGGGAAGGCAGGGGAGGAGGTGCTTTGGGTGCCAGAGCTGAGATTCCTCTGCAGCTCCTGGTGCAGACCATGGTGGGGCAGCTGGGCCCCTGCAGCCCATGAAGAACCATGGGAATGCAGAGATCCACCTGGAGCCCAAGGAGGAGACCCACACTGGATGGGTCTCCTGGATCCATCCCCAGGTGGATGCCTGGGAGGAGGCTGTGGGCCGGTGGGAGGCCTGTGGTGGAACAGGCCCCTGACAGAGCCTGCAGACCCATGGGGAGAGGAGCTCACGCTGGAATGGGATTCCTGGTAGGACTTGTGGCCCCATGGGAGACCCACACTGGAGCAGCCTGTCCCTGAAGGACTGTACCCTGTGGAAGAGTGACCCACATTGCGGCAGTTGGCAGAGAATTTTTGCCCTAAGGATAAAATCATATGGCAGCAGTTTGCAGAGAACTGTTACTCGTGGGAATCACATTGGAGAAGTTCATGGAGAACTCTCCCATGGGAGGGACCCTGTGCTAGATCAGGGGATGGACTTCTCTCCCTGAGCAGGGAGAGAAACCAGGAATGAGGAAGTGACCAAAACCCCCATCCCATCCCCCTGCACCGCTGGGGTAGGAGGTAGAGCTGGGCAGGAGGAAGGGGTGGGTGAAAAGGAGGTTTTTAAGGTCTGTTTTTACTTCTCATTATTCTGCTCTGAATTTTTTAGCAATAAATTCAATTAACATCTCTAATTTGAGCCTGTTTTGGCTGTGATATTATCTGGTGAGTGATCTCTCTCTCTCCTTATCTCAGCCCATAAACTCTTTGTTATATTTTCTTCTCTCTGTCCAGCTGTGGAGGGGAGAGATGGAGAGGCTTTGGTGCATGTCTGGTGTCCAGTCAAGCTCAACTCACTACAATAAAATCATCTGATTTTCATGCAAATAAATGTTTTAGTGTATGAGAGATCTAATAAAGTCATATTACAAGCAAAATCTTCATTAGTTCTTCAATAAGTACCTATGAAAACTATTAAGTGTTATGGCCATGCAAACAATTTGTATTTTCAAACTGATTTTTCATTGGTGATGTTTTCTAATACTACAACAAACAAAGTTGGTTATCTGAAACAAGAAAATTGAAAAATGTCAAGCTTGTTCTATTTGTGCTGACTTCAGTGAAGTTCTACAAAGACATGAATTTTCATTCTTCTTATTGCTTAAATACCACAACTTTGTTTCTTTAACAAAATCATAAAACATAAAACCAAGGTAGAATTATTGCAATCATATGAATAATAGAAACAATGTCGAAATTAAATCAATTTAATGAAGTTTTTATCAGTCATTGTAACATCTTATTCTCCCAGCAATCATTGAAATTTTTATCTGGAGAGGTATCACCATACTAGTAGACAAATAATTCCATGCAGTATCTAGTGTTCAGGAAAATTACCTGTATTGCAACATAATTATCTCAGATGACATACTGACTGACTCTTAATTACAACAGATAGAGCTAATTACTGTGGTTCATCCTGTAAATAGCTCAGCATGTATCTTTATGAGAATTCAGTAATGACACATTGCTCAGTGGGACGGTATATGGAAATTGATTCCCAAGATTTTTATGCATAAAATTCTTATTTTTTAATGTGTGTATTAGTTTTCCTTCAATCAAAGAGTATTCAGGGACACTCAAATGGTACAAACCTGCATGGTTGGGTTTTTTGGACAGTGTTCCCATCACCTTGACAGCAACTGAACCCCAAAGTCAAATTTGCCAGCCCACTCCCTTAAAGAGCTTTCTTTCTCTGACAGGAGCAAGAAAAATGAGGAGTAACCATTGCACTGCAAATAGATCTGTTATGTACAAACTGATCCATGCTTTTCCTCCTGGAGTTTTCACCATGGGAAACCAGTGGTAGGCAAAAACTCTGTACTGCTTCTGGTACCTTTCTGCAGAAGCGTGGCATGAGCAGGAACTGTTGTGGTAGATGCAGAGCAAGTACCCAGAATGCAGTCAAAATTCAGTGGGAAGTGATGGAAACCTAAGTCTGCTTTAAAAAAATCCCACCTGCATTATTTAGATGCCACAGTCTGTCAGCAGAGAGATATGCAACAGGACACAACAAATATACACCTTTCTATTCTGCCAAAAATGCTGATTTTTAAATGATTTTGCACCAATTTTTCCTCAAAAGATAACAATGCAGAAAAAAGTATCCCAGACAATTTTTTTCTTTAAATACATTTAAATAGTTTAATCGGAATATTTAATGTTGGTGATATTGTATATTTATATATCATATAATCTGTATATAATATTATATATTAACATTATAACATATGTCGTTGATGGATTAAGAAACTACAGTGACTTCCAAATAATTTTTTTATTGAGTGTTCACAGGAATTTTAGATTCAGCTTCTGAACTTCAAACATTTTTACTTAAGATAAAAGTCCTAAAAGTATCCCTTGACCAGTTTAAAGTCTATATAATTACATTTTTTCTCTCCTAGTATGTTTTCAATGAAGTAGTCTATCAGTTTAATCTAGATTCCATGTTTTTTACTGTAACCAACAGTTCTCAAACAGTCTCACCTGATGGCAAGAAAAAACAGAATAAGAAGTATGTTTTTCTCATAGATACAAATTTCCCTTTATAAATGTTAGGCTGAATAATTAATTTTGAAGTATAGTTCGGTTGATTTTTTTTTTTTTAATTGAAGACAAATCAAACTTCATCTCATCTTTAAATTTTACTTAAGCCAGCAAAGATGATCCAAGGATGACTTTAATATCTTCCTCTGTACTAAAAATTGGCTGGCAAGAAAGCCAGTTAGTCTTTTCTGCAGAAGCATATCTGAAAGGTATTTGTAAATAAGTGCTTGGTTCTCAAAAAATTCAAAGCATTTTGCATATTAGTAGTACCTTAATCCAAATACCTTGACCAATTTTACATGTTAGGACTTCTTCTTCTTTTTTTTTTATTGTAGAATGGACACAGCTCTTACTTCTTGTCCAACTCCTGTTACCTGCTGCCAAAAGAACTGTTTCACATCTCCAATGCCAGCTGTGTTTCTGTGGGGAAAAAACCAAACCAACCAGTAGGGTAATTTGGAAAATGTTTTACATCTCATTAGGGCAAATAACAATATAAAAATTGAACACATTTTGAAAGAGCTTCCCAGGTGATACACACTTCAGAGAAATTATGAGGCAGGTGGTATAAATGTGCAGGCACCTGCCTCAGTGGAACCTCTTGGGTTGAGGATTGATTCTGTTTCACTGAAAAAGGGGGAAAAAACTACCTTTGATAGAGAATCTAGCAACGAGGCTGTGACTCTGCCTAAATCAGAGTTCTATTTATGTAATTGTCCCACTCTTCTCTGTCATTAATTAGACTGTTAAAGATGTTGTCTCAGATTTAGATGCATACAGCTGTAACCTCAAAGTGTTTATAAAACTAGAAATGGTGCAAGCTTTAAATCTCAATTTACATTTTATGTGTCTTCATATTCACACAGACATTTGTAAAACTACCTTTACATAGTTATTAAAAATAATAACCACTTCTTATTCAGGATGTTCTTTACCAAGGGCTGCTTCATGTTGGAGAATATTCTGAGAAAGAGTAATGAATGAATATATGGATACACATTTTTACCCTGTTTTTCCTGTCAAAAATGTCATTGAAATCCAGCTATTGCAATGTCATTTGCATTTGGATTATTGTGTTTTGACACAGGCATTCAAATCAGAGCAAGAAATGTTTCCTGGAGAACTTCTGCAGTATCAGAGGACAGAAGGAGATCTCAGTGTTCTTTATTTTGGTAAATGCTAAACCTTTGTCAATTAAAACACAAGTTGCCACAGGTGGCATCTGCTGTGGCAGCTTTAAGCAGTGCCTCCTCAATTTTTTGACTATTGACAATGTTCAGAAATGTATCAAAATCTATTCTGTAGAATTCAATTAAAAATTCAAGTAATGGGGTCTTGCATTCATCTTGGAGATTGTTTACCATCATTCTGGTTTAAATTTAGGCAATGTTTGAAATTTAACACATCATTTATAAGCTGGAAATTGCTGAGGACCAAGGCTTGACATGACAGCAAAAGAGAAAAGAATCAGAATCATTGAACCATTGAATCATAGAATGGTTTGGGTTGGAAGTGACCTTAAAGGCCATCGAGTTCCACAACCCTGCCATGGCCAGGGACACCATCCACTAGAACAGGTTGCTCAGAGCTCCATCCATCCTGGACTACAGCATCCTGGAAGTGACAGATATTCTGATTTCAGAATATTTATTCCCAAATAAGTTGTTAATATCAACAGTCTGTAGTTTCTTTGGGAGGTCACCTCACCTTTATAACTCCACTTAGTAAATGATGTCTCATTTAGCTGGCCATCTCTGAGACTTACCTTACAAGGTATTTTTCATGGGTTGAGGTATTACTAAAAAACAATGCTTTTATAGTTGAATTTATTCATCTAAATTTAGTGAAGTTAAAAGTCACTTTGAAAAATTATGTTTACAGAAATATGATAATGCCACTACATTATTATTCTTATTTATTCTTGATGCATTTTTAAAAACATAGGAAAGTGTTAAAATTTAATCAAATTAAGCACCACCATTCAAGCACAAAAGCAAATACAAATGGAAATTAATCTTGGACATCCAGAGACGAGTAAAAATTAAGATTAGGATATTACCAGATTTCTGGTGGAAGTTTTTACTAAAGAAATATTTTTTTCCACTCAGGTTGGTAACATGACATTGTTGATCTTTGGAATTATTTTATTTTAATATTTGTGAAGATATTTTGTTTTCATTTATACTTTCTAAATATTTCAGATTGTCATACAAAAAGGGAAAAATTAAGCATCTATGACTTTTTTTTTTAGGAAGTAATTAATTCCTGACTGTTAGAAATTGACAGGCAGATTACTAGCAAATTATTTTAATTATCAATAATTACAACTATTTTAGAGGCTTACATCACCAGAGGGCTGCCTGTGATTTTTATAATGGGAGAAACTGTTAGTATTTTCTATCTTCCATCTTTTTTCAATGTGGAAAAAAATGACGCAAATTGTGTATGACAAAGATCACCACAATTTGTCTCTATTTTGACATGGTGTACATGTCAACCAGTTAGAATTCTTGCATGTTCTTTCAGCTCTGAGGACCAGCCTGACCCTTATTTATTTCTATTACCATTACCTCCACATGAGCTCTTGTGAAGTGTTAAGACCTCCTTGTACAAATTAAGGAAGAAGAGAAGAAAAGAAAACAGCCTCATTCAGATTTGTAAAGATTTTTTTCCTATTATTGTAAATTTAAAAGGTGCCCATGACAGCTTTTAGAGGCTCTGTGGAGACCCAGACTCTGACTGTAGTGATCTAGACAGAGTTCAGCAGCTGTTACTGATACCAGTAAAACAATCAAGGACAGGATGTGCTGTATGAAAGGCTGGGAGAATTTTGTTTCACAATAATAATCTTACAAACAGCCAGATAAAGATGGCATATGAGCCATAATTTAACTTACATTAAATAAGTCTAGATTTCAAAAGTGTGGTGTCCTCCTGGTGTGGCCTCTCAGGGAAAGGCATAAAGAGGTATAAGAGAGATGAAGGCAAGTGATTTTCCAATGAATCATTATTATGACTCCTGTGTGATCACATAGGATTTACATGTGGTTTCCTCATTTTTCTTACAATATCATCTGGGAAGCAAAATTAATCCTGCTGCTTCTATTCCTTTGTGCCATGTTGTTTTTCGTGGGGGCCACCACCAGTAGGAATTGATTATCAGGTCCATAAGATCTTGTCTGGTGAGGCTGGCATCAAGTGAAGCACAGGTATCCCTGTTGCAGACACTTTCAACTAGGTTGAAAAAACCAAAATTCCTTGCCCTTGGCTCAGGCTATACTATAACCAATATTGGAGTAAGGTGCATAATTGGACAAATTACTGTCTTTCTCTCTGATTGCAGAAAGCCCCCAAAGAAAACCACTTGAAACTCTTCCAATCATTAATTTCAACAGTTAACTCTGCAACTTGGCCACAAAAATCTAACCTGAGCACGAAAATAAATGCAGTGTATTTTCAAAATTCAATTTTCTTGCTTGTGTCAGTAGAAATTTGAATTCACATTAATATCCACGGTCACAAATTTGCATTTTACTTATGGCCATCCTCTGGTATCAAAGTGTTTGTGGAGTGGCAGAATAATTCTTTCTCATGTCAGAGTGCCTCCTATCATCAGTCTTGACCTTCCTTCTGGGTGCTTGACTTTACAATAACGGGGTGTATTCATTCATGTCTATTTCTGCTGAGCACAAGTCTTTATTTTGCTTTTGGTTTCATAAAAAAAAAAAGGGGGGTGTGTGGTTGGGGAATGGAGAGATGGAGATTAGTCATTAACTGCTGATCCTCAAGAACCTGCAGAAAAACTGTTTCATTCAAGATGCAATTGGGAGTAGTGATAAAGTACAAAATATAACCGTGTCCTCTGGGATGTAATATGGGACATTTATTTAGAATAACTTAGCAGGAAAGTCTGACAAATACATATTGCTTTATGATTGCTTGTGCCTTTGTTCTTCACTTGTCCTTCTTTAATACTTCTTATCCCCTGCTGAGAATATTTTCTAATATTTTGGTGCACACTAAGACCAGGAAGGTTCATAAACATCTAAGATTAATCTCAGCCATGCTTTTTTCTGCCTTCTTTGGAAAAGCAAATGCAGATAAAGCCTTCAGCTGAAGTGACAGTAGTCTGGTAAAGAGTGGTTCCACAGGAAAACATGATCAACAGTGAGTAATGGATCTGTAATCATCAGCCAGCCAGCCCGTCAGTGGTAGCTGGAAAAGCACAGAAAATGGAGATAAAACATCAGAAAATATAGCCTCTATCTTTAAGAGATGGCTTACTATCTTAAAGACACAGCTTTTTTTTTTTTTTTTTTTAAATTTGATAGTTAACCCAGTGAGAAATCCTAAGCAAGTACAGTAAAGTCTTTTGGCTAATTCCTTCAAGTTGTAATTTAGTAATTACAGCATATTACTCTTCAAATGCATTTGCTTTTGCACTTTTCTCTCAGTTCTAGTCCAAAGATGCTTCCATTTTACATTTCCATTAACCTCAATAAAAAAAACAACTCATGTACATTTTCTTCTTTAGTCACCAATCTACAGAGTGCTGGCCCTGGAACAGAACACAGATTCTGCTACAAATTTTCAGATAAGATTTCCAGATCAGGTGTCATTGACTCACAGTGATCAAACTTGACCAGGCAAAACTGATGCCTAGAGAGGCTATCTAGAACAAAGGCTAGACAGAGTAAGAGAAATAAAGTGGATATTTATTTAAAAGGCCTTGAAAGCATACACCTTGGGCAGTACAGGAGCCTGGCTGAGGCTGCACCCAAGATGGATGATGGTTCATGAATTTTTCACATTTTTATATGTTTTGTTCCATTTGCATATTGGGGTTAATTGTCCAATTACAGCTTCAGATGATGAAGTCCCACCCTCCCAGTTTGCTCCCCCCATTTTGCTTTTGTTTATACTTTTTGGGCCTGAAGCTGTGATGGTGTCCTTGTTTCACAGGCTGGAAAATGATTGTTTTGTCAAACTAAACTGTGAAGAGACCTTGCTAGCCCTTTATATGAAGTTCAGAGCTGTGTACTAATGCAGTACAGAATCTGAAAAATATGAGAGCTAAAGCTTAAGGCATCAAACTAACTTGTGTTTAAGGTGTCAAGGGAATAGAAATGGGCAAAATATCAAACTACTGAAAATGGCACCCTTGTGCCTTGCTGAAATGTAATCATATCTATTGAACTGCTTGTCCAATAAGTCTGGATCTTTGTAAAATATATATTTTTCATCAGTCCATCAAGAAAGGACATTGCTGAGCCTTTAGAGAAATAGCAAGCTATGGCAAGAGACCTCTTGGTAAGGTCTACGTTCCTGTGAATCCTTAGTGATATTTTCCCCCCAGTATTTCTGCTATACATTGGTGGAACTCCATTGAGTTGCTGAACTTTCCCTTCCTTTGGCTTTCTTTGGTGACAGAAATCCTCCAAAATGCCTCATGAGGCAAACCATAAACATTGAGGTTTATGGTTTGGTGAGGACACATTTGAGCTGCACTGCGTGTCCCTTTGGCACTTTGGCAGGAAAAGGGTATTTTAAAAGGAAAATGATAAATAATCTCATTTTTCAGGGAAGGCTTTCTAATGGGATGTGACTGTAATTTCCATAATTTTTCACATGTAATTTTTGCAGGCGGCCAAATTATTTAATATAGGAGATGTATGTTGAGGAACATAGTTTCAGTTTAAGTCATAACTTTTTGTAAGAGAAAGGCTTCCTTCTGTTTTTACTTCAAAATGGACTTTGCAAAATTTCTAAATAATAGAAAAGCAATGCAGAAATAGCCTCTTTTCTAAGCTTCCTCGAAAATTTGTTCTTTCAGGGACAAAGAAGATTTAATAGGATTTGAAGAAAAAAAAAATCAATTGTCAGCTTTAATCATAAGTAAGGTTAGCAGGAAGAGCTCTTGAGCAACAAAGTTCTGTAATACTGCACCTCAGCATTTGAAGTAAAATAATTCATTTTTCTCTGTAGCTGTTTAAAACCACACTTTCCCTAGACATACCACTGATAATATGATTTATTTTAGACAATGCTGGTGTGTACTAAGAATATTTTGATTCAGGTTCTCATACATTTAAGTGCCTGCAGGGCAGGCAAAAGCATCTTTGTTATTTCTAGCAGAAATACATCACAGAAGGTAATTTAGGCTCCTCATTTCTGTTTCAGGATGTGCTTAGGCCAGCTTTGAACAAGTTCTAACCATTAAACTACAATGTTTTCAGCACAGTTGGAAACAATAATAAATATGATATTTCTGATTAATGACCACATGATCTGAAATGAATTACTGCAGATTTTTTGGTTTTACATTGCTCTTTCAATACACTTTATTAATGGTTAAATGTTTAATAAAAGCATCATATTTCATGAACAGTGGCAAAAGGATATTAAACAGATTTGTTTTTCAATGACGTATCTCTCCCAGAATCTTAAGTATAATTAAATTCTGAAATGGAATATAATTTAGAAATATATACTACAATTTAGTATAATTTACGTTCTGAAAACAGAGGAACTCATTTGAAATTGGTGGAATCATGTTGTTAGAGAGAAAACAACTCTTCATGGAAGAAGCACATTGTTTCAGGATACACAAGTGCATCCTGAGTGCATCCTAAAGGTCTTAGAAGAAGGGAATTATTATTTTAGTCTACTGTTGCCCAAAACATCTTATTCAAAAAATCTCAATTTACTGAAATATCCTACTGCTAACAGGAAGTTTCATGTCCTAGTGGGGCATGCCAAATGGTTGACCTCTACTACATTTTAGGGGTATTTCTTGTTTAATACATGTATTAATATGAAATTACTGATATTAGAGACCCAGGAAATAAAAATATATACATTTTTAAAGCAACAAAATTCTCAGCAAGATTCATGAATCAAATAAGAAAGTACCAAGTGAAGACACAAACTATTTTCAATTCAAATTGAAGCACAGTCTGTTGTACTGAGAAACTAACCTCATTTCTCATCCAGTTCTGCCCTTTGCTTAGTGCCTTCTTTCAGTAAAATAATTTAATTTCTCTGGCTCAATTTCTTACAATCATTATTTATTTTTCTTTCTTTTTCAGACCTGCCGGTGACTGCTAGCTATGAAAGTTCAACTGAGATGAAAATTTCAATGCACAAAATTTGAGCTATTTAAAACTGTTATTTTTTTGGAGGTTTCAGACCAGGTCTCATGTATCACCTCCACTTTAAAAATACTTTTTTTGTTTTTCAGACTGAAGTGTAATGTTGGGATCCCATAATGTCAAGACCAAGGGGGAGAAACCAGGATTTGATAGCCTTCTCTTGACACTCAGCATTTTAATATTACTGCAGGTTTTTAATAGGGAGTTCATATGCTATTTTGAAATAGAGAATTGTAGCCTGAAGTAAATTCTGATCCTGCAGAGGTACATAACATACTTAATCTCCATGTTTTGGGACATTTAGTTCAATTCAGTAACACCATTCACTGGGCCAAAGTTGAATCTACAGGTAAGCCCTTGCAAATTTGTGTCTCAAAATAATTAATTTCTTTGTGACCTTATTAATCTCTTATCCTTTCCCAGTTTTGTTCTATTCAATAATTCTTAAATAGTGTGTTTCAGACTTGACTGGGTAGATTAGAGTGCTATGGGATGTGGTTCAATAGGGTTGACAGATTTCTCAATTAGTCAAACTCAAACAAGCATATTTTGTCATTGAAACTGTTTTTACAAGAATACAAATTTATTACTGATGTTGTACCTCCAGTGCAAGTCCACCAGCCACTGAACAGGAACAAAACACAAGTAAAATCAGTGACCAAGGATTCAGTGCTCCTGTATTCCTGCTGTTGTTCTGTTTCTCATGCTCTGTAGAGTGATGAAATACAATGTAGTAAAAGAACATGGCAGTGTAGTTGCTGAAAAATGTCTTGGAATAGTTTTATAGACAAAATCTACCCCAGACAAATGCCTCAGACAGGGGCCTCCCACTGAGGTGCATCATATACAGACAGAGAATTCAATTTTCTTGTGCTCATGGAAAACTCCTGTTACAAACTACAAATCTGTGACCACAAGTTGAATCTGCTGGTCACAAATCTTAAAAGCATATTGTTTTTAATTAAACAAACACTCTGCATCAGATTCCACTCACAGAATTTACTTTATTACCCTGACCCAGGCTAGATGATGAGGACAAACCCAATGGTAACTGAAAAAAATTAAATGTCTCTTTTAGAGTTGTAAACATAGTTTTATAGCATGCAATTTGTTTGGTGTCTTTCTTTCCTGGATTCAACTATAAGCATCCCAATAATCACCCCAATGGGCTGAAACCAATTTAGCACGTTAAAAGAATGAATCTCATTAATTTCATTCTCACTGTTCCTATGTCACCTAAAAAAAGGCGATTCTATCACAAAATATGGTGGACATAAGCTTCTGGTGATAAGCTTGCTCCAACTAGGTTACATTCATTTTATATGTTTGCTTCTTACAAATATTAGGAGGGTAGAAGTTTTTTCTCCCCAGAAAATTGCCAGTAAGAATATTCCATTGTAGTACCCAAAAAGCTGGAAAATTATTTTAAATAAAAATTAAATAGATCAAGAAAGCAATCTACTTAAGCTTCTAGATATATATAAAAAGTCCCCAAATTTTACTGCTATTTTTGCAGAAAGATCTGAATTGGTCCATAACCAATTAGAGATGTAAGTAAAAATGTTTCTTGATTATCCTACCAACATTTAACTGATGACTCTCACTCAATTTGATCCATGGGTGTTCCTATGGGATGTACAAAAATGACAGAAAATGCTTACTTAGTTCTTTACTTATGTAAGAACTTCTTACATTTTTGATGGAAAAACCAGGTCACTTCTTCCAATAAAATTAATAGAAATCTTACATGAGTGAAGGAAAATACTAATCTTCCAGATCTGTTGGGAGAAAGCAGATCTGCGAAGATATTCCTTTTCCCAGTAGTTATTTGAACTCAAAATCTGAAAAAAAATGTTGATGGTCTTTTTGTGCACACCCTCAGAAAATTATGTAAGGACACTCCCTACTATCTGGGACCTATGTAATTTTCAAAATGTTCCAGTGGTGCCAGTAGTTTGGCAACACTTCTAGCTACTCTACCAAGAATAATATTTGTAATCACTACAAAGTGGTTATTGATACACCTTCTTACTGGGAAAGAGCAGAACTGCTCACAAAAACTAAGTTGTGGTTAGAGGTGATTATTAAGTTAACAAGGAAAAAGAATATATTTTAAGCCAGTTTAGGATAAGTTTTTTCTACTGAGATGGATCCTTGAATCTCACTGAAATGAAGTAGAAGTTTAGTCTATAACTAACTAATGCTCAAATTGTTGTTTTTCTAAGTTGCAGTATAGCAAATATCTTAGCTTCCAAAAATCTGATAGAAGTATGGCACTAACATGGAAATATCCAAGAACAATAGGAATACAGTAAATAACAATTCAGCTTTGTGCTACTGTAAAATCAAAAGAGTGGTTTACAATGCCTTTATTGATTTTTCTATCTTTCCTTAATAGAGTTGTCAAACTTTGGGAGCCATCACAATGATACTGCAGAAATGACCAGCCCAGATTTCATGTGTAAATTTTTCCACTGTATTATGCTCAAATCTTTCTATTATTTGCTTGCCAAATTTTCTGGCAAAATTTCTTCACTTCTTTGCAGCTATTGGGAATTTCTTATAGACTTTTTGTTAAGTCTTCTAATATAAAAATAATTTTGCCAAGCAAATTCAAATTTTCTTGGTAGAATGTCTGATGACTAACAAAAACCCAACAAACAAGCAAAATTAAAACACCACGCAAACACATACACACAACATTTTAAAATTTTCTGATTTTTTGGTTGTTATTTCACTTCAAAGAGGAAGAAATTTAGAATAACTCTAGCAGCTACCTTAGCCTTTTTTTTCTCCTTTCTGCCTAACCTGTTCATATGCTACCCCAACAAGTTGTCACTTCAGTTTAACAACCAATATACCTGAACAAAGTGTATTGTAACTAAGCTGAGTTTCTCTCCTTCCTCCAGATGCTCTTTAGTTTCACTGCACGTTTCACTTAAATCTTCTGCCTCATAAGTTAGTCCTATATTGGCAGGCTGGAGATTCAGAAATAGAAAAAAAAATCCAAGACAATATCTGCTACTTTTTTTTCTGTTTCATACTGCAGGATAGAGTCATCCTGATATATTTAATGTGGTCCTAACTGTTGTATTTGTGGGGTGCCCTGTGGCAGCGAGGAATGATGCATCTGACTCCATGTTCTCAGAAGGCTAATTTATTATTTTATGATACTATATTATATAAAATAATACTATACTAAACTATACTAAAGAATACAGAAAGGATACTTACAGAAGGCTAAAAAGATAATAATGAAAACTCGTGGCTCTTTCCAGAGTCCTGACACAGCTTGGCTCTGATTGGTCTCATAGTCAAAACAATTCACATGACACCAATGAAACAACCACCTGTTGGTAAACAATGTCCAAACACATTCCAAAGCAGCAAGACACAGGAGAAGCAAATCAGATAATTATTGTTTTCATTTTTCTCTGAGGCTTCTCGACTTCCCAGGAGAAAATCCTGGGCAAAGAGGTTTTTCAGAAAATATGATTGTGACATTTAACAGGAAAAAAAAAAATTAAAGAAACTAAAATAAACAATTTGTTAGGGGAAGGAATAGATGAAAAAGCAGAGTGTTTTGCTTAAAAATCAACTTACGTAACTTTAGTAAGAGACTTTATTAATAAGTGACAGCATAAAGAGGGGAAGATGGAAGCTTTATCAAGAGGAACTATTAAAGTCTCCCCTGCCATTGTGAATGGAGGGTGGAGGGGGAAAATGTGTTGAAGAAAGTGTCAAAGTGCCACAAACTCCTCCCCAAAACTGAGAGAGCGCCAATACAAATTCTGTATACCTGGTGCAATAAGATATTATGGTCTTACCTGGTCTTCTTCAGGATTTGGACATGAAAGAAAGCCCTCATACTGCAGAGTGAACCCATTGGTATTATTACCCCTTATTATAATATCTGCAGCTCTTTCCACTGTCAGCAAAGCTTTGGCAGAAACCTGTTGCAGAATTTTGTTCAGACATGGCTTATAGAGTTTTGTTCAGACATGCCATAATCACATACAGCTGGTTAAAAAGTAAAAGGCAGCTGTAAGCAGCAAGTTCTCAGGCTTTTCAATAAACACCATGTCCTTGAGTAAAGTGATGAGAAAACATGGTGGAAAAACATGGAGTCCTTGAAAGACTGTTCAATAACAAGTCAACAGCAGGACGAGAAAAACAAGTATTAGCCTCAACAAGGAACCACAGGTATTGACAACAAAGGAGGGGTTGGCATGTAATCTGTAACCAATGATGAGCTCAGGTTTTGCAATATGTATGAGCTTAATTAACACTACTATAAAAGTGTGTAAGCTGAATCAATAAATCGGAGTTCGATGCTGATCAATAAGGATGTGGTCGACTCCCTTCGCTTCCTCAGAAACCAGAGCAGCAATAGCTCTGCTCCCCTCCTGGCAGCTCTAGCTGTAAGGAATGGGCACTCTGGGAATCAAGATTGCTTGGAGATGTTCTCACTGTCAGGAAGATTACAGAGATATGCTCAGTAAGCACTGTAAAACACACACCAAGATTAACCTCCAGACCCCACACAGTGCCTTTATTCCTGTATTGTCTGATAGAGGCCAAGAAGTGGATACAGAGGATTGCCCTCCTTTTCATCTTCCATGGAAAACATGGGCTTGATACCAAGCTGAAAGCAAAGAGCCAGCACTCTCTGCATACACCACTGTCTAAAAATGCTGTGCTATAAAGCCTTGTGAGAAAGGGTGCAGAACCAGTGATCAGCTGAAACAAGTCTTGTATGGAGCAAAAATCTCTGAGTCTGCATCTTGAGATGCCTAAAACAGTTTTGGGGAATGGCGTGGGGAAGAGTGACTGCTGCTGACAGGGGAGATGGGTTCCTGGTGCCCTTTCAGTCCCAGCAAGGAACTCTTACAGCCCAGTGCCCCAGAGGTGTAGGGAATGGGGAGCTGTTGAGGACAGACTTTACCATCACAGTGCAGCCAAAATGTTCCTTCTCCAGGTCTCTGAGCAGGAATGGAGACAAAGGAGGCACAGCAGAGATATACGACAATATTGTTCCTCCAACTATATCCAGCTATTCAGCTAATTCCCTTTAGCTGATCTGACAGAAGATTATAACCACAGGGGGTTTTGGTAATTATCTGAAACACCCTTTGGAGGCACATAAACATCAGGGATTAGTTAAGCTGCCTCACAGAAAAGTGCAACCAGTAAAAATATCAATCCGAGTGTAACATTATTAGTGTCTGAAGCCATGTTGGGCTGTTGAATTTTGAACTGGGCCTTGAAAACCCTAGTTAGGGATTCTTGGGATTCAAATAAAGGCTTAGACTGGAGAATTGAAAAGAAGGCAGTAAGCTAATCAAATTTATGAGCTATTTAAAGCCTGGGAAATGAAACATTAAATATATTTCAGGAAAAGAATAATAATAAGAGCTTGGCAAATTGAAAAAATTAGACTGGCATCAATTATGTAGTTGAATAAAGATATATACGGATATTTAAATAGAGACAAATAATGATTACTGAAGAAACAGCAGAAAATAGAGGATAACTATCTCAATACCAATATCTTGGATAACAGATTATACTTCAAACCAAGCAACAAGAAAGCAAATGGAGATTTGGATTACATTATTAGAAGCATTATGTATAAAATCATCAATTAGTATACTTCTCTTTATTATACTGTTAAGGGCCCAGCCTCAGCTGTTCTGTCTCAGTTTCAAAGAGAACAAAGAAAGTTGAAAGTTCACAATCTTTAATGGAAGGGAGTGATTAAAAGTTTGGAAAGGGAAACCGATAAAGAACATGCTCAGAGTCAAGAAAATGTAACTCAGGGAAGAATAAATTCTCAGGAAATAACAATAAGGATGTCATCAAAAGACAGGCTTCAATTATTCTGACTTCTGAGAGAGGACAAGAAAAAAATAAAATGTGTTTAACTTGAATTGCAACATGCATATTCTGTTTAAACATTAGGGAAAGCAATTCTCAAATGCCAAAAAGTTAGCATAGTGCTAGATATTATTGTAAAAAGGTCATATATCTACCCAGAGACTTAGAAAAGAATATCAATATCAAACAAATGCTGTGTGAGCATTCACACATGCGATTGTTGCTACAGGTACCTTGCTATAAGATTCTAAGTGAAAGGGGAAGGTATGTCTCGTTCTTAAAAGAATGAGTAATTCATCATTTAATGAGGTAACATTTTAAGCAAAACCTAAGAATTGAAACACATTGTCTCAATAACATGATTCATTCAGAAACAATTTCAGAATTAGTCTGGGTGAATGTTATATAGATTTTGATTTGATCAGCAATTCATGATTGTGGTAGACAGTGTTGTAGTTATCTTGGAGAGTTGGTAAGGCAAATCTTGTGAAGGTTATGAACTTGATGCAAAAATATCTAAGTAAGCAATTTCCTAACATGAGACAAGTTTGAATTCAAGCGTAATTTACATATTTTTCAATTGTTCTGGAAGAAAAAAGAATTATGATGAACTCTATTTCTTTTAAGGGTGATCACATGGTCATTTAAAACTACATATATAATTTCCAAAGGATGTATTGTGTATAATTTCTGAAAGATATATATGTATTTTTTATTTTGACATAAATTATAGAAGTCTTTACTCCCAGAGCACCCTTTTTAAAGAACATTTTGCAGGCAAGCAGATCACAGACCCCAGACCATAATTAACAAGTAAGCATGTATGATTTTTTGAGAATTTAAAAAACAATATTAATTGATTTTGACTGTAACAAATAGAAATGCTCATTTTTCCTGACATTTAGACAACTCTCCCTTCATAGCACCTTGCTCTCCTCCCTCCAAAACATGCTACTTTGGGGGTTTTAAACATCAAATTCTATTTAGTGTTTGAAATTCAGAATACCATTCCTAAGTGCATTTGTACAGGAAAAAACATACACGAAGCAGTAGAGGGATGACAGGGTCTATGAGGGAAGTGAACCAGACAAAGTTCAGGAAACCAGGAAAGTTATGATCTGACATCACTCTGTAGGATATTTTTCTCTATAGTCAGGGACTGTTCTCCAAGTTGAAATGGAATAGTAATTTAAATCTACCCACTACTCAGCTGTGCCTTTTAATTTTAACTAAAAGCCCCGACAAATTCTCAGAATTCCAGACAATCTCATCCTGAAATGGAAGTTAGAAGTCCTAAAACCAACCAGTTTTAATATCCAAAAAGGTATCCAAGTGAAAAAAATTATCCATGAAATCCCTCTCAGTAAAAAATCACTGCAAGCAGAGATTCCTAATCAAACCACCCACAATTGTCTAAAAATTGTTTTTTACTGTAAGACTAAAAAAGAGGAATCTCATGAATAATTTCAAGTACAATTTATGATTCAGCAGATGCACTGTGCAGCTCGTGCACCACAACTGCACACAAAACTATAACCTCCAAAAGCTCAAAGCCCAGTTCATGCCTGGATTCTGCAATGAGGAATGAAGAATTCTGTGTGGTAAAGCTTTACAATTTCAACACCTACCCAGTTGTCCATATATTTTACCAGCCTTAGAAATTTATCAGGCATGAAAGCAGAACAGAAAATAAGGACATGTGTCACACATGTCAGCTATTTAATAATGTACTTTATCCTACTAAGTGCATATTCTAAAGATAGCGACATCCCAGAAATACATGAATACATGAATCATTCTCTCAGCACTTTTTCCTAATCTTTAATCTTTGCTCAGTGGAAGTGAAAACACTGCCAATTATTTTTTTTTTTTTTTTTTTTTTTTTTTTTTTTTTTTTTTTTTTTTTTTTTGTGCGGATTCATAAAGAATGAGGATTAGCAAAGTGTCAGTTAAGAAGGTTATACTGTACTCTGGAGATGATGTGAAATCAGAAAGGATCATCTGCATTGTTGCAAAATGGGTTAGGGCCCAATCACCCAGATGTATTTTAAAAGACCAGTTACAAACGCAGAAATTATTTTCTATTGTATCAAAATTATGGCTTCCACATAATAATAATGTATCTTCACTGTTTGGATTATTTTTTCCTTCAAATGTGAAAATGCTTAATTGAAATTCTGATTTAAGCATTCATATAAATATTAATAATCATAAAAAATATAGGTAAATATTCAAAAGCAATAGAATGCCACCCTAGATATTGAAGTTCAGTTTAACTACTATTATTTAAACAACTTTAGGTGAGGCAAGTATTTATTGTTGAAAAGCATGTTGACCCCATATATTCTGCAGCTGAGATCAAGGGAATTTTTGCAATTAGTCAGAAATTATTACTCTTATGAATATTTTTGCAAGGTTTTAGCGGATGTTTTGCACACTGCGACATGGGGAACAGCAGATAAAACAGCCAGTTGCACAAGTTTCAGGCACAAGTGTTATGAAACATCTAAGTGCCAGCAAAAGTACACAATGTGAGGATCAAACAATGTTAAATACTCAGAACAAGTTAGGCACTTGAAGCAAAGACTTGCAGAACTGTTAACTATATTCTTTAACTTGTTGGTAGAATCAAAGGTTTAATCCATCTTCTATAAATTTGAATTGGTTTAGTCATCAAAGAGGCACATTTCTCTTTAATATCTCATTAAGACATGCCATGTCTTAATTTACTACAGGAAAGAGAGAACTTCTGATGAATACATCTTGTTGTACCTGCCAGACTAATTCAGGCCTCATTTCATACCATGGAACTCCCAGACTCAGCCAAGATTTGTCGAAATGTAACGGAGGATCTGTAAAGATGAAAAGTTGCCAAGAGCAAGATTTCTTCTTTGTCCAGAAGGTGACAAATTTGTTTCTGTCATCATCATGAAATGACATTGTCTCAGGTCAGAGGGGAAGGAGAGGAGACTTTGGTTCTGCATGAGCTCAAGCCTGGTCATAGATGTATATGTTACAGCTCTAGTGGCCAAAATAGTACACTAAAAATAGTGTGTGTGTGTGTGTGTGTTTGTATTTGCAGAAGCAGGAGCAGAGGAAGAACAGCTTTTTTCATGAATCTGAGTCATTCAAGCAAACACCTTTTACATTCAAAATTCTTCACCCAAACAGTATAGGGAAAAAAAAAAAAAAAAAACACAAAAAAAACTCTTAAGATATCTGGGAAATAAACACTCATAAAGTAAAAATACAAATTAAGACATTAAACAACAGAGTGCAGGAGTAACTCAATACTGGGAGGGCATTTTGTCATTTTTTTCTTGCTTCATGACCATCTAAGAAAGGTGTTTGACATCATGAGGCAGAAGAATGAAAAATCGAGGAAGACATCTGAAATGGTTTGATATATGATAATGAACAGAAAGAAATATTCCAGATATAATGAAAACACAGACTGGGAAGTGGTTTAATATATGCTACTGAGGGGAAAGGAATATTGCTGGTGAAGATATAATGCAAACACAGAATAAGAGGCCAATATGAAAAGAAACACAGAAGTGAACTCATTGACACATTTAGTTTTGCACATGGAGCTAAGATAATATATTGTCAAATAATCCTGGTGGACTTTACCCAAAATTTTACTTTTTTTCAGATCGTTTAGCAGGTTGTCAAAGAAGAGGCCAGGGAGGCAACCCACCCAACTCAAAGAACAGATGGCTTTTCCCAGGCAAATAGGATATAGCTAAGTGTTTTCTTTGTTAATCACTATAGTTGGGGGAAAAAAATAAAATAAAAAAAGAGTTGCATTAATTTTCTCTGTTTCTGTATCACCAGAATTTGAAATGCCTTAAGACTGAATGGTGTGGTCTTGAAATATCCTCACATCTTGAAAGAATTCATGCTTCAAAAGACCACATTTCCCAGAATGCAACAACAACCAAAAACCAGTTTGCAAAATACTAGGAACTTCTCTAAAAGCAAATTGTGGTGGAGCTACCATAGATGACTTTTAAGCAAGGAACATTTTGAAAATTTGAAAAATAGTAGATGCTGAGTGACATGTTCCAAATATTGACCTCTCTGATTTACTGAATGTGCACAAGAGTTCCACAGTGTGATCTTATTTGGAAAGGTTAAAATAATTTGTAAGGTTGTTTACCAATATGGTAATTTATGGTTTATATATAACAGTCTGTATATGAACTATGAATGTTGTTTCACCTATATGACCTGTCCATCTTTTTTTTTTTATGATGCTGTGAAATCAGTCAAGCAAAAAAAGGTTGAAGTAACATTGCAGCTGCAGATGCATGACAGAACATATATTATTCTGATGAAAAAAATTGAAAGTTCACTGACAGGGCTTCACAGCTAAATTCGTTTTCCTTGGTTGCCTCTGTTTAGTTCTATCATCACTAAATGACAGGCTGGGAACATGAAAAACAAACAGCTGAAGAACCTTTTTTTCCAGTTTTATGAATGATGATGGCTGCTTGTTTATGCTAAAATTAGGTGTTACCTTCATAAAATGCATCACCTGAGTGGAATAAAGATGCTGTCAGTGACTATAATGTTTTAATTCTGTCAAATGAGTGAAAAAAGAAGAAAAATTCTGATGGTGCTAGAATTCCATAACCTCCAAATACAAAATAAAACAGTGGCAGACAGATGCACTACTGAGGGGAATATTTTTTAAAGTAAAAATCAAAATTATGAAGCATTGATTAACATCATACACCAAACCTACAAAGTCAATCTCTTTCATCTTGTGATCCACATTCTTTCCTCAGTGAAGAGCTGACCTTTTAAAAACGCTGTCTTTAATTCAGGGTTCCAGAGACCACACAAACTGGCAATTTCAGCAAGAGCTATTTTGGTTTGTGGTAGAAATCACTACTGTGTCTGCTTGAGACACAGCTGTAACAAGCATTGTTAAAGCTAAGAAATCTGAAAAAAGGAAAGAAAAAGGTGATTGCTGGCAGGTAGGAACATTGTCCTGGTGGCTGCTGAGTCAGGGACTGCTCTGCTGTCCCCAGGCCACCTCCTCACCCATCCCTGTGCTCCAGGTGAAGGCACCATCTCAGGATGGCCAGAACATGAGGTGCAGCCACTGCCTTTTCTGCTCCTGCCAAAACACCCTGGGAAGGCATAAATCCTGTCAATATTAACCTTTGGGCTGGCTTTTGCCAAAACTGAGGCTGTTTGTGTAGAGCAGAGGAACTAGAGTGCATGAAGCTTGCCAGCAGACCAGGGATGAAGGCTGGGACAGGATTGGAAGCTTGAGGGACAAAATCCCTTCACCTGGTTCAGCTGCAGCTGTACGTTTGACCACATCATCTCCTAAAGTCTGTGAATATTTCAGACCCTTAATCTTGCTTTTATAAAAGCCCACGTGGATGGGGTGACTGAAGAACTGTGAGATTGAAAACAATATTTAAATAGAAACAAGTAGCCAAACCCTTAAATTACCCCTGAGTGTACAGGCATACACAAATAATTTTCTGATGATTTCTCCATTCTTTCTTCTCCTCCCCTGCTTATCTTCCTGGATTTTTTTTTTTTTTTTTTTTTTTTTTTATTTTTTTGTGTTTTGGTTGGTTGGTTGGTTGGTTGGTTTTTCAGTCTGAGGACAGCTTTCGCCCTTCCTGGGATGGGGAACCATTTAAAAACATTTTTGTATCTCAGCTGCACATTCTTAAAAAGCAGACAAAAGGAATTTGCCTTGCAGTGTAACCTACCAAACCTAGGATTGGGCAGAGAGACAGGAGATGCAGATTTGAACTACCTAAAGCTAATAGGGATGTAAAACTAGAGTTGCCTTTCCTTTGACAGAGCTCTAAAAATGCACTCATACATTTTTCAAGAGAAAATTGAGAAAGGCAACCAAATCCACAGGGTCACCTGTGCAACCACAGCTGCTGCAATCTGCCAATTCAAATCTCATGCACAGTCAGACCTGTGCCAGAGGTAGAATTCTGGATCTGTTTCTTACAGAATATTGGAGAAATTCCTGCTTCTGGTGTATCATTCTCATGACCACTATTCACAACTGTCTGATTTTACAGCATGTGTGCAGTGCAGGGAATTTATGTTTTCATCCTTTGAATTCTGCTGCAGAAGGTCCATATGGCTGTGTTAAAACAGCCCCTACACAAATTGTCTGACAACAATGCAAGCAACAAAGTGTGCAAAATCTACAAAACTTGGTATTTTAAAATGAAAATGGAAGCATGGCCTTGATTAAGGAGTTCTTTTCTCACATGAAATTCCACTGAGAATTTTCAAATTCCATATAAAGATCATAATTATGCAACCAGCTTCATAACCCTCTGCTTCTACCTTACAAATATTTCTTATTGCCTTTAAACTTGAAATAAAATTCCACAAATGACCCTACATAATGCTGGTGCTGAGTAATAAATGATTTTTTGTTCTGTTTTCCAAGACCATCTTCCTCTTTTTCTTTTCATAATTTCTTACATCAAGCTCCCTTTAAATGTGTAGGCAGATTAAGAATAAATACAAGATTCTTTTGTTCAGGTTGTTATGAATGAATCCAAATGTGCTATCAGCCAAATCTGATGAGAAACACAGATGTTCTAAACTTTCAATGAATATCTCAGGTGACTGCTGAACTGCAAACAAATTCATTTGATGAACCATAACCCCAGTGGAATAAAATCTTCCCTGATAAATACATTATTCAAAGTCAAACTCTAACTTTCTAATTTCATCTCAGGACAGTATAAAACACTTCTGACAATGAGCTGAAAATTAATAAAATATCTGTTGCAGTTTCTGTTTGCTGAATTTGGAGGTTGCTAGGCGATGAAAAATAAATTGATTGAATCAAAAGAAAATGCTTATGAGAAACCATAAAACAGATTGCAGGGTACAATACTTTGAACATGAATTAGCATATTGTTATGAAAAAGAAGGCATTTTATAGAATTATGGGGCTGAAGATTTGATAAGAAATTACTATCAGAAGACATAAGCATGACAATAATTCTGGAGGCACTTAGTGGTAAGCAATGAAAAGCAATACTGAGAGTAAGAGAAAGGAAAATGCTGGAGAAGATGCAAGAAATCAAACAGCCTGGCTGCTTCTTAGATCTAGAAAAGCTATAACTGAAACCTGCTTTGACATAAAGTAAAATGCTGTTGACAATATGTACTCATGCAGGCACAGTCACAGGCAAGAGAATATGCCCACAATTCCTTTGTTTAAAAAGCTTCATCAGCTTCCCTACCTAATTAAAGGATCCTTGGAACACTTCCTGAGAATAAGGATACAGTCTCTGTGGCAGAGATCAAAATAAAATACCATCATTAATTGAAGCAGAGAACTCTGTATAATTTGTTTAATTTTAAGCATATAAAAATATAAATAATTCAGTGCAACACTCAAGCTGTACTTCTAACTGCACAAGTTAGCAGCACATTCCATTAACTTTTCTAGATCAATACTGCCTTGGATGTGCTAGTTTTGTCTTCAAGGTTTAATTTCCTCAAAGCAAAGAGTGGTCATAGAAGGGGATTGAGGAAAATCAAGGTACATGGGAGATAATGCAGAAAATGGAATAACACAGATGTAGCAATAAGTGCAAAATGAAATGCAAAACCATTTACAGCAATTTATCTTTAACCCTGGGCACCTTTCTGGGGAGCTCTTTGGGAGCCTGAGGAAAGAAAGGAAATACAGGACTGAAAGTTCTGGACAAATGGGAATTTTACTTTAGCAAAACGTGCCAGTAAATGCAATGTGTATATGGAACACTTGTAGGTAGATGTCAGTTAACCAAGCATTGTTGAGACAGGCAATATTGAAACCTAGACACTGTGGTGTGCAGGATGAGTAAGCTGTGTTCTTACTCCCCATTTACTGCAGTGCTATAACAGCGACAAAGACCATGGTCATGTGTCACCTCTAAAGGAGACAATCAGCACAGCCCAAGGCTTCTCAGAATAGACCCTTGAAGGACAATCTGGCTCAACCTCTGCCTTTGTCTTGTTAAGGTTTACTTGGAGTCTTGATTATCTTTGGGGATTCTTTATGCCACAGTTTAACTTCATAACAGCACTGAGATCCTCCCAGCAGTGTGCTTTTGTCTTTGCTGGTTCTCAACCTTTGGCAGGTTTTTGGATATCCCACTGGCTGTAAGATCAGACTGAAACTGCTCCTGTATTTCAGATGTACTTTTCTTTCTGCATAGTTTTTTCAGGTTATTTTTGTGCATTTTCAAAGTAGCTGATGCCAATAGGCTTAAAAGACTCACCATGTAGTCATGGACAAAGTTTTTGTTAACCCTGGGGAAATTTCACACCAACACTTAAGAGCAATTCCATTACAGTGGCATTAGCAAGAATGAGAATTTCAGCAGTTGGGCTCTTTCTGAGAGTCTGGGTCATGGTGCAAAGCAAACAGGAAGCTGTGTGAATGCAGTTTGCATGTTCACAAACCCAGACCAGCAGTCCCAGGGCTGAGACATTATTTTCTGTCTCTGCAGGAGTTAGTAGCCTGGGGCAAGCCCACTGCTAAGCTGCTTCTACCCAATCTTCAGAAATTTTTCTGAATGCTTCAGAAGAGTCTGCAGCATTCAGAAAAACACCAGGTGAATTCTCTGTTGAATAAATTCTATATTATTAGAGATGCCTTGCTTAGCTCAGAGTTTCCAGTGCTGAACTTGCTCTGCACATGTGGCAATGAAGGGGATTTTCTTGGGAACCTTTTATAGTCTGAACATGACTTAGGACCGCTGGCTGAATCAGCTTTGCAGCAATGATGAAAACCTTAGTGGCTAGGTCCTGGTTGTAGAGAAAAGGGGCTCAAGTTTTTATCACTTTTCTGTTCCATGGCATCCACATCATCACTGGGGGCAAGGTTTTGGAAGAAACAGCCAAGTGTCAGAAACTGGAAATTCCCCACCTTGCCTGTCTCACTCTGGAGATAAAAGGTTTGGGTCAGTACTCTGCCATTACCAGCCCCTTCCCCATTTTCTGTTCCTTCAGTGAATTCCAAAAATATTGTCTTTGTCTGGAGACCAGCACTAATTTTAGGAAGTGTCTTTGATCTTTAAGGTAAATATCCTTTTGTGGGTAAAACACTCTATCTCTTTTGTATATTCTTTGTTAATAATAGTGCTGTGGTTATTTTGATTTTAATAAATTGTTATTCCAATTTATAATCTGTCTTTATTGTTCCTCAATTATTGGAAGGAGTGGAGGGAAAGGGATTAGATTATTTATTTCTCTGTAGTTGTTAAAACCAGCACAGGAGAGAAATAAGAAGGATTGCCCAGTCCTCACAGTCTACATAAAAGAGTTTGCTAGTTCAGTGAAAATAATAATTTCTAATAAAGCAGGACCACAAAGAAAAACAGATCTAAACCAATTTGTCTAGAGGCAGTCCTGCCACCTTTAAAATTTTTATACAAAATCAATAATGGATTGAATTTGTTAATAATGGCACTCATAGCCAGCTGATTCACGCCATCAAAAGAGCCCAAATCTCTTCCTGATAAATGAAACCCAATTCTGAACCAAATGCTCATGACATCATCTCTGGGCCAGTGTTTCCTGAGGTGATCCTCCCACTATCCCCAATTAAAAGTCTCTCACAGACAGTCTCAGATAAAAAGGGTAAAATTAAAGATTCTTACCAGAACAGCGAGGCCCTTGGCATTAAATTACAGTCTCTCTGTAAGATGGAAACAATATCAGATTATAAACACATTCTGTAAAACAGAAGACCGAGATTTAGACCATCTGAGTTACTACAAATGTTTTAATATTTACTTCAGAGAATAATTAGTTCAACACTTTTTGATCTTCTGAATATATTTTCTTTTTAATGTAATTTCAGCCAAAAGTAAAGAGTTAAATGTATGTTTAGAAATGCACAGAATCACAGAGTGTTTAAGCCTAGAATGCACATTTGAAGATTGTCTAGACCAAACTTCTAGACCAGAGTAGGGTCAGCTATGAAAAGGTGCTCAGAACTGCATTCAGTTGTGTTTAAATATCTCCACAGATGGAGATTCTACAGCCAACCTGGGTAATCTTCTCTAGCTGAACTCTCACACCATTTTTTTCCCCTTAGTCTTGAATAGAATTTTAACTGTGTTTTTATTTGTGCCTTGTGCCTTTTGTGCTTTCACTGGACACCACTGGGAAGAGTCTGGCTCCATCCTTCACTCACCATCAGAGCATTTATACCCACCATCAAGATTACGCTCATTGTCGCAAACATCTTTTATGGAAAATCCTTTCCTTAGGATTTTTCCTCCTGAGAAGCTAAGAGGCCTCAGGAACAAAATGTAAACATTGATTATCTGCTGCTGTGGAATGCAACAGGTGCATCTGTGATTGGCCCATGTTGGATGTTTGTAATTAATGGCCAATCACAGTCCAGCTGGCTCGGACACAGAGCCGAGCCACAAACCTTTGTTATCATTCTTTGCTATTCTATTCTTAGCTAGCCTTCTGATGAAATCCTTTCTTCTATTCTTTTGGTATAGTTTTAATGTAATATATATGATAAAATAATAAATCAAGCCTTCTGAAACATGGAGTCAGATCCTCATCTCTTTCCTCAATCTGAGACCCCTGTGAACACCATCACACCCCATGAGCCTTCTCATTTTTAGTCTGAATAGTCCCAGCTCTCGCCTTCTCCTCCTGTGAGAGAAGCTCCAGTGCTTAATTGTCTTTGTCCAGTATGCCCACATCTCTTTCACTGGGGTGTTGCCACATTCTCTTCACAGAGAAAAGCAAGGCTAAATTCTTCCCAAGAATATTTCTGGGTTTCACATTCTCTGAACCTCAAAGAATGGAAAACACAATTCTTACCATTTCCTGTGCCCGTGTTTGTGCAAAAGTAGAATGCAACATGGAGATTGTTTACCCAAAGTGATGGGGTTTTGTTTCCTTGGCCTGTCAGGGCCAAGAGTGAGTGTGTGTGGGGACTGTTGGGTGACAGTCACGAGATTCTGTGCAGTGTGTGCAGAGCTGAGTGCTTGGCAGATTCAGTTTAGATGTAATGTAATATAGATGTAATATAGTATAGAATAATATAGTATAATAAAGTAATTAATTAGCCTTCGGATGAGATGGAGTCAGATGTGTCATTTCTCTGCCCTCGTCGGCGTTGACAGCAAATCCTATACTGGGGAGCCCAGGACTGGGCTCAGCACTCCAGACATGGATCAACAGAGCTGAGTGGAAGAGAAGGATCATCCTCCTCAACCTGCTGGAACTTCTCTGCCAGCCCAAAGGCTCATTGCTTACTTCTGTCCAACTCATTGCCCACTAGCATCCCAAAGCTTTTCTCTTTCTTGTCAGTTCAGCCAATTTTAACCAAACTTTCACTTACCTAGTCTGTATTTCATCATCAAAAACCTTTGCTGCAGTCAAGATAAGCAGTATTCAGTGCTGTCCCCCTGATCCACTGAGCCAGTCTACTCATTGTAGATGAGTTTGGTCAAAAATGACCAACCTAAAATAACTCTATATCATGAAAAACTAACAGAATAGCAAATAAAATTGACATTACTATCTGTGGGAACTCAGCACATCAGTCCTGATGTACAGAGTC
>JAHXMQ010012337.1:33613557-33647470 GCA_020466415.1 Ammodramus savannarum pratensis
TGAGCCCTTCCTGGCCACAGGTACAGCCGAGACCGGGACAACTATCCTGCACTGCCATCAGCCTTTTTGCTTTATGTTTTTGACTCATCGTTATCTTGCTCTATCCAGTACTACTCAGCAAAAAAGCTTCAGATTCTGGGAAAAAAACCCAAAACTAAACTAAAATGTGAATAGTAAAGGCAAAACTCACCTGAAATTTATCTCTTTGGGTAATCTTTATTTAACATAAAGCTTCAGATTACCATCTCATTCAAGAAAGTTGCTTTCTTAGCCCTTTTCTTTCCTAGATTTTACTTGAATTATGATCAAAAAAGTGAGTAACAGTTCATATCAGATACCATGTAAGTAAGGAGACTATATGGTCACATGGGAGTAGAAACTGTAGCCACAGATCCATTTCTTCTTAATAATTCCTTAGAGTTGGGTAAAATTAAATTCCAGACATCACTGTGAATCAGTGATATTACTGTTTCTTAACAGCTCATACCTGTAATACTTTGTGTAATTTTGTTTTTAATTCAGTGGACATTCTGTTCCATAAAATTCCCTGCTTTGAATAAGAAATTTGTGTGACATTTTTAGAAGGGCCTTGGCTGGCCTTTGGCATTCAGGAAAGCCAGCAGCACTTTAATAGCACCATGTCCTTTCTGTTGGTACTGTTCTAAAGGATGATAGCAATGTTTACTTCCCCCTGGTTTATAGTTCTGTCAAATAATTTCATGTCTTGCAAATGGGATAATAAAATCAATTGATAGCACTAAAACATTTTATTTTCTCTCACACAGATGCTTATTTAGTGGCAGTTTAAAAAAAAAACAAAAAATAAAAGTCTTCAACCACCTATGATACATAGAGCTGAGACCCCAGAGGCACTCTGAAAACACCTTGGTCAAGGATCAGAAGCAGAAAGTTGACTGAGTCAGAGACCTGATCCAGACTAACAAATGTGCTTTCAGCTATACAGGTTTGTATTCTTTTTATTTGTAAAACTGTACCTCAAATGTTAGAGCCTTGAGTGTGGTGTTTTTGAGATGAGTGAGGTCTCTGCTTAATGCAGTGAGTAAACTCATTTTAATAAAGCCACATCCCTTCCAAAATATTAAGTGATGGTTTTTAACTTACAAAGACATGTTATTGTAGTAGCATATTAATGTATCATGATATGCTATTTGGCTAATAAATGCAGTTAAATGAAAAAAATTTATATTTTTAGCTTTGAACATATAAAGATAGCACACTATCACAATAATGACACACCTGAAGGTGGGATGCCATCCAAAGGGACAAACTCAAGAAGTGGGACAATCTCATGAGGTTTGGTAAGACCACGTGCAAGATGCTGCAACTGGGTCAGGGCCTTTTAACAGGAGCATGGAGTGACAGGAAACAGGGGAATGGGTACAATCTAAAAGACTAGGGTTAAACTGAGTATTAGGAAAAAATTCTTTGCTGTGAGGTTGGTGAGACACTGGGACAGCTTTGTACAGAGGCTTGGGGGATGCCCCATCCCTGGAAGTGCTCAAGGCCAGATTGAGCAATGCAGCTCTGCCCATGACAGCAGGGTTGGAACAAGATGACCTTTAAGGCCCCTTCCAACCCAAGCCATGCTATGATTTCTATGATAAGCACCAAAATCAGCAGAACACAAACACTACGGGACTCAAAAGTACAGGAACCAGCTCTGCGGCTAGAGGAATTTATTGCTAAATATTTTTTGATTAGTAGTATTGACTTTGTCAATATTGAAGCTTAGAAAGCTCTGATATTTGGCATAGGAAGAATAAAAATCAAGCATTTCAGTAATCAAAAAAATTTCAGAGGTTTAATATTTTTAATACATAAAGGCTGAAATGGAATAATATTAGATATTGTTCCATTTATTTTTGAGTATAATAATATTATACTCAAAAATTGCAGTAATGTTTAAAATTCTACTTTGGGGGATTATTTTTCAAAAAGTTTTTACAGCTCTTCACTAGGAGCTCCTGCTCTATTTTTTCTCTCAAGGACATGTTTTTTATGTAATTATAGTGCTTAATTAACAGTCTGTTAACTTACAATTCCAGATATACATAACACTGAACTTATTTTTTATGTAATGGATCAGTTTAACGAACAATTGAATTTAACAAATAATGAAAATTTGAAGAGAGAATAAGCTGTTCTTGAATGTAAATGAGTTATCAAACACATAAAAGGTAATTCTCTGAAAATATCCAAATATCACACCCAAACAGCTTATTCTAAGCATCATATACAAAGATGATTGGAAAATTAAAATTGTCTAATTGTGAAATTATAATTTTTATAAGTAAGGCATAAGTCACTTTTTTTAAATGTGTTTGTAGCACAATTAAATTCAGACATTCAAATCTATAGATATCAATATATGAGGTTTGATATGTATAGATATCAAACCTCATTGTTACTTTAGGGAACCTGTGATAATTTTGCTGTTCAGCACAATGGCAGCAAAGTCAGAATTCCAGTAAAAGTTTAAAATTAAAATTCTGAAAGCAAATCCTGGGATGCCAATTTATAGTTTGAAGTCTTGTACACAAAGGAAATACCTTCTATTCTTCCAGACTTATACTGCAATCCTATATCAAATGCAGAAAAAAAATATTTCTATTTATCATATAAAACATATCAATCACATGAAAATTTAATTAACTGTCTTTCATCACAAGATATCATCTTTCATTTTTTTAGGTATGTACCCATGAGTAAATATTGCATATGTTATTTAGTTAATAGTTTTGATATCAGATAGTCTAGCTCTACTCTTCAAGGTAATAATATGGTTAAATAAAAACATTATTTTTCTAACTTAAAGTACCAGATTATGTTTGTAATAATTTTGCACTCAGGAATGAGATTCACAAGTTGTAAATATTTTGACAGTTACTGTAATTTAATAGAAACAACTAAATTTTTGCTCTAATTATCCAAAATTCTTTCACAGTCCTCTTGCCTGACACATCTGTTGCCTCCTTGCTAAACCAATATTGACATGATATCAGTGATAATAAACATAAGCACAGCAGACAGAAAATACTCAGCAAAGGGTTTACAGGGAACTAACAGGCTGAACATATTCTACAAAAATTTTGCTCAAATAACTAAATAATAAATACACCCACAGAAGCCAAAAGAGGGAGGGGTAAAAGAGTGCTAAATGGGATAATAAAACATATTTTTAATTTGATATCTTGACTGAACTTTAAGATATTGGCATTGAAATCAAAATGCAGAAAAGAGAACAATCTTTAAAAAAGCTTTTAGCCCTGTTGCCACCGCAGCAGCATTGATCCTCTCTGTAGTGAGGGCACATGTGACATAAATCACTGCATTAATGCTCTCACTTATCAGAGACTTATCACAAGCCACATGTGTCAATGACCAGCTATGCATCCACTTTCCTAGCTCAGCTCTGGGAGGATTGGAAAGGGAAAAATTGTTAAATGAAGCTTTGATAGTTCTTTTTTTTTTGTAATGCAGGACAAAAAGAGCCCAGGCTAGGACCTGAGTTTAAACATCAGTACAAGAAAAGTTTCTGCTGGTACAGATTTCATCCATGCAGCTTCTTAGTCAGGGATAACTCACTCATGCAGAGCTGGCATCCTTACTTCAAAGAATTGAAATTTTTGATTAAGTGAATCAGCAAATTTCTTAGTTCTCAATTTGCTTAATTTTTCCTGTAATGAATAATGAAGTGGAAATAAGAAATTGTAGGTGACAATTTACCACCTTGGCAATTGGAACATGGCTTGTACTCAAAATCAGAGAGAACTGTAACCATGAAATTTAGACAGTGTTCCTCAACACCAGACTTTTTACCACATAAAGTGGTGAAATTAGATTTTCAGCCAAGTCACCCAGGAAACCACTGTGTGAAGCCTGGTTTCCAGTGGGTAAATGACACTGGAAGTAACATGTACATGTCATTAAATGCAGATCTGAAACTTATCAGAGAACAACTTAACAGGATCTATATGGTAATGTAAATATATACAACCTTGAAGCCTCAAATTTACTGTTTATATTACTTTGATGAAATGATTCAGTGAAGTAACAGATATGGATTAAAATACTGGTTATGCCTCAAGTGTACAAGAATTTGCCATTTTAAAAATCAAAGGAATAACACAACTTCCATCTTATTCCTCATAATCATTAGAAGAACTGTAGGCAGCTGAGGGTCTTAACTTCTACTGCAGCACTTAGTTTTTTATTTGATAGCATTGATATTTACACAACAGAAAACTGATACTGCCTTTACAAACATCTCATAATTTCTTCTAAATAGATAATAGAGTTTACCTTGAACTTTTCAGTATTGAAGGAAGTTCAACACTTGAAATTCAACTTGAATTAATTCAAAATGAATTCTCTCATTTCTTCCTTTATAACATCTGGTAAATATAGGTTCCAGCACCAGAGAAAATTGTAAGTGTATACCTGTGTACTCACATGTAAAGGCTCTCTTCAGCATTAATAATACATAACTTGACAATATATTATTTACTTCAGGAGACACAATGTGATTGATGCAATCAGACAATATAATGCAGCACATAACAGAGAAGATGAAAATTCAGGAGAAAGAAAAAAATCCACAAAACCCCAAACAAACCATTATTATTCCCAGAACAAGAAGAAAAAGAAAATAATAAGAGTTTAATAAAAGAAATCCAGGCACCAAGAACTGAGGAAAATATAATTCCATCTTTAGTTTGCTATAATTATTCATTGGATTTAGTTTTTCAAGTTTGCCTAGTTTACCACCCACACCTCCATAATTCCTTAACTTCCCAAAGAGAAAACAAGTTTTCTAATTAGTGAATAACTGTGCCTTTTCTACTTTGTTATTCAGTGGTTCATAATCTCTGTCTGGTGTCTGTATTATGGCCCAATGGGATTTATTATGTTCCAAATGAAGTCCAAAAATCCCTCACCCCACACATTATTTTATTTCTTTGCATTAAGAGTCAGAGATTTCTTCCCTGATACGTCTACTTGTTTCTACAGCTTCAAACTTCTAATTTTACTGACTGTTCTTTTCTTATTTCCTCTTTGAGCATATGATACCTTTTAATAATTCTTTGTTGCCTTAATTTCACCACCTGTGCTCTTCAGTGGATTGAGCTGTACAGAGAAGAAAGGGGCAGACTTTTCCCAGGCCACACAAAAGAAGAATGTCCATATAAGTGGGAAAAGAACACAAGTCTTCAACCTGAAATTGGTATTTCAGAGAAAAGCCTTCACCTCTGTGAAGGTATTTTACATCTCCTAGTGCTGAGTATGATATAGGGATGAAGTATTCTAAGGATGAAGTATTCTATCTAAAGCATTTATCCTGGGCTGTGGAGTTGTGGTGCACCAAACATTCTCAATATGTATTCACACTCCCATGGAATCCTTCCCTCTCTCATTTTCTCTCTCAAAGGCTTTTTCAGCTTTGAAATACTGCAATTCTTGAAACCTAGACATCTTATAATAGTTATTATAGGCATTCTCCAGCTTGTATCTGTAAATAATAGTCCCTATTAATATTAAACTGATGTTTTAAAAGGTAGCTTATCCTTTTGTCTAATTTGATTTGACTAGTATAGAACAGACTCTCTGCATTTCTCATTGAATTGTATTCATTAATAAATCAATTTGCAGGCATTCAGGATCTAGCACTTCTGAGGTTTCAGTAGCCTTAAATCAGGTAATGATTTCTCTAACAGAGAATGTTTTTTTCTCAGACACACACAAACATGTATTCTAAATTCCAGACTGAGGGAAAATTTACATTATTCTAGTCATGTGAATCACTCCAGTCATTGTCTTTGATAATGCCACCTATATAAAATATTCCACACCAATGAAACTTTCTACCTTTTTTTATTTAACACTGATAAAGAAAATCAGAAACTACCATTCTTCACAATTTTTTCAGCCTGTATTTATTCAGGACTTTTTTTATTTAATGTTCTCTAGGATGGTTCTGCTTGCCTGCCACTGAGATCAGGGTTCCCCTATGAACACAGGCTGACCTGCACTTCCAGATGTTTTTCTTCAGAAAAGACACAATATACACAGACCATGCATGCAACAGTTCAACTCATGTATTTTCCACCATCTGTTTCTCCTTTATGAAACCATAAGTACTTCTGCAAGGACAGGTCATATATTTATCCCATGCAATTGTAACTTCCAAAGAGATTTTTTTAAGTGTGCAGTTTCATGAAATTCCATATCTTAATATCTTAATTGGATATCCCATATAAAGTTCTGCAAAATGGCTTTATACTTTGGTCAAAAACTGCTTTTGTGATTTTAACTACATAAATGTAGGCCACTACCTATTTTGTTTTTAAAAAGACTACTTTTTTCACCATTTGTAATACAGAATTCTTGATGACTTCTTGCTTCTATAACATGGTTGAATCACTTCCCTTAATACTTGCTTCTTCATGCCAAACAACGTTCACTAAATATTTTCCCTGTACCTCTGTCTTTTGTCCTTCCAAAACAGCTATCTCACTATATGATTCATCAAATCTATGACAAAAATGCAAAATTCCTAGCTAGGGAGAAGGCCTCCTACCTCTCCTTAGCAGCTGGTTATCAAATCACCAATCTGTTTCTTTTTCTTTGTAGTGTTTCTGTCAGGGATCTCAAACTATGTCAGCTCAGGAAAACTTGGTTTTCTCAAACAGTGTGTTAATGCTTTCACTCCAGATTATGAACCTTCTTCTTCACAATTAACACATTATACTTATGCTGTTACAACCACTTTTTTTCACCTGCAATTGTTTTAAGGATAAGGGCTTCACCAGTATGTAGGTTAGTGGTTGAATCCCTATGGAGGGAGAAGGGAAGATGAAGTGGGAAGCAGAACAGAAAACACAACCTGTCCAAGACAGCTTAGTCATTGCACTTGATTATTCATTATCTTCTTCTGCTACCTGCTGCAAAGCCATCTGTTAGTGGAAGAAACTCCACTCTGTTTCTCCAAATTTGCTCAAAATCCCCTGCTTACCATTCTGTTCAAGCAGTTTGCTCGGACTGCTTGTACACATAAAGTTAATCATGTTCTCCCAAGTTCACAGGAGCAAGGTCAAATGTCTGCCAGGAAAGATTAAGAAGCTACTGGTGTTCTCATTCTGGAATGAACAGAAATATTATCAAACTCACACGGGTAGAACAACACTAAAAAATCACCTTCTTCCTCCATTATTTCCCCAGTCACTGAGGTATTTTTCACTGAACGTCTCTTGTGAAAGAGAAGAGCTACAACTTTTAGTCACTTCAGCAAATAATTCAGGACATGGATTTCTTAGCTACTCACCTGGGCCCTGTAGAGACAGATGGTATTCAAGCTTTATAGTATTGCACATTTTAACTTTGCAATACATTGAACCAAACTTCTCTTAATATTGAAATAATGAGTTAACTCCTAATCCAAAATTTTCCTTTTCTTGAATAATACTACTTGGTATTGAAAACTCTGCTGGTCAAAATCCAAACACTGCAGAATAATTTTCCCCATAACACTAGGCACAATAAAGCATTATTACAGCAGCTATAACCTTATTTAACTTTCCTGACTTTTAAAATTCATATTTCATTAGAAAAAACTTTACTCCTCACAGTTATTCTAATATCTTTGTTGTTTTTATCCTTGAAACTAACATCATTAATATTCAGACTTTAATATCTTCTAGTAGAAAGTAACAACTTGATTTATAGTTAAATACATAATTTTCTGTATCTGATCACCTGAAAATAATGGGCTTACAAGAAGAAATATAGTCAATCTGCTTGATTGGGGTTTTTTAATTACATAAGAGGAAGGGTATTTTTCTTATTCAGAATTTTCTCTCTATAAATACTGTTAATAAATAGAGAAAAAGTAGTCAAATTTAATCCCCTTTTGCAGGCATGTATTTTTCTTGAAATTACTAGGAACTGGAAAGCAAGATTAGATTAAATGTTGCACTGTAAAACAGCTTCTTTGACTTTACATAACATATGTGCTAAAATGGAAATTTTAAAAAAAAGTTTAATTTTGTAATTTTGTTGTGTTAAAAGAATATTTTTGCTTGACAGCTTGATTCTATCTGACATTTTATTGAACTAAATAAGCATCCCGTAAATACATTGAACTTCTGAACCATTCCTAATGAACACACTGTGTTGCATTTATCCTCCTCTTCATCACCTCCGAAAAGGATATTTCCCAATTTTGTCTTTTTTGAAATACATTTTATGCAACAAAATGCTTATTTAATATCTTCTAATGAGAAAATTGTTATAAAACCCAATTTTTTTATTATAAAGTCCACCATGTGCAGTTGTTCACACTGGTCTTCAAAATAATTTATCCTCTGCAGTTCAGCTCTCCAAATCAGTCCATTTTAAGCAAGAAACTGCAGCATTTCTTTTAAGAAAAAAAATGTGAATTAATTTCTATTTGTTCTACAGCCCATTTTTTATAGAATCCATGACATGACTTGTAAATTGTTGAAGCAACTATTTGAAAAAAAATTAATTTCTAGCTAATAATGAGGCATGAATTAATAACAGCAAAGATTACAGAAGATCATCTGAATGTCCTGGAAGGGGAACATTTTAATGTAGCAACAGAGATGAAAGAATGGAATGGCAAGCAGTTCCTCATTATTCTTATTAACCAAGCAGAGCATTTAGAGGCATCAAGGCACCATGCTGTAAAATCAGGGGAATTCTAAAACCTGGGCTACAAAAAGGGTTTACTCAAGAGACAGTTCAGCTGAATATTCAACCACTTCCAAGTGACAGATACAACACTCTAATCATCTGTTTCTACATATGTGCAGGGGTTTGGGTATTCATAAGTGTTTTTGATTCTCATCTCTGTTGACTACTTTATAGGCCATGTTTGATTTTCTAAACTTCTGTTGCATTGTGCTTCTTAAACACTCTAAAGAAATGCAGCCCAGGGAAGCTCCTCAATATTTTAGAGTAGCAATATCACTGAAGCCTTTTTGCTTAGCATGTTTACATCCAGAACCTACTTGGAGTGCACAAAGCCCAACAGCCATTTCAGGTCTGCAATTTAATTTGGCTTCATTATGATGAGGGGGGGGGGAAGTCTATTCCAATTGTCTTTGTTCACTAACAGCAGAGGTAAATTTGTTTCTATCTGATAAATATGACATTTCATTAAATGAAACTGGTAGATTGATAGACTTCTAAAAGCACACAGACATTTCATTATATCTTCATGATAGGAAGAGAATTAGTTGAATTTAAAAAAAGTTGCAAAGTGTTTATGGTTCTAAATTATACTAGTGATTTGGGTTTAAATTAAATCAGACATAGGGTTCCAAGTGTCAGCTTTCATTTTAGATAACTTCAGAGATGATGAAGCTATTTTAAAATAGAAATACTAAAATGCAGATCAACAGAGCTGTAGTGACTTAGAGAACATTGACCAAACGCAGAGCATCAGTGGTACAGTTCAGGATTTGAACTTACCATTGGATTCCAATCAGCCACAGAGACAGATTCATTGGCACAGCAAACCAGAGGTCATGATTTGATCATTATATCACTATTTCTCTCTTCAATAGATTAGAGGGATCACCTTCATTAGAATATGGCTTTAACCATAAAATAAATCAGAAACAATTATAATCAAGTTGGTGGCTATTATCCATTCCCAACTGGCTGAAGGTTTTTTTCCTTCCTCTATGCTTTATTTTATACTTGCTTTGGTTCCAACCCTCTGACCAAAGAGGGTAGAAGAACACAGGTTTTATACAACATAAAGAACTTTGCTTAAAAATCTTGCTTTAGACTCCCCTTGCCAATGCACAGTTTTTCTGCATTCTCACATAAATATACCTGAAAACATTTGTTCCAACTGTCAGAAAAAAAAATATTTCTTGAAAATGAGGTTCCATTATTTGGCCTAACAAGCTAGAAGGAAGGAAAACCTCTGTTACTTTTTGCTTGCTCTGTCTGGTCTGCTCTCTTCAAGGGTCTTTGCTTTCACAATTCTGCACTGACTGGTTTGACTTTAATCTCCCCTGCCCCAGACTCATTCAGTGGCTTTTCCTATTCCAACTTTGGGACATTGCAGGCCTAGTTGTTCTTAAAACTTTTTACCAAAACCTCAAAAATTTTCATATCTACCAACTCAGTGTTTCCTCCTGTCAGCCTCACATCTGTTCCACACATCTAGTCACCAGCCCAGCATGAAACAACTGTTGTTAAACTCTGACATCTGTCTCTGTTTCTCCATCATGTTCACTTTTCTTTTGCAAGCGTAAAAGTCTTATACTAGAATGTTTTTATTTTCTTTCATTTTTTAGCCACAGTCTTTAGATCCATAATGGGAACATTGTAGATAACATGACCAAGTAAAAATATTGTAGAGTTGTTATGAGTAGTAAATATTGGTGTAGTTGGATGAATGACAGACAAATAGGCAGAAGAAATGTGAGGGAAACAAGCTTGGAAAAAGTTAAAAAAGAATGAAAAGAAAAATAGAGAGTGGCAAAGGTGTGCAAGATTGTATTAATTGTATTGTATCTTAAATTTGAAGTAGGAATCAGGTTGGGGTTTTTTTTCCTATTCTATGACCTACATGATACACCCAAACTCTCCTACTAAAATAAATTCTAAATAATTTGAAATTCTTTTGACATTGAAAATACTCCTTTTTTGCCCTTCCTGTTGCATTACCACCAGCACAAGCTTTTCAATTCAAATCTTCCCATGTGTTTTATTATGGTGGCCTTCTGTGGGGTATGAAAGGTATCACCTCCAAAACTTTCCCCAAGCAGACTGTTGGTCCACCATTTCTGTATGCATGGCATTAATTTCTTCTTTTATTTTAATGCAATTGTCATTAGTAGGATGAGGATAATGTTTTTGCAAGATAACGTTTATTTAACCCCAGCTTCCTGCAGGGATTCACTGGCACTTTCTTAACTCTCTCTCCTTTTTTTTGTAAAGGGTATTGAAATATCAAGATATAATTTCTTTACATGTAAAATAGATATGCATAAATAGTCTGATAGGACAGATATCATTCACTGTCTCAAGGCAAATACATAGGAGCTTTCATTTTTCCTTTAGATCCATCCCAGTTTTTTAAATTTTGTGTATAAGTAGCTGCATAATGAGTCTAGACCTTCAATGTTGTGTGTGTCTATTTTATTCAAAGCTGCTCATCTCTTCCTTTAAAGCTGTGTGAAGTTGCATTCATTCCTCCAAAGCAGTACCATGTGTAGGTATTATGTAACTTTAATCCTTCTATCTATGTATACCTAGTGTATATCTATGCCTTATTCCTATATGCCACCATTCAGTCATCTTGAGCTTCTTTACACTAGATTCCTTTAGCCAAAACAAAGTTATTTTGATGTATTTTTGTATGAATGTTTTTTATTGTTTACTCCCTGCAAGATATATTCCTTTTGGCTTCATGAATTTTGGAACCCTGACCCAGGAGCAGCCAACAAACCTATGATCATTTACATTTAGCTGGCTTCTTTATAATTATTTTTAGAGTTTTATTGGATTTAATTTTATGGATCCTAGCTCAGTCCATTAAATTAAAACATTAATAACTGTCTCTGAGTGTTTAACCACATGAACTCTTTTTTTAAATGAAGCTGTTCATTAAACCAAGTGATTTGCATATAGCATGGCATGCTACTGTGAAAGAGGGAAAGGCTCATTCATACATGATAGTGCTCATCCTACTTATGCCTGAGACTTGTGTCAGCACTTCATTTGCAAATTCTATTTTTGCTAGTTCAGAGCTCAGCTTTATAATCTTTCTGTGGGATGAAACTCAACAAAGAATAGCTCCACTCCAGAGTCCATTTGAGCTTCAAATTTCAAATAAATCAGGTTCACGATTTCCATAAGCTTTTTACACCAGTGTGACAGATCAGGCTGCATTCCTGTCCGCTCACATGAGCTAAGCAGGGTTGGGTCTTTAAAGATAATTCCTCCTGGAAAATCCATGAGGATTCTATATTTTTCTTTACAGTGAGAGTGGTGGAACAGGCTGCCCAGGGAAATTGTGGATGCCCCATGCTTGGAAGTGTTCAAGGCCAGATAGGTTGAAACTGTGAGTGGCCTGGTCTAGTTGAAGGTGTCCCTACCTGTGACCACATTTCTCTTCACAGAGAAAAGCAAGGCATAACTACCCAATGATATTTTCTGGGAATCGTAGTGAGGAACCTCAGAAAAAGAAAACATAATTCTTATCTCATTTGCTATGCCTGTGTTCGTGCAAAAGTGGAATGCAATGTGGAAGATTGTTTACCTGAAGGGAATTGATAATTGGATTCTGGTGTGAGTGTTTTGATTCACTGACCAATTGAATCCAGCTGTGTGTTGGACTGTCACTGACAGTCACGAGATTTGATTGAGTGCTCGTGCAGTTTCAGTTTAGGTGTAGTGTAATATAGTATAGAATAATATAGTATAATAAAGTAATTAATTAGCCTTGTGATATCATGGAGTCAGATGCATCGTTCTTCCCTTTGTTGGGGTTGCCCAGCTTTACTATTCCTGCCCATGGCAGTGGGATTGAAACTAGATGATCTTTAAGGTCCCTTTCAACTCAAATCATTCTATGTTTCCATAATTCCATGACCACACATGCACTGCACTCAGTGCTCAAGAAAGAGGTTCATCTGGAGTTATACTCATCATTTAGGTGAGAAAAGACCTTTGAGGTCACTGACACAGGAAGACTTGCTAGCAAATTATCCCATGAACATTGGCATGCTGCCCACAGGTTTATCTTTCTCAATGAGCCTTTTATACCTTTCCCATCCTTTACAGCTCTGTCAATGAGCCCTGCCTGTGCAAAGATCCTTTTTCCATCTTTGGGAGGGGTGACCCCCATCAGCAGGCTGTGGTATCATGTAAACCGAGCCGTAATCAAACAAGACAAATTTCTGCCTACCTGTGAAATCCATGCTGAAAAATAACCTGAGAGCCTTACCAGGACAGGAAATTCCTCCTCACATCCTCCAACCAGGCCCCAGGATGGCAGCAGAGCTCCCTGAGGAGTGGGTCTGCTCTGCATACTGGACAATATGGTCATCATTTTATTTATGAAGGTTCAACAATTCCTGCACTGAAATCACCATCATTCAGTAACAGAGATCTTTCTGCAAGTCTTGATAATCAGTTTTGATTTTTGCTACCTATAATGTTATCCTAATCATATAATGTCATTTCACTATTCTTACCCACTTTCAAATTAATAAAGAACACATGGAGGAGAAAAGAAATATGAAATGGTTTATCACTGGTGCTTTCAGATATCATTGATTACTTGAGCCCTCCATGTGTTATTCAACTTTTCCTCTTTCTTTTATTTGTTTAGTAACTCTTGATTTGGTCTTTACTTTTATTAATTTAGTTTAGCTGAGAGCTTTAGGCAGGCATCACGTTAAAACCATTTTTGAATATCTTAATTCCTGAGAACAGCCAGGTCACTTTATTCCATTTTCCAACTGTGAGTTCAGAGAAGCCAAACAATATTTCACAGACATGACTTCATTCTTGCAAAAGCATTGCTGACAATAACCATTGCATCATATTTGTCCATATTTCTTATATCCATGGTTTTCATTACATTTTCTTCCAGTTTATCCAGTACATAAATCAGATTTTCAGGTCTATTGCTTTTCAATAGTCCCTCTTACCCCCAAAACATCAAAAAAAGTCACACTGCATCTACAATTGTCTGATCTTTAGGTCCTGAGACTGATTTGAAAGCAACAGAAACCACTCAAAAGTTTATAGGTCAAGGAATATTTTATCAGCTTTGTGTATATAGTATCCAGGATGGTCCACAGTTATTACTCTCAAACTTTTGCCATTTATGCATAAATTTAAAATAATTTGTCAGATTCAATTCCACCAAAAATGTCAATGTCAAACTAGTATTGAACAGTTTCCAAGAGTAATAGTTTAATTTCTTGACAATTTTTTAACCATACCAATTCTGTAATGGCCATTGTATTTGAAAAATACATTTTATTCATAAGGCTTGGTGAGTTTTTTTCCTTTTAGTAAGTTTTTCCTTACCTTGTTAAAGAATTGCCAGGTCAAAGTTTTAACTTCCTGGTATGCCTTTTATTTTTTATTTCAGTTGGACATATCTCTTATCATAAGATCTTATATTTCCAATAGCTTTCTATTCTATTCTATTCTGTTAAAGACACAAGTTTTTTTTCTCTACTTCCTTTCCCTTCTTCTGTTTGTCTAGGGAATACTTCTATTCTGAAAATTCACTCCCACCTTTAAATGAATGTGCTGCTGCAGCCCTTCCAGCCTTTTGAACAGATATTTCAGCCAACTGCTTCATTTCCTTTTTTGAAGTGAAACATTGTCCTGGTGGATTCTTTCCTTTCCTATTTTAAATGTGGCTACCATCCGGTCACTTCCAGAAAGAAGCAATGTCTTTCTAAACTCTGCTTATGTGTTTTCATTTTGGCCTTTTTCTCTGAGAAGCCATCTTTTAAAATACAGCAAATTTATGTGGCAGTAGTCAAAATCTCTTGTTATCAGCATAGATTCTGGAATTTTTTTGAGAATTCTGCCCACTCTGCTCCTAATAGAGTGACTGGTAACTGCAAACCTTCTTGTATTACTGCTGTCACACTCCTCTGACCTATCCCTGGGCCTTCAAACTCATTTAAGTACTACAGTGCTTGTTATTCTTCAAGTTTTCCATTTACTCCATGCTTTCTTCATTTCTTCATCTTTTGGAACCACTCCTTATGGTTAATTTCAGTCTTCCTAAATTCTTTACTCCACAGTATTTAAGTTATCCCATAGATTATAATGTATTTTTCACAAAATTCTTTTTTTTGCTGCCCAAAGTAGCATCAGTCTTATCTAAATCACGTTTTTCAGTTAATTCCATTATTTCTGGATTCTGATATTTCTACGGAAGTATATGTACACTTGATCTTTTATTTTCATTTAGCTGTTGGCTGTTGTTAGTGTTTCCTACATTCAATTTATTGATTTTGGCCCTATCAAATGTTGCTAAGCATATACATATATATGTATTTTTAAATTCATGTACCTGTAGAGAATGAAGCACTTGCTGACTTTCAAGCAGTTTTTATTTCAAGGACTTGATCCAAAGGCTTCCTAATTTGACATGCCAGAAGCCTTAGCCCATTTTAGCTTTAGTGAAGCCAATCAATCCTCCATAGGTTTTCTGTATTTCTCTCAAGGTCTTTTCCTCCTGAATATTTTTCTAAGTTGTGGACCAATATTTTTCTGCTCTTGGAAAACTTCCAGAGAAATGGTGCAGTACTTCATTGAAATCCTGATCTTAGTTTGTACTTCACAGTTTAAATTTTGCTTTAACAAATGCAAGCTCCAGTTTCACATGGAGAACCTCCTTCTCTGATGAGCTATTTACAAGAACCTTAATTTTTTTCCCCTCCTGAAATGTTTACTAAAATTGCCACCTTACCGCAAAATTATTTCTCCCTTACAAGGTCCTAATTTCCTGAAATTTTAAGCAGAAAAATTCCTAACAATCTATAAGTATGAATGTAAGAAGAAACGAAGGAAACTGACAAGTTTAGTAATGTTTACATGGAAATAAAAGGAGATTATTATAGTAGTTGAACTACTACCATCATGAGGTTATCTGAGTTTGCTCATAAGTGGTCTTAAATATCAGTGTAGATCTAATGGGGGTGTAGAACTACTGACACAAGAAAAAATAAGTATTTTACTTAGAATTGGAAATTATATTACAAATACCAGAAATTCTTCAAAATTTACATTATGGCATATGCTGCTATTTTATAGACTATGATATCCCCTCTTCCTACTGTACCTCCTTCAGCAGAGTTCAATTTTAAATTCTAAAGCTATTATAGCTTCTCAAAAATTACTTTTTTTTAAAAATATACCTAGGCTAAATTATTTAAAGAAAGCAACATAAACCTCTGTAGGGTTTGGTTTTCAGTCTATGAAGACTTTTACAAAGTGTACTTTAACAAACCTTTCACTGAGTTTTCCAAGAAACTTGCAGACAGGCTGCAAAGTTTTAGGACTCCATAAATAAAAATAAAAGCCTGCTGAGTCCTTGAACACCACCTGCTCTTAATGTCTAACTATTTAACATAACCTGATTAACCCTGGTGCTGTTTTGACATTGCCAAGGCAGAAACCCTCAAAACCACAGATCTCAGAAATTCTTAATAGAGGCCTCCAAAATGCAAGAATGGGATGACACCAGTGTCCCCATATGAAGACAAATGACAAAAGTCTGTCACTAGCAGCTGCACCAGCTGGTTGTATTTGGGTTAGACAGTGGTAGCAATTGAAAAAAAAAAAAACCAACAAAAAAAACAAAAAAAACCACAAAAACAAAAACAAAAAACCAAACAAACAAACAACCAAAGCCCAAAAACCTCCATAAAAAACATGCTGATGGGGATTATGATTAATGTCACTGGCAGAGATATATTTGGAATGCAGCTGGGAGGGGAGGAAGAGGAGGAAGGAGATGGATAGGAAGAAGAGGAGAGGGAAGAGGGTAGAGAGGAAGGCAGAAAGGAAGAAGACAGACTCAATTATGATTTGCAATGGTAGGGCTCATTTCTGAATTCTGCAACATATTTCTAAAGCTCCTCTGAGGAGAAGAAAATTTGGTATAAGGCATTTGGATGTACTGGTTGTACTGTATTTGGATGTATTGTCAGTTTTATATTATACTTTGCTTTGCAGTGGGAATGTGCAACAAAGAAAGAAGATTTTTGTCAGATTTCTGGCCTTGGTGTTCACTGCACAATGATAAAGCATGGAACTCTTTGTAGTACATGAATGGATGCATGTGAGTCAGAAGGGGGCCATGGAAAAAGAGGGGAACCTTCATTTTCTGAACTGCATAATCACAATTGGTGCTGGCACGAATTTTTGGAATAAAAACTTTCAAAATTCGTACAATGTTTTATTAATAAATCTCTTCAGATTGAAAGATTAGTCACCTTACTAAAAATTAACGTCATTGTTCCTGTCTCTGTTTTCAAGCTATAATAGCTATATAAAAGCTATACATAAACTTTGCACCTTTCTAGTTTTACATGGGCATCTGAAAGCAAGTATTTTCAAAAATGCAATTATCTATTTAAAAGGAAGTATTGGTAAGACAATACTGAAAGCTTTAGAAAAATCCTTCCTATACTCTAATTTTTAGAAAAAAAAAAGAAGGCAGAAAACCTAAATAAATTTAGGGTCCAGGCAATAATTTAAAGGCAAAGGGAAGAAGAGTATTTTGCTCTCCAATGACTCACCACCATCTTCCTCAGTAAGAATGGATCAACACTGAAAATTAAGTATATTGTAAATACATATACATTAAAATCCCATTTTTTAATGTATCATAAATCTCATAACCAGAGTGCTCTTAGTCCATCTCACTTATGGCATGAAAACCATTCCCTCAGCTCAACTTTAACATCTTTAAAACCTACTCATAATTCAAACTCTACAGTCTAACGTGTTTGGTACTTTGCAATTGGATGATCTAAATCTGCACATGATCAGCTACCACAGCTTCTGTTAATGAGTGGTAACTTGCTAAAGTGTGGGAACTCACTCCCAGCATATGCTGAAATGCTAAGAAAATATTCAAAACTACCCTGAGTCTTTTCTAGGTAAATCTTCCAGACTGCCACCCATCTGCTGCTACCAAAAATATGAACTCGGTGATAAATTTGATTAAAATGGATCCTGCTGCCACTGTTTCATTTGAAGTTTTGGTGAAAACAACAGATAACAGCTTCATACTTCTATAACACTCCAGATGGTGATAATTCTTTTCTAAGCATACTAGGATTGCAGGTAGAAGTATGTTGACAAAACACATCACTGAAATTTTAATGCCTCTTGACATCCAGAGTTAAAAGAAGTATTTTTATCTGCTTTCAATATTTATTACTGTCATACACTCTTTGTTGGATGGAAGACACTTGTGGCATTATCTTCTATCTAGTGAGGAGACTATCAGTGGTTTTTTTACTTATAATTGACCTATCAACACCAGAGGATGTTCAGTAAATCTGAGTATTTTGTTCAAATATGAGCTACATGACCTGAAATCTTCTCTACCATTAACAATTGGATAACAGATCACAAATTCTATTCCAGGCTGCATCTTCTGAACAGACTTTTGGACTTACATACAATGCCTGAGGTCTATGACCTATACTGGGTGATTGCCTGTAATCTAATGAGGTTTTCAAGATTTGATGGACCTATGAACATTGTAGTATGAAGCATTTAAGAATCCATCCAATTCCATTGAAAGTTTTGAGTTTTGTGACAGTACCATAACATCCCTGCCATAACAGTACAACAGCAGCTGAGTGGTACATAGCACAGATGGGTTTGGTTAGGCTCTACCTCACACCTCTGTTGAAACACATCCACATTCTCAATTTGTCTGGGTCCATTTGAAGTGATCAGCAACATGGTTTACATTTGAGCTACCCTAAGAAGTTTTTATAATAAATTAAAAGAACCAGTATGCAGTGGAAGGTCAATTATAGTAAATTTTTTCTAAAAATTGAGCCATTAACCTATTTTTAAATTGTCTTAACTTTCCTACTAACCTTCCCATTTTATTCTTTAAAATAAAATTTACACTTAATTATTCTGATTCTTTCATATTATATTCAGGCTAGAAAACATACTCTTTTCAAATCTTGGTGACTTTGAAACTCTTTGCAAACAATCTGCTCCACTCTTTTAACTTCCAATCTGTTGCTGAAGTCTCCTCATGCCTGGTAATTGAACAGTCGTGCAGCTCAGAGGCTCTGCTCACTGGCTCTGGTGTGGCAAATTCCTCTAAATATGAGCACTGCTGACCTCCCCCTGCTCACACAAAATATCCCTGGGCATCTGTTCTGCAGATGCCAGACATTCTCCTGAAAAGCTGGAACACAAATGTGCTGAAAATGGACAGCCCATGCTGGAAAAGTACCGTCCACAGCTCTGCCAGAGCTGGCAGAACCAACAGCAGCAGTTCCAACTCCTCTGGTGTCAAACCCACTGCTCACAACATCCATTTGTCCAGCGCTTCCAAATATCTCCAGCCTGTCTTGCCAGACACCCACAAAGGCAACAGCTCTCTGCCAGAAGTGGCAGGGCAGTGGATTATCTCCCAAATTGGTTCTTTGAACCCCAAAGTCACAGCTTGCTGCTCGTGCCAGTGGCGCTGGCAGGTCTGAGCGCAGCACGTGTTCCAGCACTCCAAAGAATATTTTACAGGCAGCTCTTCCATGAGAGGCTGTGTTGGCCAGATTTATGTTTTTGGAGAGCTCACAGGCTGCTCTGCTGGCACAGCACATCCACAGGTATGGGAGCTTTTGGAGGACAGGGAGGTCCTTGCAGCCAATAACCTCTGCTGGCCACAGCCCAGCCCAAACAAACCCCGGTGGCACTGTGCTCACGAGAAAGAGGCATTAATATATAAAATATATATTAATATATTTTATATATTAATATATAAAAAATAATGCAAAGGCTTTGATACTCTGGCAAATTTTCACTGACACTTACGAGTTCTTCAAGTAGGGTTTTCACTAAAAAATCTGGTTTTCACTTCAACACATCAGTTGAATTTTTCCTGGACTCCAGCTGAATTTTCGAGCTAAAAGCTGAGAAACCTCTCCTAAAAAAATCCCAGGGTTTAGAGGCATTTGGCAGAAGAGATGAGGGAAGGCTAGAAACTACATCTCAACCCTGTGATTAGCAGATCGAGGTCAGCTATCACTTGATGGACATCTCCCTTTGCTTTTTCTTAAAAAGATACCATTTCAACAGATTGAAGATGGAAAATTTTCCACTTCCAAATTTACTGGGAAGATCCATCAAGCAAGGAAAGCTGGTTTTGAAGATGATCAAGACTTTTCCTGAAATGTTTGGCCACATGGCCTTGGTGTGTTTGGCAAACTTGGAGAATTCTAGCATTCTTTGGGATCTGGAACAAGTTTTCTAGCACCTATGAGAGGAATGATGTGTGATCATGGACTTTGCAGAGTGCAAGGGACATTTGCTTTGACTGAAGGAATAAAATGAGCTTTAAAATATATCCTGTGTGCAGCAGGATATGGTACGATTTACAGGAAAATTTGAGGAAAGTGGTGAAAGAAAGCTATTCAATGCTATCAGTTCTGCTACACTTTTCCCCAAAACACTTTTCAAAGCAGCTTTACTAAGATACTAAAGAGTGTGGAGTCTTGGGTAAGCTTTTGCAGGCATTCTGATGTAAAATTCAGCTGAATTAAGTATTTCATTGGTCAAGACTTAGGAAGCATAGTGAGGATTGGCATCTTTCATCTATTTGAATCTATATCACATTTTACTTCATATATATTGCACATATACAACCCAAATTGATTACTCTTTACTGAATTCTAACTATTCAGAAGGTTTGGTGGTTGAAGGAGAAATTGAAAAGCAATGTTTTCTTGACAAACTAGTAGAAGAATCTCTTGTTTTAAAACACGGTGAAGAGATACAAACCCTCTAAACTATAGAGAAGGGAGAGACTGGTTTTCAACTGTTAGAAAAGAGTGTTCCCTTAATAAAATGCTTCCCTACATTTACTGGAGGAAACATTAAATTTTAGCTCCATTTCAGAGCTTTTGGATCTTTCTTATTCTACACATGTGACTAATCCAGGTGACTTAATTGGGTCTACTCATGTATATGGAATTACAGGCATGTAAGTGTTGGTATGATTTACTTTTTGATGAATGTATGGAGGAATCAGGTCCCATTCATCTTATGCCAGATGTATTTTGCAAATTTTTTGATGTTGAAGATTTATATTGATGCTGAATTTTTAAATTTTTAAAAAACGGTAAATTGAATTTGAAAAAGGAATTAAGAGCTTATTAGCTCATTACTATCACTGTTTAGACAGTTGCAGAGCACTTTTCAGGGCTATTATCAATATGGACTGTGGGAGGCTAATTTTCATATTCATTCTGCTAAAAAGAGGGGGTTTCTTTTAGAACTCTCTCTGTGGAAGTAGCCATTTACCTCTTGACACACCTCATAATAAGATTTTTTAAAAAAAATGTAATACAGTATTCCCAATGACTGTCACAAACTGTATCAAAATATTTTTTAAAGTATCTAAAATAATTTACTAAGACATTTTTCTTTTTTTTTCTCTTATCTCTTAAATGTTTACTTCAAACCCATATAACAAATATACCTTGACACATTTAATATTCCTAGATTGTTTTCATCAGAATTATTGACAGTTTCTCCACTTTAACAAAGGTGACCTGCTGATACGGAGTACACATCTGCAACTCATTCATGCCAAGGAAACAGTCCTAGGAATGTCAAATTATTCTATACACAGATAAAAAGAAATTGGCAGTTTAAAATCTATTAATACTCCTTCAATTCTAAAACTGGAGCAACAATTTGCTGTCCCTTGCAACAAAAGGAAAGGAACCATTTATTCCATAAAATTAAGTACATGGGGTGAAAGGTGGTGGATAAGTGTGCATCATTGCACAAATGTGAAATTTTCTAGTCTTAGCAGGGCCAGCATTATACTAAACCATTTACAATATACAATAGTCTATGCCACATGCTGACACCCTTTGAAAGCAAAGGTTCTGACTCCAGCAAAAACTGGTTTAAGATCTGAAATATTTTGTTATCAAGACAGAAAGTGCAAAAGCATCTTCCAGCATTTAGCACTTGTATGCACTTATTATCAAAAAAAGTGTCATTGTGTATTTGGTAAGTGAATTTTATTTAAATTAGTCTCAATGAAACCCCTCATCCACCTGAGAATATTGTACATCCATATTCTTGAAATACAGCTAAAGAAGTTTAAATTTGTCTTTTGAACTTTGCATAAATGAGAATGAGACTCATATATGCCTCCATGTATCGTCAGCATCTACACATACATCTGGGTATGTCATTGTTAACTCGCATTTATCATCATTATATTTGCAAAATAATCCAATTTTAACATTTTACATGGGATGATCTTCAGGTCATTTACCCATGGAATGGTAAATCCACTGAAAATCATTTAACCTTGCTAAAATATAAGTAAATTACCTAAGCAGAGCTGAAAGTAATTTGCCATAGAATCTTCTGAAGGTATATACATTTTTACATTAAAAATACATAGAACAGAGAATACATAAAAGCTAATACAGAAATTATTTTTACAATACTATTTCAACACATATCTAATTACTATTTATATGAAGAGGCATGGGCTGAAAATAATGTCAGCTAATTGATATCCATCTCTTCCACTGCTGTCTCACAATGAGCCCCATCACAGCTCATTATTTCCATCCTGATTGCCAGATAGTGGAGAGTTAAGACTCCATCCTTTTGTCACTTTATTGCTGGTTACTGGGACACTGCCTAGGAATAGGAACATCAGATTTGAGATGCCATCCTAACTTAGGAACAGCTGAGGTTGGAATTGCACCCAGAAGTAGGTCATGGGAGACAGGGACCTTTTGCACATTTTATACATGAAATTATATCAGGGCACAGAGAGCCTGCTATTCCATTTAAAACTCCCAGAGCCAGATTCCCTGCTGCAATGAATAATGACTGAAGTTAAAGGGGGGAAATGCACACACACACTTTAGGTTATCTACAAGTTTGGCAGTTAAATTACTTGTTTTGAAGGTGAGATGTACTGGTCAAGGTTTTTTCCTGACTCATATAGCAAGTGCTTAACTTAAGTCTTCAGTAAAAAGTGGGATTAATATTTGAAGAGCTTTCTGACAAAATATAATTATGTCAGTTACAAAGTATACAATTTAGGATGTGACATTTGATTCAGACCTTTAAATTGCCTTGTCAGGAACAGAATGTCTATAAAATAATATCAACAACATCCCTTAAGAGTTCCTTTAAAATCTTACAAGAGTGACATTATTTTAAAACTTTGCTTGCAGAACAGCAAGGCATGGAGACTGCATCTTTCCTGATAATATGCTCCCAAATGAATAAAAGAACTCATCCTTAAGATTAAAACTTAAATAATTTCCCCTCTATCAATACAGTGAGTAAAAGAACTTCACGTGGAAGGAACCATTCCACTTATCATTCTGAAACCCTTCTGGAGGAAAGGTTGGAACCTTTGTCATTGATAAATGCTGAGGGGAAAGTTTTAACTTTAATGATACACCAGAAAGGGGATCACAGCAGAAGTTCTCTCTTCCAGCTTGCCCTCTTAAAAGATTTCTGGCACTTCTATGGAAATCACTTAAAAGTGTAAAATAGTGCAGATCATTAAATGCTCTGAGTGGGCTGTAATGCAAGATCTACTGAATGAAATGCTACTCTCTCATGTTGATAAAGATCAGCATGGATCAATATCAGTGTCTCTTCAGACCATTTTTATGCATGTTTTAGGCTACTCTTTGAAAAGGTATTTGTATTCTGTAAAATTTATTGGTAGCCAGTCCAGCTAATAAGCACCTACTTTGGTAATTTTTGCTGTTTCCCCTTGTGGACCAACTGCTGCTTTTTATTACATGTCATTAGCATCACTTTCATTTCCACCACAGGCTACCATTACTATTTACTGGGTAACCGAAGCCAGGAGTTGCTAACCTTCTCATTAAAAAATCACAGGATAATTAGACAGGCATCAAATCAGAATATCAATTATCTACATTTATGCACCAGTAATCTCAAAAATTGTGAGATCTTTTCCTTTAATGGGTGTCATTTTGAAGCAGTTGTTGAAACCTTAAGGATGTTTCTGTGATGTTATACGCAGCAGTGCATAATATTTCTGCTCTTTTTTATCTTTAGGGGTGTTAAAAAGCAGCGAGAAATAAAGTGGTTTCACAGCTTTATAATCATTAGACAGATATATCAATATAAAGGAGACAAGAATGTATTTTCCTAATGCTTAACCTTATTTCAAAAATATTATGTCAGAATAATAGTGGTCTTATCAGAAAAAATGTAATGGGGATTTTTTGGTTGCTGTTTTGGTTGGTTTTATGTTTTGTTTTGGTTTTTTTTTCTGTTTTTTTCTTTTAGCAGGGGGCATTTGGGTCTTTTTTGGGGGGATGGGATTTTAATGAATACATAAAAGAAACCTTTGGAAGCCCCCTCATTTTAATGAGGCTGAATAAAAACAATAGTTAGCAAAATCCAGGCTTGGGTGACTTGTGAAATTTTATTTTTATTAGCAATTTTGCTCTTCTCCTTACTACTAAATATTTATGTTTTTCTTAAAACTTACGTTGCAAGGGTCTTTCCTTTCTTCCAATTGCTCAGTTTGTGATCAGCCTCCCTAGATGCTTCTACATCCCACAGTATGCATCTTTCACCAGCTGGTTGTATTTTTCCCTTGATGTTTTATCTGTTTAGGGGGCTGGGATAAGGCAAATTCTGAATTCAGATCCTGTAACTGGAAAGCCAGCTTGGAAACTGGATACAAAAATTTCTACACCTTAATTTGGACTGTACATAAAAGTAGTTGTTTTCCCAGAAGAGTCAGACATAAAAATCTGCTGAAGATTGAAGATAACAGATGTCATTTCTAAAGGCAGATGAAGACCTGCCTTTAGAAATGACATCTGTACCTCCTGTTGATGCATTTTGGTGAACTGATGCTGATCTCAACATCTAGAAGAAAGCTGAAGGAACAAACACACAACCAGGGATGATTTCACTGTTTTATCCTAGGATAGATGCTCATTGAATATTCCCTCAAAAAATCTACTGCAGTCACCATGGAGCTCCCTGAGACACAAGAAGGTCATTCATGATGGAACTATGAAGGAAAGTATGTAAAACTATAAAAAAGCAATTTCTTTGCAGCAATAATTTGTGAATTTTAGAATAAAACATGGAGGAACAAAGTAGACTACCTACATTGCAAAAATAAGAAGAAAGGGAATTTCTGAGAGCAGAGGATTGGAAATTCAGCTGCCATAGTCCTTCTGATTCTGTCAGAGCAAGACCAATCCCTTGACTGCTACAAAGAGTTGGCCAACAAATTACATGTAGACTTCTGGAGGAAACAAATCCAAAAAAAAAAACAAACCCTAAAAATTAGTGAATCTAAGGTGAACTTTGAGTTGAGGAAGAAATGCTCATATAAGGTTTCAGAGAAGAACTGAAGTTTTACTTAGTTTTTTTCCCCTCCTACTATCAGTATATACAAGTTCCCCTGTTTTGAGAGTCCGAGTAGCAGTTCCCATGAAAGGTTCACAAAGGCCTTTTACCTTTCTTGTAAATCAGAATACCTCTATGACTTGGCTAAAGGATATATTCACAAAAATTTACCCTGATGGTAAAAGGAATTTTACCTTTTACCTAGCAAGTTGATCTTCCCAGTGTGTGATTATAAGGAGAAGGAAATAATCAGCCGAAATGAAGGTTGGAAACATTGAAGGAGAGTGTAGAGAGTTGGAATTCCAACCCAAGCTGGATAGAGGCAGCAGGTTTTCTCTGTTGCTGAAAGGTTTGTGTGGTTTTCAGACAAAATTTCTAAATTTTGCTTGTCTGTTCCAAGAGCACCTTTTCTTTGGAGTAATATGTCCTAAATCATCTCTGTATCTCCCTCTGGGGACATCCTTCCCAATTTGTACTCATTAGAGGGTTCAGTGAGCCATCTCTGCCTCCACAATATGCCATAATTTGGGAATTTTGTACAAAGCATGTTTTAAGATGGGCTTCCATGCACATGGATGTCTAAAAGGATGCAGGAGAAAAATGTCTTTTGACAGCTCCCTTTACAAGCCCCCTGGCCTTGATTCTGCCATTCCCAGTCATGGCATTGCTGACTTCACTACCACATTCCTCCTGAGGCCAGCACACCACTGGAACAGACTTGGCTGTACAGGAAAATAAACTAAAATTATTTAAAAAGGTAAATTAATCTTCCTGATCTTTATAACACTGATGAAATCTAGAACTTGGTGAAATGTGTGGCTGCTTTCAAACATTTCACTGCAACCAACCATGGCAAAGTTTACCTTCTTGTGCTTTAGCTCGCCTGTCATTCCCACTCTGGCCACGTCCTGATGCACTGGAAACCTTGTCACCACCCTGAACAATTTCAACTCATTCCAGTCCTGTCACAACTCTTTTTTTTTTTTTTTTTTTTTTTTTTTTCACCCACACATTGCAGATTTCTAGAGCAATCTCTTTATGGGGAAGCTGCTGAGCACTTTTGGCAGGCTTTTCCCCAGATCCTCTGAAAACCTCAGCCTCCTGGACTAGTTCCATACTTTGAATGCTCATGTCTGGCCCTGGCCCAAAGAGAGCACATTTGTCAGCTCAGCCAGGATGTTAATATTCACATTGTGTCCCATCCTTTACCACCAGCATTTAAGCCTTGAGAATGTTGGAAAGATGCCTTGGAGGATGTGAAAGGATATTATTTCCTTCTTTAAATAGAAAGGAAAAAAAAAAAAATTCTGTTGGAGCTACCAGCATACTCGATTAATTTTTTACAAGCAGAAATCTCTAGGTTATACTAAGAGACACAACAGCAAATATTGCATATGCAGTTGAGAATATTTAATAGCAATTTTTAGTTACATAACTGCTAAATTATTTGAAATAGACATTTGTGCTGTTCTAAGCATGGGCAGGCACACATAGACTCATGAATAATTGTCTTTCCTGTCAGAATGACCTGTCTCATTTCTTTTGATGCCTGTCTCTGAATTGATTAAGTTTGATGAGTAGATGAATAGAAATTCATCTCCAGGTTTTGTCTTGGTAATTTAGATTTATTTTTTGGTTTAAGGTGGAGAAGTCAAAATAGTTTCTCCAGAACTGTAATACTTCCACAACCAAATACATACTTGAATGTTCAAGAAGTTCTCAGTGTTACAGTTAATTCCTTTCCTTGATTTCTCTTTTCTGCTTGCTTAAAATTAGTTTTTCTTGCATGAAAATGCTGTAAAAAATGTTGTGTGATGCATTATATATTTATGGGACAAGAAAACACACCTACAAAGTGTGAAATGCAGCATTAACATCTTTAAGCCAACGTTATCTCTGCCAGTCTATTTTTTAAAAAAATTATAAATTTCTTGTGTATGTGTAACCTCTTATTTTATGAGATGCTTTAGAAATATTTTAATATTTTCATTCTTCACGCTTTTAATATTAGTAACCTAACCCTAATTTCTAAATTTATTAACCCTATTTCTAAAATCAGAAAAAAATTGAAGTAAAATAATGAAAAACATTTCCATTAATTCTATCAGAAATTGATCAATTCAGAATAACAACAGAATGTATTTTCAACGTGCCTCAGCAAAATGCTAAGATATTGCATAACACATTACTGTAGTTATAAACAAAATTTTGGTCATATCCAGCCACATAATTTGACTATTATTCTAGGAAATGGGGGAAAATTATTCTGAAAGCTCAAAGCAGATTTCCATTTTGCTTTTAGATAATTATAAAGGATACAATATTGATTATTTTTTTGTTATTTATATTTAATGTATAAATGAATATGGAGCTAGGGAATGATCCAGGACATCTGAATCTGGTGGAACATTTTTCAGTCTTCCAGAACAAATATGGCTGTTGCTAAAGTAGTTACTACTTGTTTAGATGGCAAAGTGTTTTGCAGAATAAGGAAACTCAATTATGGCTTCCAATAGCAATGAGAACATTCTGTTAACATTACTGGGAATTAGGCTGGATCACAAGAATCATTTCAGTACCTGGTAATTGTAGCCTTTCTTTCCTAATAAAAATCAGCAATCTTTTAGAGTGTCACAAGGAAGAAAAAAATTAATTGTATGCACAAATGGATTGTTCTAAAATGCTGCAGTCTTCCAGGGGTTTCTTATTTATAGATTTTTTTTCTCTAAAAAGGGATAGTCATCACTTTATATGTTGCCACTTTACATGAATATGTAGATTTATTCTCAGAAGACCTCTAAAATATGGAACAAATTAATTCAGTGTTACAAGGTGACAAACTGTAGCGGAGGAAGTCACATGGGAAGCCTGTGGAAGAATCAGAAACTGAATTTACAGGAGTATCAAATTCTATTAAAAACATGCTTCAATATGTTCCACATTATTTAGAATACGGGAAAAAACACTCTGCTAAATATTCAACATAAAATCATAAATCACATTTTAACCACAAAGGACACTTTATGCTGTGCTTCTTAGAGAAAACAGAAAGTTTTCAAGTTTTTTTTACACTGAAAGGAAAAACAAAAATAAAAATAACAACCACAAAACTGACCCAAAAGCCATTTAGACTTCCTGTAAAAATCAAAGCAGCAAGAACAGTCACAGTAGCTTTCAATCTTCAGCCTGCAAGTAATAGGTTTTCACCTCCTCTCCTAGTTTTATTAGAGTTGATTCCATTTTCTTGTCAGAATGGATATCCACTTTTGAGAAAGCAGGCTTTGTTTGCTCTGGGCTCCGTGCAAGGAAAGTAACATCCCTGAAGAAGCTTTATCATACAGTCAAAGCTGATGACCTACTACCATAATCTTGAGATGAAAATGAAATATCACCTTGTGAAGTCTTGTGGGACTCCACTTTTCCTGTAATGCAATAACTCTCTCAATGAGATGGATTCCCTGAATAAGAGCATATCTCCCCCAACTTCCAAGGACCTGTGTCAGTGTACAGAAAATACAAATTCAGCCCCTTTGAATTTTTTTATACCAATAAAAAAGCAATGAATTTTCTAATGAACACCCTTCTTGGCAATTGCAAACCATCTGCATATGGTTTTCTTTGTCATAAATGTATCTTTAACTAAAAAGCTGTCTCTGAATGTTGGTGCTCTGCTTGTCTTTACAAACCAAAAAGTATTTAAAGTCAGGAACATTTGGAAGTTCTTCAGTAAGCAATCTCCATTGCTGCAAAATTAAATCTGCAGATATTCGATTCCATATCCCATCAGTGAAAGCACTCACAAATGTACCCCAAGAAATGCAAAGCCTAATGCACTGAGTTTTGATATAAATCAGAAATCTACTCTGTTCTTAGGCATGACGAAAGCAGGTAGAGCCTAGGCTGGCACACAAAATGAGGAGAAGTCATTGACCAGACATTAGCCTCCAAAACATGGCAACTTTCAAAGTATTCCTCACTTTATAAACAGGCTGCTGTTAGAATAAAACCTTAGTTTATCTTAAAGACTTTCTACTTGTGGCTTTAGTGGAATCTGCAAGTTCATGAAATGTAGGATAAAGGACAACATCCACACTATGAACCACAACCTCCTCACTCCTCTCCAAAAGTAAACCTTTTGAATATTGGGAAACAAAGCATTCTGCTCAGTTAGGGTGTCAGGCTTGATTTGAGCAAAGCAAAATTAAGCTATAGAAAGTTTTTTAAATGGCTTACTTGGATTTCAGGAACAAACAAACAACCAAATTGCTCTGATTCCATTACAAAAACATCTCTCTTGCTCCTAAACAAGACAATTTAGATACAAATAATGCAACAAATGGCAAATGTGGATGATGTAGCAAGGATAAATTTTTTGTCTTTAGCTTCCTTCCTGCCAAATACTGGGTGGCACTAATCAGTGGGTGCTTTTGCCTGGTAACCACATAATGTCTTGGTTATTCCACTTGTTTGTGCTTGGCTGGAAAAGTGGGACACTGAAGCCTCTGACCCAGGACGAGCAAGCACACACATGCATAACAAGGCAGGCAATTACAGATGTGCTGCCATTGCACTGCCAGTGAACTCCTAGAGCATTTGTAAACAATTCTGTGAGAGGCAACCAAGGGCCTTTGGAAACTAAAAATTATAGACCAGTTTAACAATCCACTTAGCAGCAGAGTGAGTAGTTTAATTGCATTTGAATCCTCCAATTCAAATGTAAATTAACATACAGATAGCATATTTCAGCAACACAGAGGCAAGTGATTTGCATGTTCTGTTCTGTTTATACCATAGTTAAATATGACACAAGTTTAACAAAATAAATAATCTGCCTGGCTGAGAAACTAAATTTTGATTAATCCAAAATTCCTGAAAATATACGTATCTAATAAAAATTAAATCTCAACACATGGGAAAAGAAAAACAATAAAAGAAAACAAAACAAAGAACTGAAATCTACCAATATTTTACCTCAGAAAGATCAGAAACATCACAGAATAAACTTGGAATCATTGGTTTCCCACCTGCCAGGCAGAAGTATGGGGCATATCTGGTGGCTGTATGAGCTGCTGACAGGACCTGACATGGTCCCAAAGTTTCACTGTTTTCTCCCACAAAACTAAGCTAAGCTAAGCAGTTTTACCAGTGATGAAGTCTGTTCTGAGAGCAGAATAAATATTTTACATTATAGTATTTTAAAAGTACATCCATGGAGGTGATATTTGCTGTTGTTGTTAATGCTCAAAAACATATAAACCTCTCATCCTTGGAAAAATCCTATTATGATATTATCCCAACCTGTTAGTAACACAACCAAAAAAGTATTCAGTATCCAGTGAGAAAGCTGATGATAGTACAAAAATTGAAATCAGGAAAACAACTCTAGTGAGGAAGTGACCTCTTTTCAATGATGAACACATTTTCAAAAAACCACTGCCACTTCCCAGGCAAAGCCTTCATTGACTGAAAAATCAGTACAAGAACACTGAATTTGCTCAAAATACAGGTAGAAACTTTTGTCATGGGAACTATAAAAGGTGCCACCCTAAGCAAGGGATTTTATCTCAGTCCTCAAAATGTTGATGAAGATTCTTCAAAAAAGAGGGAGGTGCACTACTAAGACATATTTCTGTATTCAAGGGGTGTCTTTTGTAGATATGACTTTATTGCTTTTCAGGGAAAACATATTAATCCAAACAGAACATTGACATTGGTTTCTATTACTCAGAACAACCATTGCTTATCCCAGAGATATGCATTATTTTAAAATTCTTTATTTCCTGTTAATGTGTTATGGTGTCAAGAAAAAAAAAACAAGAAATAATTTACAATTAATCTAAACTGTGTTTTATTCTTATGACTATTTTTAATGATCTTGTGCACTTAAATTTTAAAAAATATATTTACACCCTGAACCGCAGTGACATAAGTTCAAATTGTACATGCTATCCAAAATCAATGCATGTAACAAATCTTTCCTGCAGATTGGTGCCTGATTCATATCAAGCAGCTTGTCTGCATATGAAAACACTGACCTTTGAGAAAAGGAAGAGAGAATCAAATATTAAAAAAATAGAAGATTTTTATCCTACACGGTGGTTCTTGCAGCAGAAGTTGCTTACAAAAATCTAATTTAATATTTGAAAGGTAAGATTTCTCAGGAAGAAATTCCAGGAAAATAATTGTTTTTTTCCACTGGTCTTTATATTCTTTGCTAAGGGAAAAATGCATTTCTCTCTTTCCTTCATACATCAAGAACCTTGGGCAAGTTAGTTTCCACTCTGAAACAAAACAAACCAGAAAATAATTGATTCCTTCATGTTTTTTGACAAATATCAGCTTCCAAGGACATTTACTAAGAAACCATTATTTTTATTCAGTCACCATCATCATAAAGATATTAAAGAGAAAAATTCTTGGTGAGTTTTTCAGAGTATCATCAAGAATTATCCAATACAAAACCATAGTATGAACTGAATAAAAATCAGGATTTCCTATAAAAAAAATTAAAATTTATTTGCTCTGAGATTATTTTAAGTTATTAAGATAAACATCAATTTATCTAATAAAATATTTTGTAATGAAACATCAAACAATATAGGCTACTTTAACATGTTTGGTGTTGAAACAAAGTATGTTGGGTTGGGTTTTTTACTTTTGGACAGAATACTTACATGAAAAATTGAGGAAGTTGGCTATTAAACTTTATAAAACTAGGTGAAAAGGACAACAAAGTTGATTAACTTCTTGAAATGTGAGTGAATGGGAAGGAGCACAGTTGAAAAGAAAAACATTTCTCTTACTTGCCCTGTGAAATCACTATTACTAATAGGTGTCAACTTGGATGGCACAGTAAAGAAGCTGACTTTTAAAAAGTTCTTTTATTTCCCCATTTTCTTCTTGCATTTATTTTGAATCACATCTTTAATAACACACTTTGCCTGCACTCCTTTTTCCTTATCAGCCAGAGGTGCCCACAAACATCTCAGTTCTCACTCCATTGCTGCTGCCTTTGCAAGGGTTTATGGATCTCTCCTCTCAGAACCTTCCTCACAAAATCTTTGTAGTTCTGCATTTCGTATTTTGGATGAGATGAATCAAATAACTTCACCAGCTACTCCATAACACAAACAGGCACAAGCTCATAGAAGGAAATCTCTCATAGTAAAATCCTTATTGATAGAAGCAGCAAAAGGTGAATTCCTGTACTTGGTATTCTATGGTTTTAGTGCATAAGGAGCCAATTTGTTTGCTGTGAAATAAACCGGCTTCTCTTGCAACAGTATCTTTAATTAGAAAAAAAAAAAAAAACAACAAAACAAACCAAAACTGCTTCAAAATTCAAATAAGAAAATTCAGAAAAGAAGGGTGATCAACCTTATTTTTATTACTTTAGTGCAAAACAAAGAGCATATGAGCTATCACTGAGCTCATTGCACCCACAAGTCATACACTCAGGCACAGACACAGAGATGACAAATTGTTTCACCTCAGATGAACGACTGAATCCTCCCAGAAAATAAAGAACCAAATTTTGGACAAGAGCCCAAACTCTTGTCGAATAAATAAAAAATCTGCTTAGTCAAAGTTTAAAAGAAAGGATCTTCTCTTGTGTGAAAAGGTGAAACTAACAAGGATAATGTTTGAGCTGGGACAACCTTCTCAGGATTAGTCTCCATGGAGGTTTTCATTATTTTAGCAGAAGAGAATAAATGCAAGCAGTCACTACAAAAGAGCATTGCACAAAATCTTCCTCAATGAGATGTGCTCCTGTTGTTTCTGTTCCATAGAGTGTTTTTAATCCTCAAAGTTAACTATTTGATATATTTCATAATAACAATTTATTTTAAATGGCCACACAAGTATATACAATACTCTGTTATCTGCAGAACTATCTGCTTTCCCAAATTGCTGCTATTGCACTCAGGATTGATTTAGTAACATTGCCAAAACAGATTTGTACCACTCTGCTACTCTGTTTCAACTGGAGCATTCATAAACAGAAACAAATTATGTAGATAGAAAATTACACTTCTTTTAGACAAGAAAAGGCTTGCAAACTCAAAATTTATTTGTGTTTGAAAAGGGATTTGTGAAAGAATGAAATTTTTAGCTCAGCAAAAAAACCAAAAAAAAACACAACAAGAAAATTAGGAATATGACACAAACAATAGAAGCCAACAAATAATTTGAAGTGCAAAACTCTCTATCATTTACTTCACAACATGCAAGCTGAACAGTTGTGCGTGTTACTAATAGAGCAATTGATGTAAATATGTGAAAAGGGCTCAGTGTCAGGATAGGTGTGAAATGCATTTCAAGACAAGAAAATAAACCTTAGAGAGATTGCTTTTTTCTGTTATTTGTCAGCAGACTTCCCACTAAGAAAATTTCTATTCCTGCTTTGAAAAGGGAAATATTCTGAATGCAGGCAATGCAATTTGATTTCTTTTTTCAAGACTTAAATTCAATTTGGTTTTGCATCCCCTTCTTCAAGGGTGGGTTGGCAAGCCAGAATTGAAACATCTCTGCTGTTTTATCCCTGTGTTCAGCCCTTGAAAGCATGTCAGAAAGTGTGAATTTCTCAAAACACAGAGTTTGGGAATAACTTAGGACACTTCCTGCCTGCAGTGGTGGAGGATCAGGGAGTACAGACTGAGCTCAGGGTAAAAGTGAAGTGTTGGAGAATTTTGTTCAGACATGGCTTACGGAGAGAGGC
>JAHXMQ010012337.1:33647570-33662820 GCA_020466415.1 Ammodramus savannarum pratensis
GATCAACAAAGATGGGTCGGCTCCCTTCACTTCAATAGTGAAGGGTTCAACTGTTGCAGACATCTTTTCATAAAAATCCTTTCTTTAGGATTTTCCCTTCTGGGAAGCTGAGGCCCCAGAAAAAAAATGTAAACAGTGGTTATTTGCTGCTGTGGAATGCAACAGATGCACCTGTGATTGTCCCATGTTGGATGTGTATCATTAATGGTCAATCAAGGACTAAGCTCTCTCTGGGACAGAGTCGGAGAGAGCTCCTTTGTTGTTCATTCTTTTCTACTCTTAGCCTAGCTGGCCTTCTGAGAACTTTTCCTTCCATTTCTTTTAGTATAGTTATAATGTAGTATATATATCATAAAATAAATAAATCAAGCCTTCTGAACATGAGGTCAACATTCTCGCCTCTCTCTTCACCTGCAACCCTTGTGAGCACTGTCACGTTGAACCAAGTGGGTCTGGTTGTTATTAGCAGGATCTGCTGAAGCCCCACTGATTTCCTGGGTTTTGAACTGACTGCACTAAAGGTGAGTCTGACTCTTCAGCAAAAAGGAATGGTTTGCAGCCTGTATCTCATGAAGTGTTGGATGATGCTTTCGAGCTCTTACAAATTATGCAAGTTAAACTGCCTCTTTCCACCTGTATGATAACACAGCAATAACACCCTCCTTATCTGGTGCAGGATGGTTTGTTTAATATGCAGGTAGGCAGACAGCTTTTGAAGCCCATAATGTCAACAGATCCATCCAAGGAAATGGATGAATAAATGTAAAATAGAATTTTTCTTCTTACTAAAATACCAATTAACTGTTATCACTTGTATTGTTTTGAGAGCCTTACAGGTAGGGAAACAAACAAATCAACCAAAAGGCTTAAATATCTTCTAGAGGGCTGAGAGTTTATCAGTGAACGTTTTTCAAGCTGTTTAGTCACTGTCACATGGAGCTGTCCGGGCTGGTGGTGACAAACTCAATTTCAAGCACTTTCCAGCCAGCACTGATGGCAACAGATCTCACATTCAGCATGGCTCCCATTACTGAGCTTCAAACAACAGGAGAGCAGAGGAGTTTTCAGCAAATAAAGCTCTTTTACTTCCAAAAAACCTGTTTGGGATCTGGAGAGACAGTAGTTTTCCAGACAAAGGTGAGTGACTCTGTAGAATGCAAGTGAAGCAATCAAGACACTCCCTGGAAGTGGACAAGGATATGCATTTGCCTCTTTTGTGGCTACATTTTTCCATGTTGCATGTCTGGCAAACTTTTTTCATAACATCAGATGGCATTAAAAAAAACCCAAAACAAACCCTAGCAGTTAATTGAATGTAGTTTCAGAATGAAAAGAAAGATTAGCAGGGAAAATATTTTTGCATAGTAGGTGCTTTGGAATTACAAGTAAGTTTATAGGAGTTGAAAGTTTACTTTGAGGGATTTTTAGATTTCTTTGATATTATACATAATTATAAGATTATAATAATCAGAGGTATTGCTTTACAACATGCTACAAAGAGCTTCTCCTGTACCTAATTTTCAGCACAAAAAACGGTATAAAGCACTGAACTGACCCTCCAGAATATTTTCCCATCTCTCTGCCATAGCAGAGATGAAAATTTGCCAGAATTTAAGCTGAGATAAAATGGAGCAACCCCAGCACCAGTAAAAGTGATCCTTTGGACAAAAGGTTTATCCAAATATTTTCTAAGTGCATATGCAGAACTCAGTCCTCGAATTCTTGTTTAAAAATGGACGGCTTAGAAGAAATATTTTGGCCTTCTCTTTCTGCTTTATTACTGACACAAATTAAATTATTGAGAAAAGCTGGATACTAGAGAAACAATTTTCCCTCATTTCAGATAGAGAATATAAAAGGAGGAATAGATTTGAGCAGCTTGAAATTAAAGAGGTTTGAGAAAATAGGGAAATCTCTGCAGTCTATACAACTGCAATGATAAACTGTGGTGTTTAGAAATAACACTGCCGTGTTTTTGCCTCTAGAAGACCTTTGCAACAGCAAGTGTGATTCTTTATATATTTAGAGCCATATATTAATTAAAAATATAAATAATACTTATAAAAAGCTTGAACTTTTTAGTTTCATTTTTTTATCACATTGCATCAAATAGTAAAAACTAAATAACATTCAGTTACATAGAAGCATTAACATCATGGTATATTTGCTAAGCATGCTGTTACAACAGGAGAGCAGCTGAGCCTTTCCTTCCCCTGCTACATTTTGTACCAAATCCTTCTCCATTACTTGACTACAGCCTCAGAATGTCCCTGAACTTATCTGGTTTGAGCCACCTATACCTGAATGTTGGAACAGCCTTAAGACACTTTCATTATATAAAGTCGCTACAGCTTTTTTTTTTTTTTATTTTCACCTAGTCTAACACAAATAACCAGCATAAATCCTTTCACATTTTATATGCCATGATATTTTAAAGAATCAAAATGGACCCTCAATATCTTTAGGAAAATCTGTAAACTAATACTTACTGTAGGGGGTTTTAAATCATCTTTATGAATAAGGACACTAGCTAATAAATATAGGGTTAAATGTAGTTCAGATTCAATAAGTAAATAACAGTCAGGTATTACAAGGTCTTTACTAATGAGCAAACCTACTTTAAGAAATGCAACTTTCAAAGCTCATGAGTTTATGCGATTTTAATTAAAGTGTTCTGCTCCTAATTTACTGTATACCCTTAGGTGCCCAGGTAATGAATAAAACAGATTGGAGGACATGGGATGGGAGTTTTTAATTTTTCACTATTATTTTAAGGCTATTTTCATTGTTGTACTAGATCTTCTTCATGTAGGAAGAGTTTTTAAGAAAAATAGAACTGGCTTATGGCATGGGTTCAATTTTCCCTTTTCTAATGTTCCAGTAATAAAATTCCAAATTAAAAACAATGTTAGAGCACTTTCCTTGGTTTAAGTTTGATTTTAAAAAAAATTAAAAACAAGAAACTTAAATTCAAAATTAAGATTTATTCTCTAGGTCTGTCAAAAACCCCTTTTTTGATGTTGAGCAAAATAAGTAGAACTCAAAATGTTCAACAGGCTAGAGTTTACATAATGTTGTCTGATCACAAGTACTGCAATGGGAATTGCAAACACTAATTGTTGATAAAGTGTGAAAACCTGATCTCCATCAGCACCTAAGGCCTAACCTGACAAGGAAAGAGAAGGTTTTTCTGCCTTTTGATAGCTGCTCATGTTAAAAAAGCCTGCAGGAATAAGATTTTCCATGAAACCTACCTTAATCAAAGATCGATCTAAATAGAAGAATGTAACTCTAATTTAAAAAAAAAAAGGTATTACCTTCCATTTAAGCTGTGTTCCCACTCTCATGTTTATTATTTCAACTTTCCATTTAAGCTGTGTTCCCACTCTCATGTTTATTATTTCAACTTTCCTTCCTGTTAAAGATTTCATTTACCTTGTAAATATGCCCCTGAAGTTATCACATGTGGCAAAAATTCCACATGAACACAGGGAGACTGGCCAGAGCATACATGCAACAACCTTTCAGCAAAACAGATCTTTTTTGCAGCTTAAAGTTCCCTTTTGTCTTACCTAAATGGTTTCTCTTTGGATTCTCTTTGGATTCTTTTCCTTCAGCCAATTACTCCTTAAATAAAAGTCATGATGGAAGTTTCTCAGCATTTACTGGAAAAAGGACACCACATTCTTCTGGAATTCTAGATTCACATGCCTGACTACATCTTTGGTCCATGAGATTTTATCTTCTGACCAAGATTCTGCAGAAGACAGGAAAGGAGTAAAACAGCATGTATTTGTCTTCTCATTTGGTTTTTGATTAAGCTTGGTGAAATTCTTGGAAAAAAAGCTTGTCATGCCTTTCTTTTTGGTGCTCTTTCTCTCAGAAATGTAGATAAAATTAATTTCATAAAGAGTTTATCAATGACATTTTCTTTCATGGCAAAATCCCAGGAGCTGTCATACTCAGAGGTGTGGCAATGTGTCACATTGAAACACCAGTGTCAAAGGATGGAATAAATATAGGAAAAGACAGAAAACAATTTATCTTAACCACTTCCCACAGGTTTACCCATGGTAGTATCCTATGTCTTTCTTGGGAACAATGGATCAAACCCCAATAAAGGTTTGGATCCAATGCACAGCTGTGAAAGAGACAAGGCACCTCAGACACCATGGATGTCCCTTCAAAGTCCCTCAGTTAATGCACTGATGGGGAGAACTTTGTAGTCTTGCACTCTGTTTCTCTCTGAACACATTATTCCCTACTAAAATCAGTAAGAAATTATCATAATTCACTTTCACAAAGTGTAATAATCTTTGTCAAGAGATATGTGGCACATGAAGGTTTTTCAGTTTCTCCTGGGCTTAGAGAGGAAGGGAAGGGCAAAAGGTTTCTCATCTACTGTTGCTGAGTGGCCCTCAGCAATACAAGCAGAGGAAAGAACACATCAATAGCAACAGGAAATTATACTTTGAAAGTCTTCCTTTTCTGAAGCAGAAAACTGAGCCTCAAGTGGTGATCCTTAATACCCTCTGTCTAGGCAGCAATTCTATGTTACTGTCACAGCCTTTTTCACAAGTTAGAAACCTGGCATTAAATTCCTATGACAATATCCCAAGAGCAGTCAAATTTCTCTCACTTGTTCAGCTCACCAGCTCCACTTGATACACATGTTCATTACCTGCAAAGAATTCAGTCTTTGATCACAAAGAAAAAATCAATCCATTCTTGGTCATAGAGAAATAATGGACTGACTTTGTAGAGAGACTGAATCAATAGATATGTGGGTATACACTTTACTGGCTGATTCAGGATGTATTATTCAGCTGCTGTTCATTATATAAAAAATTTGAAATTTTTCAATATTTATCATCTCATGAAAATCTATTAGTGAGAAAAAAAAACTATTGTGAATCTTGCAGAACTTACTATAATTAGTACCTTTATCCTGGTGACTGATAGGTAGCTTGTATAACAGCTATAACCCTTTTTTACTGTATCATTAAAGTTTCAAATAAAAGAACTTCAGAGAATACTGGCACTAGAAAAAGGTTTAGGAAAATACCTATGTTTTAACTCTACTCATGCCCCATCAGCTTTTCAATTTATGCATCCATTACCAGGGTGTGGCCCAGAAATATTTCCCTGAATTTGTGATGCTGGTGGCTTCCTGTGACACATGATGAGTTCTTTAATCCTATCTCTAAATTAAACTTGTTTGAATGCTGTGATTAATCAATCAACACCATTATCCTTAAGACAAATACTTCAGGCAAACTCTTTTCATTAGGGCCTAATTCAGAATAATTGTTTTCACATCTTCTCATTATTAGTCAATCTTTATCTCCATTCATATCTGAGAAGAGGACAGAAGGGCAAGAGGTAAGACAATACCACAACAATTGATGTTTCCTCCCAGAATGTAACAGATTGATTGTTGTATCTTTTTTTATTCTTATATAACTACACTAATTTTCTCCTTCATTTGCTGCGCTGTAATGAGAGACCATTGAGCTTACCAAAATAACCTTAAATCCTCCTATTATAAGTTTCCAATGTAAATGTTACTTAGAGGATCTGGGTCTATGGGAAGTTACCTGAAGGAAATGTGAAAAATGAACATTTTAGAAGGTGAAATTACCTGTGCTGTAAGTGGCACAGCCCTGTGATTTCAGCTGTGACACCGACTCCACACTCCAGTAAATCAGCTGTACATTTCTTCTCCTCAACTCATCCTGAAAAGCTCCTTCCCAAGAAGAGCTGCACTGATTTACAGCCCTTTGGAAAGGAGCTGAGCTGGCAGCAGATTCTAGCAACTGGGACAGATTCTTATAACAACTAACTAACAAATCAATACACTATCTGAAAATGTTAATTAGCAAGGGATTTTTTTTTGTTTGTTTGTTTTTAAGTTGTCCAAAAAGGAACGGAAAGAAGACAGGAAAGATTTGTTGCAGTAATTCCTACTTTCATAATTTACACTTTTTTATCTACAAAAACTCCTCACTATTTTGTTTTCCAGAATTAACAGTCATAAACAGGAATTATTTGCTAGAGCTTCTGGTTTGATTTTGTTTTGATTAAGTGAAAAATAACATGATTTATATTCTAAAAGTGAAGCTAAATATAAATATATGTCTTTTTTCTCAATGTCTCATTGGAGCTAAACCTCTTCATATGAAGAGCATATACAAAACAACAGCAAACAAGAAAAAATGTTCCCCCTACATCTGTGTTTTATTTTCAGAGGCAAATTTGATTTTAAATTCATGGGAGAGAGAAGTTCTCTCTTGGGAAGGGCTCGAGTTCCTTTGTAATTGGAGAATGAAAAAAAAGTCAATATTTTTACCCACTTATTTGCAAATGTATCTCCAAAAAAAGGTAAACAATGTCAGTGTTGCAAAGAACTGAAACAGCACATGCAGAAAGGTCTTAGCCTGTTTCAGATAAATTTCCAGGGTTTAAGCTTTGGTTTTATCAAGGGTCATAGGATGATTAATACTAGAAGGAACCTCATCAGGTCACCTCCCCCCTGCTCAGGGCACAGTAATTTACAGGAGCTCAGCTTGTACATTTGTCTCTACATTCATGTATTACACAGCACATCATGCTAAATCTACACCTCTAACCTTGGATCCTGACATAACTTCCTCAATACACAGGTGGGCACATTTATATTTGAAAAAAGAATCAAAATACTTCACAGTTTTCCTCACTTAAAATGTATATTTATATATACATATATATATATATATGTATGTATGGCTGGTATTAGCATATTATAATTAATTTATTGGAATACATTTGGATTAATTAGTTTGCTAGTTGAGTTTTAAGAGAGTTTTTTTTTTTTTTCTGTTGGGGTGAAAACAAGGATTTTTTTCATAAGGGATGAAAACCAGGATTTATCTGGTTTGGTACTGTAAAACCCAGAGGGCTTTTCTTGACTTTCACTATTGTTACACGAGCCAAAAACCCATTATACCTGGCAAGGTAAGGCAGTTTCATTGCCAAGGAGCTGGTATATTTAACTGGGTTTTAAAATATGAACAAATAAATATGGATGGTGACATGAAGAGAAAATAATCAGTGTGACTAGCACATGAGTGACAGACACTGTTTTGACACAGGAAACACTTGTTTACAAAATCATTTGTCAAGGAGGGGAGAGTCCCAAAGGTTTACAAAATCTGCCTCACTTCATCCCAGTCTTTCCTGTGAAAAACACAGTTTTGCAGCATTCATACTCTTAAGCAAGTGTCAATACATGGGATATTATATTTTTTTTTCCATTGAGAACCGTGAAGGAGACTCATTTGTAATACCTGACAGTGAAAAAGTGGCTCTGGAATGTATGACATCATTTGCCTGAAACACATTCCTGCCTCAGAGAGAGGCTGATACTCTAAATGACAGTTTTCCAAATAAATCTCATTCCATTCTGTCTTGCAATCATTGCATTTCTCAGTGCTGTCTATTAAGGCTTGCTAAAAAAAAAAAAAAATCAATTATTTTCAGCAGAAGCCATGCTGTGTTCTGATTAGAAAGGAAACTGTAGAGGAATTAAGAGTTTTCAGGTAATAAACCAAAAAATCCTGCTTATGCTCTTGCATTAACCAAATCTTTCTAAGATACAATTCAAATAATTAGTCAGTTGTTACTGGTTGCATTCAGAACAATCACTGTTGTATCATCGATATTAAAATCAAATATCTTTAATAAGTGATTGTGTTTCAGAGCTTAAGGAGTGGCAGCCATTTCTTTTAGCAATGGCAAATAATTTGATAGTGATAAATGGAAGCACATTAAAAACTCTGGGTGAAATTGTCCTTCTTCATGGTGTGAACACCACTCAAATTCTGGATTACTGAAGTGTTGTGCTGAAGTCACTCAATTCCCATGATTTGTATTCTCCACATAACTGCCAATACACATCAATTTTATACCATTTTAGCATATCTACCTCACTAAAACATGGGCCCATCTCTGTAGTGAAAAGCAGCAAGAACAAAAGTATACTGCTGCAGAGGCACTGCAAAATGTATAATGAATATTGCTGAAAATCAGGATTATTTTCAGTGACTTCAGCAACTCTGTGGCAAGGTTCTTAAACCTTACACTAAGATATGATTTTCATATTTTTTTACATTCTTGCCAGTTTCTACAAAAGCAACAGTTCTAACCAAGAGGGAAACACTTTAAATAATATATCTTGAAAAAATGTTTGTAACTGCTCCGTGAAACTGCAAACACTTTTGCAGTTTCACACAGCAGTTACAAACACTTTTACAAGACACCAGAGAGGGAAGCATTATTTAACTACACAGACCAAATGGAACAGATTAGCTGAGAAAGAATCCTATAAATTTAGAAATTCATTTGTACTCATGAGAGAGTATTGAACCTGAATCCTTCACATTGCAGCAGATGCCTGCTGGACCATAGAAATAATAATATTTGGTAATCACTAAAATTTGATAATTAATTGCAGAATTCCCTGTTTCAGTGTGGATTCAACTTTGACAGAAAGCAATCTTCCCCACCACCCCAAAAATAGAGAAAATCCATAAGTTTGGGTTTGATGATCAATACTGTTGGAAAATTTCTAAGGGATAGCAGCTTGAGTTCCCACCATAGAATTCAGAGAAACCAGATGAAAAACTCATTCACACTGCATTTCTTACTGCTGTCCTGAAGGTATTTCCTTCCTAAGCTTCATTTCCCATTTACAGGAGCAGCAGGTCTACATCTGCTTTTCTGAGTTAGCAGATGAGAATACAAAACACATTTTGCTTCAGCAGCCTTTCATTAGTTTGGGTTTGGAGGTTTCTTTTGTTGGTTGGCTGAGGCCTTGTGATCCATTTTGCATTATTCTGGAACAGCATAAATTAAGAATTACTCTGGCATGTAGAATTAGTTGTCTAGAAGTTGATCCTTTTGGTAATACACACATGCCATAACTTTGCATAATGCAAAGGACACCTTGTACTGTTTCAGTTTCCCCTTCCCTTTACGGAATCAGCCAAAGAAAGAGCTCTCATGTCACAAATTGTGGGTTAAGGGGTTATGGCTCCACCTCAGGTGCTCGTTGCTCCCCTCAGAAGGCAACTGCTGCAGGTCAGCTGGCATTGCAGCAGAGCCTCTGCCTGCTCCAGCTCTGTCAAAGGGGCTGAGTTCTTTTAAAAAAAACCACCACAACAAACCACAGATGGGATGAGAGGCAAGCAGATGCATAGCTAAGCTGTCAGATCCAAAGGGTGATAAATTCTGCCTTACAAAGGCACAGGGTACAGAGGAGACAGCAACAAACCACCCGAGTCAGTGGTCTAGGAGTCTGCTCAGCTGCACCCAGAATAGGGAGTCTGGGCACATCCTCAGAGGAGTTCTTGGGTGTGTTCTGACACTGGATTTCGAGTCCCATGGGACAAGGTCAAGTCTTGCAATGTAAAGAACTGTGAGTTCAAAAAAGGAATAAAAATACCTATTGTATATATTGTGCCCATGTTTTAGTGCTGTATCTGTTTGCCTTTTAAAAATTGTATTGTTAATCACACAAACTGGGATTATTTGCAAAATAACTAATTAATCAATAGGGTGATCTGAATTTACAGTACTAAAGTTATTAGAGACATTACAACTTACAGCTGCCGAGATTTTGCACCACTATATGAGAAAATTTTAGCAAATCATTGAACATCACACAGAGAGAAAAAACCAGAAGAGTTATCTATAAAAAACAAAGAAGAAATATTTCTGATCTACTTTTCTGGGTAACAGGAAAGCCTTCCAAACCAAGATGATGAATAAATTTCCTGTGTTCCATATCTGCTTCCCCTTTAGTACTAATTACACTTCTCTGCTTATCTGACACCTGTCTGCTTTTAAATCACTAATTAAAATATGAAATGTGGAAAACTATTTTTAAGCACAGCATCCTATTGTTCCACCAGGCTGAATTATTCCTTCCCTTTTCAAAGAGGTGCTACCACACATTTCAGTTCTTAGGGTCCAAAATGGAATAGAGACCAAACAAACTTTCCCACCACTTTTTGGAACAAAGCTTTCTGCTCTGTTTGCAGTCTGTCTTAACAGTTAACCAAAATCACTTTCCTCTGGGAACTATCCTGATTTAATTAGTAATGCTGGAGCATGACCACAAGTACAGGCACGTTAATTTCATCTGCATTCCAAACACAGGGAAAAGCCTGTTATTGGAAAGAAAGATTCCTTCTATTTCTTGTGCCTGCACAATTCTCCTCTGTCTCTGCTTAACTGCTTATTCTGGATGTTCATTTTCTTGTCCCAAAAATCCCTCCATGCAAAATTCATCTACAGAGTGCTCATCTCCAGGACAGTTCAAATCAGATACTGGCAGATACATGCACAAATTAAGGTATTTGGTGTACAAAAATAAGTCTAAATGGTCTTTCATTAGTATTTTTGCAGGCTCATGTGAACACAAAAGCACTAGACTACAAAATACACCAAAAATATTCTGAAAATTTTACTAAGCAGTATCTTAAACCTACTTAAAGTACTGGATCCAGCTTTTGAAGGGATCCAGTTGGAATTTAAATAAAAATGCTCTCATATTCCATGATGTTTGAGGAGGCAAGCTCTCACTGAACATAAGAAAACAACATCTTGCACAAATGTTGTTAGGAGGTTTGTTGCGTATTCCTGACTTTTACACCAGAAATTTTTATGCAACCTTTTTTTACTAAATAATATTTATAAGCGCCTCAAAAATGGCATGGAGTGTAATGTCAAAAAAAAAAAAAAAAAAAAAAGAAAAAAAAAGAAATATCTCATTATTTCTACTTGAACAAAAACATCTGCTTAATAGTTACATTTCAGGAGATAAATTCTGCACTGATACATTCACAGAAACATCAATTCAATCTCAAAACCCTGCAGGAAGGCATTACTTTACATGGGCTACATGCTAGAGCTCCACAAGGTAAAATCAAATGTAATGCAGCAAATGCAAACCAGTTCCATTTGTGTGTGTGGAGAGCTGCCCAAAGTAATTCACAGAGACACAAATGTGCAGCCTCCTCTGGGCTTTGGATATCACTTTTTCTGTCCCTCTCCCTGCCCCTTGCTTCAAACTGCACACTCTGGCTTCAAAAGGAAAGCTCCTGTCACATGAGAAGAAAAAGGGATTTCTGAATCCATTCCATCCATCTCCTCATCCCACATTGTTTTACTTTGATCACACAGAATTTAGAGGCTTTTACACACATTTCCAGTGTGCCAGTGCAGACATTCAGACTGAGGGCAGCTAATGTGTGTGCCTATGTACACATACAGATAGCTGGATCTGACCTCCCCTGTTCACCCAGCTGCCCTTTGGCTCCACACAAACCACTCCAGGGATGTGCAAACACAACAGGAGAGATCCTGTCTGCACCATCTGAACCTCCTCTGTACCCACCTGGCGCTGACAATTTGCACAAAATCCAGCGACACAGAAATGATGTTGTATCTGCACCTAACTTTGCCAATTTCATTTTAATAATACAGACAAACACGGGGATTTCAACTTTTTCAAGTCTTACTCTTTTCTACTTGTTGTCATGGATACTACATCTTCTCTTTCTCTTTTCTCTCTTTCATCATATTTGACTTTTCTCTGCTGGTGTCCATGGTGACACCCTGCTATTAGTACACAATGCATGTCCTAACTTCCACATCCTTAAAATGGGCTCAGGTATTTTGAGAAGTTTCCCCTATGTGATAGATACTATTGCATATTAATATCTCTTTACTAACAAGGAATTAAAAAAAAAACAACTGTGTATTTATGGGATGCTTTCAGTTTTATTCACTTGGATAAACTCATGAGTTGCAACATCTTCTTTTCAGGATGGCCTCTGGGGACAGCTGCCATACATTTAATCCATCACACAGGCAAATGAGGATGCAGAGCAATCAGGCAAGTGTTTATGCATCAAAATATAATTGGCTGAATTTCCAGAGATACAGAGCTTTAGAAGTAGATAGTATAAGCAAGCAGGCAGTGCAAGAAATCTCATAATCTGAGAACATTTCAAAAATACACATATCTCCTTGTAACTCACAGTTGCTTTCAAATGATTTACCAATATACACCTTGAGGGGGAAAAAATACCCCAAACCCCCAGGATAAGCACCAAATACAAAGATGACATTACTAAAATGATGCACATTATTTCATTGTTTTAGTACTTTCCCATTTAACAGACTGTTTTCAGCAAATTATTCAGCAAATACTATCATTGGTGGGTCAACCTACCAGTTAGAACTTGAACTGGCTTGAAGATGCTATTGGCACATCTCTCTCTTTGTGAGGGCAAACTATGTAGTAATGAGTTGTGGTTTTAAAGATGAAGGGTTGTGGTATTTTCTGGGGTCCCCCATGGCAGGGAGGAATGAATCTGACTCCATGTTCTTAGAAGACTTATATTATACTATATTATATAATACTATATTATATTATACTATGTTACACTATACTATATTACATCACGTTACATTAAAATGGTACTAAAGAATAGATAAAGGATGCAGACAAAATGTTACAAAGAATGATAATGAATCTCGTGACTCCTTCCAGAGTCCGACACAGCCTGACCCTGATTGGTCATTAAGTCAAAACAATTCACATGAAGCCAATCAAACAACCACCTGTTGGTAAACAATCTCCAAACCTCATTCCAAAGCAGCAAAACACAGGAGAAGCAAATCAGATAATATTGTTTTCCTTTTTCTCTGAGGCTTCTCAACTTCCCAGGAGAATGATCCTAGCAAAGGGATTTTTCCAGAAAATATGACAGTGACACAGGGTCATGCTGTTCTTGTGGCTGACTATAAGGACCAGGCAGGTTTGGTTTATAAAACAGAGAAAACAAACAAACTAACTAACAAACTAAAGGTTTTCTGATATGATTCTGTAGACTGGAGATGAATTCCCCCAATGAGTCAGTGGCAAAACTTCCAATAGCTTCAGCAAGGCTGGGCTCCCAAATGGCACTTTGAATTTCCACAGGCAGTGAAGTGTAACCTGGGCATGCAAACTTCAGCCCCAGAGAAGCTCTGGAAAACAAAGAAGTGAATCACTGTGTTGGACTTTGCCAGGCAGCAGCTGTCAAACATTCCCATGAATATTTGGTGGAAGGAATCTTGGCATACTGCTTTATTCGACACAAATAAATAATTCTGATCTGTCTTGGTGTGATAAAGTAACCCCCCCAAAAAAGATGTTTACAGCTGCATGAAATCATACTTGTCAGGGAACAAGTGTAAGAATTTTTAAGTTTTTAGCATTCACAATAAATATTCCCTAGTGGCATAAATTGTAGAAATTCAGTCATGGACACTGTAAATCAGAATTGCAAGTTTTTCCCTGAGATGCAATCCAGAAACAATTCCTCTGATTTCCTTCACTTATTTTGTCATCTTCCCAGGAGAGAGCTATTCTAACTTGCTTGCTCAGTAAACTGATATCTGAAAACTGGCTGCTAATTACCCTGTGTTTCAATTCTCAACTGGTGATGTGGGAAATCAAGTCCTGGTCTCCCATGTACAGTAAGATCAATAAGCTACCACCTAGACTGCTGAGACATGATGTCAGTATTGGCTGTTCTACAGAGCATCCCCCCTTGATTTGCCTCTAAATTGTAATGATAATGTGCTCTTAAATTATTCAGACTATTCAAATTTACCCTATTAAAAAAAAAAAAAAAAAAAAAAAAAACAACAACAAAAGAAAAAGGAATGTGAACCTGGTAGCTATAGATATCTGATCCCAGTAGAGTTTCCAGATTTTAAAAAGGGCAGAGTTATTTCAAAGTGTATCATACAAGCTATGTGTTTTCAGCTTTTAGGAAGACAACAAGCATGAATGATGGCTATTTCCTCATTTAAAATCAATAGATTTCGCCTCTGCAAAAATTAACTATGCAGATAAAAGCAAAAAGCATTGAACAGATAATCTTTCTGGAAAGACTGGGGTTTCTTTCTCATTTGGGATGGTTGTTACAGGTCTATTGAGTGCAATGGAGTTCAGCAAATTCACACAAATAGCAACTCAGATGCTCCTCCATTATTTGTGTCTTTGCTAAGTGGTGTCTTAAAAATGATTAAGACCTGACAAGAGGAAAAACTTAATAACTTTGTGCTTGATTTTAGCTTTTTATAGATAGTAAATACTAAGTCCTATATGTACTTAAAAACCTGATAGTTTTGGAAGGGGGTTTTTACAGCCTGGAGAAATAGGTAACCAAAGTGAATTCCCATCTTGAATTGCCTGCTGGGTTTTGCAGAAGAGAAAAAAAAAAGAAAAAGAGAGAAAAAAGAACACTTGCAAGGCAATAAAAAATAGCTCCCAAATGGCTGGAGTGGAATTTAAATTGCAACAGACCAGATTTAACCACGTTAAAAATTAAATACTGTTGCTGGCAAGCAGAATTTGCAAAGGCTTGTAAAATTATGGACCAAAAAGGCAGGTTAATCCATTTTCAGTTTCATAGTTTGTGATATTGTCTCGATTTTTAAAGGCATTTTCTGACATTGCTCAATTCCATTACGATGCTTTATAATTATAATCCTTTATTTGTGGTCTCTGTATCTACTCTAATGCTAAAACCTTAAGCCTCTCTAACACTAAGGTCATTATCTGATCTCTCCAGTTTATCCTCTCTGAAACGTTAACCTTATCCAGGGATCTCTTAAAGGGCCACACACATTTAGGGCCATGATAGCCCTGACTAAAAACAAATTCAGCCCTTTGCTGATTGTCCTGGGGTGACACTGATGGTCTTCTTGTGGTGGCAAAGCCATGCATGCATTACATGCTGTGGTAATGCTGTGGTGTGCTTGAATCCCCATTAGTTTAAATTTTGGGCACAAACACAGCACCCAAAACACCTAGAACAGAAAGTTGATTTAATCAGCTAAGCAAAACATCCAACAGATTATCAAGTTATGGATTCCTGTAGTTTTTGTATGTGGCCTTGCACCAGGAACAAGCCCAGGCACCAGCACAGGCTGGGCAGCAGCTCTGCAGAGAAAGACCTGGAGGTCCTGGTGGACAAGGAGCTGTCCTTGGGCCAGCAATGCCCTGGGGAACAAGAAGGCCAACAGGATCCTGGGCTGCATCAGGAGCTGCAGTGCCAGCGGGGCAGGGAGGTGTTCCTGCCCCTCTGCTCAGCCCTGGTAGGGCCAGTCTGGAGTGCTGTGCCCAGTTGTGGGATCCTCAGGATGAGAG
>JAHXMQ010012337.1:33662920-33701531 GCA_020466415.1 Ammodramus savannarum pratensis
AAACATGGAGTCAGATCCTCATCTCTTCCCTCATCTGAAAACACCTGTGAACACCATCACAGAGGGCTACTAAGGAGATTGGGGAACTTGAGCTCCTCACTTACAAGAAAAGGCTGGAGGAACTGGGTCTGCTTAACCTGAACAGAAATCTGAGAGGGGACCTCATCAAAATAGATGTTTTGGAAGGGTAGGTGTCAAGAGGATTGATCCAGGCTCTTCTTGATGTGCTGAGCAACAGTAGAAAAGGAAACAGGGTCAAACTGATGCACAAGGAGGTTCCATCTGAATGATGGCAAGAACTCGAGTATGTGAGTGTGACTGTGGAACAGATTGCCCTGAGAAGCTGTGGGATGTCCCTCATTACAGGGATTTCAAAGACTGCATGGGCACAGTCCTGAGCTGTATGCTCTGGGTGACACTTTCTGGGCCAGGTGACCACCCTGTAGTTACTTTCAAGTTTATCCCTTCTGTGATTCTGTGATCATTGGTGGCCCAAGCCCTGCCTGGGGAGGATGTTTTCTTCTGGTTATGAGAGCTTGAAGAGACAATCAACTCTAAGTAACTTACTCTAAGTAACTCATTAGGACACCAGAAGGATAAAATAAATTTGCCTGTTTACTTCCTTGGTACAATTCCAGGCAATTCCTCTGTGTTGTAAATCAAACAAGCTGAGCAGGTGACCAGCTTGGCTCAACAGGGAACTCCCCAAGAGGCTCAAAAAAAAAAGAAATTGTATGATCTTTGGAAACAAGGTCAGGATTTGCAAACAGAGCACAGTGCTGTGGTGTATTCATGCAGGAAGAAGACACAAAAGGTTTAATTAGAGTTTAAATTAGCCAATGATTGAGATAACCAAAATAATTTTTTTATGTGTGCAAATAGGAAGAGGTCTAAAGGCACCATTCTATGTCCCCTCCAACTTAAATAGTCTGTTGTATTCTGCTTTCTTTTAAAGAATTACTGAAAAAGAGGAGTACCAGGACTTTAGTTACCCTAATATATCATAAATAAAACAATTAATTCTCATTAACATTAAAATAAACAATTCAGGCATTTTTCACCAGCAGCCTAGAAGATCCTAGAGAACAAATGATTCTTTAAACAACCCAGTCATGTCAATGATCTATTTTAAGACAGTCTAAGTGCTACAGATCACAGCCTCCTGTTGTGGTCTATCCTCAATTCACATACAAGCAGTGGATGCATCTGACAAGCAGGACATCAAAAAAGGCGATGGGAATTTGACTCGATAACTCCCATGTTTTAGTGATTTTTTGCTTCTCATACAAACTATTTTCAGTGATTGAGACCTCAGGAGAAGTAGGCAAGCCTGGGATAGAAGTAAAAGCATGGTAAAGGGTAACATAATGTCATAAGCAGGTCAGTAAAATCTTTGGCTACTCTTTGTTTGCAATCCAATGTCCAGAAATCCCATTCCCTTTACTCTCACACATACCCGACAAATACTCAGAAAGAAAATTCACCCAGTTCTCATTCATGAAGAATTTCACCATCAGTGCTCCCTGGTCAGTGGAGAAGGCTCTGTGAAACCACCAGCAGAGAAGAAAGTGCCATGGCTGGGGCTCAGCACCTGGTTATGCTTCCCTGACAGAGCAGACACTGATGATTTCTGGGTCATGCCTTGGCCCATACATCTTGTACCACCTCCAAGAGCAAAATAAATTTTAGGTCAGATATCTCTAATCAGCTTGCTAAGCAGCTCTTCAGTAAAAACACCAGGGTCCAACCAAAAACACCTTTTAGAACATAAATTACTAACTTTCCATGGATTTATTTTTAATTCATTAGAAGATTTTTGCCAACAGAAGTATGCAGTTATAATACCTCAGAGGACCTATTTTTCTTCTCCTCAATGTTTTCATTATCTGCAGTGAGCTTCACCCCCATGCACATATTCCGCATGAACCACTATAATCACCAAATCCACACAAGGACTGACAAATAGGTACCACAGGAGATATAACCCAACTTAAGACCACAATAGACAAGAGAATGGAAGCAAAATTGATGAATTACAGTCCCAGAAAGCACCGAGGTAACTTTTCAAAGTGAAATATTTTGGGTTTAGATCTTTCACCGATATTTTTCTTGGGGGAAGAATATTTGCAGCAATATTTTAAAGATTTGTAAAGCAAAGTACTGAAGAAATGGCTTTAGCAGAGCTGAGAAAGGGAGTTTTGTTTTCCTGATGCTTTTTTTTTTGTTTGTTTTCAGTTGTACTTTCCGGCTGTAATTTTTTTTGCCCATGAGAACAACCTCAGGGTTTTTGGGTTTTTTTCCCTCCTACTTCTTTTTGGAAGACAATTAACCAAAACTAAGCTCGCTGTAAGCTCAGGTGGTGATTGCTGATTCAAACTTAATATGAAACCTCTTGAGCATTCCAATGGCTCTGTTCTGCTTCCCATGGAGAGAGGCAGCTGCTCTTCAGCACAAGACTTGCTCAACTTTGGCTTGCAAGCTTAAATGAAGGAAGTTGGGGCATTGGAGTGAATTCAGGAGAACGTGATGGAGCATAAAGAAAAGGAAGGAAAATCCAAAGCATCAACGTGGAATTCTCATCAGTGAGCCTGAGGTAAATGTGTGAACTGTAAATTTGTGTACTGGAAGTGCAAGGCTTGGAGATGTTTGGAGCAGTCTGTCATTGTATCACCTAAAGCTCCAAACCCTCCTGCTCTGCCTTGTTGAACTCCTGCCCAGTGGAGAAGATACTTCTATTCAAGCAGAGCAGAAGTTAATTTAAAAATTTAATGTGCAACTGCTTTTAGATAGTAATAAAATCCTTTTCAAAGCATTAAGTGTGCAGAAGAGTTGTAATAAATAAAAGAGCTTTCAGACTCACATCTCCAATTTCCTAGTATTTAAATCCCTATTGATGATGCCATAACTACCTCCACTTAGACCTTGTTTTGGAGACTGTGTGTACTACTGCAACAGCTCTTAAAACTTTCAGATCAAGTCAGAGGTTACCAGAGTGCTCAATAATTCAGACTTTACTCTCCAATTGTGCTCATGGCCACAGGAGAATGCAACAGGATCTCAGAGGTTGCAATTTGCAGTCCTTATTTGGGCTAAACCCACTTGGTATTCCCACTTCCAACAATATTTATGTTGTACTTGAATTTTCTATGTATTTTATTGTATTTCTGAAGGGTAAATCTTGGTATTAAAAGTTACAAGATAGTGAAAAAAATATTTATAGGTAACTTCAAATGGTGAATCCAAACAACATATAGGGACAATAAAAGACTCATCACAGGTCAAATTTTGAAGGGAAAACTTAATATGGGACCCTGATCATGGGAAATGGGAACATTTTTATACTACTTAATAAGGAAAATAGCAGAAGTTGTAAATTTACTAAGGAATAGGAAGCAAAACTGAGTATTTTCCCTATCTTATTTTCCTTAAGAACTAAAAGTATCCACTTCAGTAGAGATTATTTTTCTTATTTAAATTTAAAGTTTATGTCTGAAATTACATCTTGCAAAACACAAAAGCCACTGTCCTATCATGCATTTTGAGAGTTGATTAAACTTAAGCAATTCCTCTTTTCCTAAATGTTATGAAACAATTGCTCTGAAACATTAAGTCCTTGGGCATATCCAAAAGTATGTGTGATTTAGATTATCCCCTTTCTTTGTTATTAAAGTAATTCAAGTACTCACATTTCCAGATTTTGGTGACAAAAAAATTATTTGGTTTGGTTAGCAATTTTCCCCACAAATGTGTTCACTCTAATTTCTATATCTTGGATTTTTCTACTGAAAGTTTATTCAGAGGCTTAGAAATAAAGGCATTTATCCACACTTCTATTAAGAAAAGGACTTTCCTGGGGAAAGAAAAGTCGATATTCAGACTGGAGAACTCATTAGCACAAAACCTCCAAACTTAGTATTTAACTACGGATTCCCTTGTAAAATACAGTATTCAGAAACTGATTTTCTAGTTTTTCTGTGGCCATAATTAGCTGAAATCTTGTAAAGAAAAGGTGCACACAGGGATTCCTCCTCCACACAGATTACCTGATTGTTTCAGCTGCTGTTATTCTGCTGGGACGAAATAAGCAATAAACCAGAGCTCCTCCCAGCTACCTACTTCCACAATGGACAAAGACCTGTTTTCCCATTTAAAAGAAGGCTTATTTTTCTGAAGGCTTATTTATGGGCTGGGGACAGCAATTCTGCTGATATGTTTGTATCCTTTTTCTAAGCCCAGCTGTCCTAAATCACCTGAAGCCTGACAAACACATCCTTCCTGAGACACTGTGGATAAGAACAGTTCAGATAAAATCCCACTGCCCATCTCATTAAGGAGGGACATCTCCCCCTTTCCTCACACCCAGTCCTCTGTCCTGTGCTCTCAAGACCTCTCAATTCCATCAGTATGCTGTGGGCAGACACCTGAGCTGATGTCACTGTCATTTTTTTTCTGAAAAATCCCTTCACCAGGATTTCTTCTCCTGGGAAGCTGAGAAGCCTCAGCATCTCCATGTTTTGTTTCTTTGGAATGTGATTTGGAAAACTGTTTACCCAACATGTGAATTGTTTTTACTTAATAACCAATCCCAGTCCAGCTGTGTCAAGACTCTGATCGGTCACAAGATTTTATGATTCATTCTTTCCTAACCTTCTAATGTCTCCTTTCTCTTTCTTTAGTATATATATTTTCTTTTAGCAAAATATCTATCATAAAATAATAAAACAACCTTCTAAAAACTTGGAGTCAATTCTCATATCTCACTTCATCCTGAGACCCACTACAACACCACAACAATTACTAACCACAAGCTGACATCAAGCTGAAGTTTATGTGACTGCATTCATCTCTTGGGAATTGGTATGATTCCTGAAGCACAATAAAAATGGCAATTCAAATGCAAAATTTCGCTTAAAATCCAAATTGATTAGTGGGGTTTGGGACTTATTGGTAACCTAGGTTCAAGTGATGCCTAGAGAGGCTGGAACAGAGACTAGACAGAGTAAGAGAAATAAAGTAGTTATTTTTTAAAAAGGCCTTCAAAGGCTACACCTTGGGCAGTACAAGAGCCTGGCCCTGGCTCCACCAAGATGGATGGCGACTCACGAATTTTCACACTTTTACAAATTTTGGTCCATTTGCATATTGGGGTTAATTGGCCAGTTACAGCTTCAGTTAATTAAGTCCCATCCTTCCAGTTTTGCCCCCCTCAATTGGCTCTTGTTTGTACTTTTTGGGCCTGAAGCTGTAATGGTGTCCCTGGTTCTTGAACTGGAAAAGGATTGTTTTGTCTGACTGAACTGTGAGGAGAACTTGCTAACACTTTCTATGAAGTTCAGAATTATATACTAATGCACTACAGAAAAGTATCTAAGTACAGGAAAATATGAAAGCTAAAGCCTAAAGCATCACAAGCATAGTTATTCATACCTGTCACACTGCTTATCCAAATGCCAAATAGCTGCAAGAATTTTACACAGAGTATAATGCACCAAAGTTCTCTGAAAGCATCAGAGGTTTTTTGGCTTTCCCGTGGAAAGAAACAATGCTGCATTTCCTATTTTCCTGTTTTAAACTCTTTTGTTTCCTTCCCTCCCCTCTACTTAGCCCTGATGCCCTGTCCTATTAAGGGCTCCTTCCAGCTGTATACCAGCACAGACCATCTGTGTAATGATGATTTTATACATGGATTACTTTGAGCACAGAACTGCTGCCCACAATGGTCCCTCCCAGAACTCTCTCTCTTCCTTTTATGCTCCTGTACTTCATGTTTGTTTACATTGACCACACTCATGCTATTGGTGGCCACAGAGCAATAAAAATGTTCCACCAGCATTTATTAATCCATTGATAAATTATATGAAATCACTCTACAAAACCCACATTGCTTTTCAAGCTCAGTTATTATGGTAATACATTACTGGTGCTTACTTGTGTTTCTAATTCTCCTTTTTCCCCATGGGCAGCTGAGCCACTCAAGGAAATTCACTGCAATGCAAAAAGGAAACACAAGAAATCTACCTACTAGAAATGCTTCATTAGTATTTATTCATTGATTTCCTTTGTTTGAGAGAACAATGAACCAGAAATGCAATAGAGATTTTAAAAACAAGTTTAAATTCTGCTTTATCCAAACTAATGTGTTCCATCACCAATCTCAGCTGCTGTTTGCCAGAAAAACAACTCTTCACTTTAGGGGATTTGTTCCAACTGGGATATTGGATATATAAACCAAATATGAGAAATTATGCCATAAAGAACTTTCCTGTCTAAACAGATGTTGAAAGCAAAAAGAATCTGAGGGAGCCTGAATGTAAAGTACAAAGTGGCACTCAAATACTGGATGAGCCTTGCAGCCATTTTGAGAATAAAACTAATTTTCACATTTTGAACTAAATGAAAATATTTTGGCAAAGCATTAACCTAAAATTATTTTTTTATTAATTGAATGGCTATTTATTAGGTAGTAGGTATCAACCACAGGAAAATAATCAAGTATTTTAAAACATAGTAAAGGTTTAAGAAGTTCAAATAAATGACCAGTATGTATAGATATTCAGTGAATTTGTTAAGTGTTAAATGTTAAAAAATTCTCAGGTGATTTCTTAATTTAAAGCAATGAAATGTCCTTGGGACTTAGATGTTAAGTTTACTGAATAACTTCAAGTTTCTGACTGAAAGGATATTTGAAGAAATTTAGTTTTAGTTTACCTTAGTTTAACTTTTCAATGTATTTCTTGATGAAAATACAGAGATAGAACCAGAGCAGGGGTCTATTGAAAAATAAATTATTTCTATATTATGTTTTAACTATTTTAATTTTTATACAATTTCTATAATTTTCTATGTAAAAAGGATTCCTTTCAAACTTTATGTTGAATTCCAAGGATTTCAATACCAAAAGTTTTATTTATTCCAAATTTTCTTTTCCCTGATAAGATTATTTGTTTTGAAATTAACTATTTAACTTGAATTTTTAAGTTATTTAGCCATGGATCCTGAATTTTTCAACAAACAATAAAAATCCCAACCAAACCTTAATAATTTTATATTACCCATTCTCATCAGACCCAAAAATTAATTACAGACAACTCAGCTCAAGAAACTTGTGACTTGCAGTAGAAGAAATATATTCATTACCCAGATTAGAAAACCTGTCTCCTGGTACAAATTTCACATCTATTCTCATTCCAAATTTTGTTATAGTTTGCCCTAAATGATACACATTTCCCAAATTCTGAACTTTATGAACTACTATTAGTCCTTCTTAATAAAAATTGAATACATTTTTTGTAATAGTTCTGTTTTTCCTTTATACTCCTCAGATTTGCAAGCACTTTAAGGTTGTGTAGGGTTCATAATCTCAGCTTTCAGTGCCTTCTTTGCATTTGGAAATTTAATTGCCACAACTTTCAAAATTTCTTTTACAGCAATCAGTCATGACTATTTCTCAAGACTGGGCTCTTTAATTTCAAAGAAAGATATTGAGCTGTGGTTTTGAAATATACAATGGATAAAATGTCAGCAATCCAATAAACATTCTGGAAAGAAGTAACAAAAAATATCAAACTCCTATTGAAATTCTTAGAATTGCACAATACACAATAGATACAGGCTGCTATAAAAACTCAAACAGCTGCATTGAAGCTCAGCAACCCATGACCATAATAACATCATCTTATTTTTTAATGGACCCTACCAAAGTTTTCTGATTGTGATTCTCAAACATACTCCTGACTGAACTAAAAAGAAAAAAAAAATTGTTTTCAGTGAAATCAGAACTCATCAACCATTGGAGCTGTAATTCCACTTTTGTTCCCCACCATTTTAAAAAAGATTATTTACTGCCTGTCCCTGCCTCAAGCATCAGATCAGAAACTATTTTTTTCCTTATCAGCTTCTCCAGACAACAAACTATTTTTCCTGAGGAAATATCAATCCTTTAAATTAAAACTTATTATTTATAAGCATACATAATAAATACTTTCCTGTTTGTTCTTACAAGGCACAGATTTTATTGGCTGCATTCATAGAATAAAAATTCACCTGAATAGGTACTAAGACATATCCTGAAAGGTTTAATCTGTTTACTTTACCTAAATGTATTTCCTCTAGAAAATAACCTGTTAATAACACAGCAAACTATTCCAGGTGGTGATTTAATTGAAGTTGTATAAAGAAAAAGAAAACATTTCTGGTTTATAAAGGGAAAAATGGAAATAGGTATTTGCTTCTCCATTTATTTATTATTAGTACATATTTTTTAGTAATACATAGAGGAATGTATCTGAGCCTTTCTAGGCACTTTGCATGCAAAAGTACAAAGAAATATGTTGCAATTTTAGTTGTTATGCTGCTGGGCTGAAAGCAGGAAAGATTGTTTTTTCCACCCATCATGGATTATAAAGGAGAATAACCTAAAAGGTGGATGCTCATGCTGTTCATCTGCATTTTTCCCATCCATTATACTCTGCCATTTGTACAATTCTGACCAGTTTTCTAAAACATCATTTTCAAATGTGTTGAATAGAAATTTTCTTACTAAGTTCATCACAAAATACTTTCTTGAAATATTTGAAATAATATTTTCAATTAATATGAATTTCTAATTCCAGCAGAAGCTAATGGACAAAAATTATTAAAACTGAGGACAAAATATTATTCTTTTTAGGAAAGGAGGGACACAGCACAGAGAATACTTTATAAATGAAGAATACAGAGAAGATTGAGGCATTTTAAGACATATGTCTTGCAATCCTCCATTCCACCTTGCCCCCAAAATTTCTTTCACATACTGCATATAAATCTGTATAAAAGTCTTGTGCATCAGGCTGGCACAATGGTTTGTTTTTACAGCATCATCATGACTTTTATGACTGAAAAATAAAAAACAGATTTCAAAACCAGGTACAGTTATTAAAATATGATACAGCTCTGACAAGATGTTAAATCTTTCAGCAGTATCACAGCAGTCATCACAAGTCTATAGAGGTGACTAACTCTAACATGAAGCATCATAATTCTTTGCTATGACTTAGTAAAGTGACTTAAAGGCTTTCAGAATTACATCTGATCATTTGCTAGTCTAAATTACTTTGAACACATCCAGGAATTCTGACCAAAAATACTTCTTGCAAAGCAGGTCTGCTGTACATAGGAGAAAAGTCCCAACATATTGTGCCAACCACAAGAGAGTTCCTTTTGTGAAGGCATCCCCTGCTTTTCTAGAAATCAGTCTCCTGTCTCTCAGTTGTCATTTGCAGGTAGGGAGCAGAAAGTCAAGCACAGATAGGTAAATGGGTTAATTTCCAAAAACACTGAAGTGAACAATAAATTGCTTTCTTTTTCTTCTTCTCATTCAAGAGAAAGGGCTTAGTAAAACCTGAAAGTTTCAGAAAGGACAGGTCAATGTAGTATAACTATGAATCCATGGAGATGTAAAATTTCTCTGAGTATTAGAGACTTTTTTTATTGTTTGAAAGATTGCTTAAATACAGCAAGAGAGTCCAATTAAATTTGGTACCTGTGGGACTGGAAAAGGATGAGAAATCCCAGTGAAGTTTGGCGGAGTTGAAACAAGGACATACAGTGAGGTATGGGCTATATGGGTTTTTTAGTACTTTTAGCTAAGCCTAAAAGAATGAATGAACATAAAAACCTAGAGAACAGAAAAAAATGAGATGTCCCAATTGTGTGATCTTACAGTGCCCAGGTGGCATAAAGTGCCAACAATATGGAAAATAGGAGTCATTAAAAAAAAAAAAAAAACAAATAAAGGAGAAAGGCACTATGCTGCTGACCACAGTGACAAGTTTTATTCCACATTTATCCACCAAATTAGCACTGCAGGCTCTCCCTGTTCATTAAGGGCCAAACCAAGACAGTTCGTTGTACAAACATAAGCAAATGGAAATTCCTTTCATTCACTATAGAGTGGATTTGCATAATGACCAAGTTCAAAACTTAGCCAAGAATTATTGTAATTTAAAAATCCCTCAACTTATAGCTACTCAGCCTCCACAGATCTACCATTTATTACACAAGAATCAGCATTCTCAAAAGGATTAATAATTTTTGCCATGTGCAAAATGGAAATAGTGAAGACAATCATTATGCTGCAGCATAACACAGCAAAGAGAACAATTCCAGCTTTGGAATAAACCACTGAACTATTAGTTACATTAATTGTCATTTCCACCCTTTCTTGAATAAACAGAGAGGGAAAAAGAAGTATCAAGGTGTGCTCATCTCAATTAACAACAGATTCACATACATGTGAAGAGAAGGAATAAAATAGCTTGAGATCCAAAGACAAAGACAAATTACCTTTGTGGTATCATTGTTCACTGTGGTAATATTGCACTAGAAATACCAGCTGTGCATCCATGTTTAATTTATTAAAAATCAAATTCACTATGTGTAAAACCAACCAAAAGTAGAAACCAAAGAAATGTGTCTATTGCATTTTCTGCTCATATTTCCCTTTCAGGTCTCAGATATGTAGCATTTTCAGTCAAGTTTCCAGCTGTGTCTATTTCACAGATGAAGTGTAGCAATAGATACAAAAGCTATTATATTCTAGTAATTCTGCATTTCTGGTTTCCAGCTCTAATTTGAGGGCCATCATTGAATTAAATGCACTGTCATTTTACACGTATCAATCTGATATCTTATTAATCTTTTACTTTGAATGGGGAAAAGTCACAGAGAATGTTGGCACCCCTCAATGCAGAAGAGCCAAAGGACTGGATACAAAATTTTCTGAGCTGACAAATTCAAGACCTAGAGCTGACTTTCCCAAAGACTGTCCTTCCATTAAAAAGCTGAATCTCAGTTTTGATTTGATCTTTTTTTCAGATGTATTTTCCCCAGTCTGTATTTTTTCAGAAACAAAAGTTTTCATTGTATTCATCCTAACATTGTTTTGCTGAAGTTACTCACTACAGAATTCAGTGTACGTCTGTAACAAATTAACTTTTCCCGGGGTGCACAAATTTATATTTTTAAAACAGAAACCACCTGTCATGAGAATTCCCCCTATGCCAGGGTTATATTTAAGATTCTCTCACAAACCTTCCTCAAGGACATTTAGATTATGATTATTCTGAATAATTCTGCAACCATTCCCTCAGGACATTAAGGATCTAGCTATGCCTACACATTGCACTCATTCTCCAAAAAGTTCTTTAAATAGGCAGAAATAGAAGCCTCAAATCCTAATTTAGCTCTTTCTTCCAAGGACAGTGAGCCAGTGCTTGGGAGTGGTGACCCAGCTCCACACAGAGACTTGTGATTGGCCAAAATCACCAAGATGCATGCACAGAGTCATTAATAGCCGCAAAACTACACCAAAAATTGCTGCTGCTCCACCCCACTCAAAGTAATGGGCTTGGAAATCTCACATTCCTCCTACTTCATATGGAGAATCATCCAACTCCAGGACAAACACAGCCCTGAGTGAACGTGCATGTAAATAGTTGGATTTTACACTGAAATGAAGATATTTTCTGCAATAAAAAGAAGACAGAAAAGAGAAAAGGAGAGAATTGTTAACACTTCATTGTCATTTGCCATCTGGCTGAATCCAACAAAGAAGCTTTTAATGCAAACCCAAATGTCTAAATTTAGTCAATAAAAGAAAAAACTGAAGACCTCTTCAGCACTGCAACCAGCTCCCACAGTTGCTCATGACAGAAGACACAAACTCCCCTTTTATTGTGCCAGAGAATGCAGTAAAAACTAACTATTCCAAAAGTTTGGAATATGGGCTGCATATAAACGTTTCCTTTTTTTTTTGAAAACAAACAATGTAAAATGTTTTTATAAATATAAAAACAAATATGAGGAAAACTTATAAGTGCCCTTTTCAAGAGTTCTCTTTTTCAGCTTAAACTTGTGGAAATATTTTCCATGTTCAGACATTTTATGTTGGCAAAAATGACCCAAAGGGAAAGCAGCACAGAGAGAAAGAATCAGATTTTTTTTTCCTCCAACATATTACTGCAATATCCTTAGGAAACAGCAAATAAAAACTCCTAGAAAGAAATAAACTTCCTGAATCCTTTATATTTGTCCTGTTGCAAGAAACCATGTCACATATTATTCATGAACTTGAAAAGATCCATCTTCAGCTATTTTGAGTGTTTTGCTTCTATTTCTCTTTTCAACTCTTAACAGCTTTGCTCTGGAAGCAACACTTTCACTTTGAAATTTTGACACCTTACTATGTAGTTTTTTAAATGTGAAAAGTACAGTTTATCTAAATTTCCTTGTCACTTTAAGCAAAAAGATACTGAGAATTCAGCTAAAGGTGTTGGAAGCTGGGGGCTGGAGGCAGCATTTCTTCAAAGTTTGAGACTTTGTCATGAGAAAAAATAGATTTTTTTCAGCATCCATATTCTAAAGGAACATCTTTTTTCCCTCCCATTAAAAAGGAATAAAAAATAAGAGTTTTATTTAGGACTGTCCTAGTAATGAATTATTCTCTCTGATCTGCAGAGACATAGACAGCTTACCAGAAGTGAGATGGCAGGAATTGTATTTCTAATACATTGGAGCAAGATAACATACTACATAAAACAGCATTGCTGTTGAAGCAGCACTGCTAGAGATGGGAAATAGGTATTTCCCATTATTAGGGGAAAAAAATAAAAGAAAGAAATGTTATTCCTGCTAACAGAAGCATCAGCAGTGATTTCAATATACTAGTGCATGCTCTGGCAGTTAAATTTTTAAAATACATACTTAGAGTCAAACTCCGCCAGTCTTTAACCAGGATGGGAAAAGGCTCATTTTAAACTGATCTTCATTGCAAGCAAGAATGTAAATACATACTTGAAAGGAAATGCCCTTCATGGAGAAAAACATGGAAGTGCACTATGCGCTAAATAACTAAGAGGTATTTGTAAACTCATATTACCACATGTCGCAGACATCTTTTATGGAAAATCCTTTCCTTAAGATTTTTCCTCCTGAGAAGCTGAGAGGCCTCAGGAACAAAATGCAAACATTGATTATCTGCTGCTGTGGAATGCAACAGGTGCATCTGTGATTAGCCCGTGTTGGATGTTTGTAATTAATGGCCAATCACAGTCAGCTGGCTCGGACAGAGAGCTGAGCCTCAACCCTTTGTTATAATTCTTTGCTATTCTATTCTTAGCTGGCCTTCTGAGATGAAACCTTTTCTTCTCTTCTTTTAGTATTGTTTTAATGTAATATATATCATAAAATAATAAATCAGCCTTCTGAAACATGGAGTCAGATCCTCATCTCTTCCCTCATCCAAGAACCTCTGTGAACACAGTCACAACCATACACAATAAATTATAACAGAAGTCCTATACCTGAACAAGACTTGTGATCAGATCATGTGGCAAGGTAAAAGGGATTCATGAACTGCCCAACCACAAATGTATCCTGTAAGCAAGAGTGTTTGCCTTCATAAAAATGGAACAGAATTATAGGTCTTACTATTGAGAAAAAGACTGGATACTCCCAAGGAGCAGCCAGTAGATGGATAATCAATTGCTAATTGTCTTCAATTGTACATGGAATGAGGCATTAAAAGGAAGATTTAAGAGACATCATAAAGGGACAAAAGCTTTCCTTCCTTTTTCACAAGACTGTCACAGACTGAAGAACAACTAAGTCAGTAATGGCTTTGAAGCAAACCTGTCCAGAGTTTCAAAAGAGCTCGCACCCTTAGGCTCAATATCACAAACTCCATGCACTACCTAAATAATCATTAAAAATATATATTTTTTCACTCTAAAAGGTGATATGGTACAGCAAAACTGCTCCAGATGTGTCTTAATCCTTCCAGTCTCAAATAACTACAACAAGCAGAGCAAAGTCATTTCAACTGATCTTTGTGACAGAAGAAAGAATTAGAGGAAACAAAGATCGTGTTCAGGACAGGAAGCCTGGCTTCAGAAAAACCTTGACTGGGCCCACGAACTTCTGACAAAGTGCAAAAGAAAGTCTTGCTTTGAACCAGCCTGTAACTAGAAACAACTGGGCACACACATGAAAAATAGAGAATTTTCACTCATACTTTCTTTTTTTTGTAGTTAATCACAAAACCACAGAAGAAGGGACAACGACTAAGAGATTTTCAAACAGGAATTAGAGTGAAAGTCGTGGTACAAAGAAAGGTTGTGTGTCTTACATACAGCTGCTTAAAGAAAGAATCAAACAGAAAATGTTGCTGAAATTCAGCCTTTCATTTACTTCTGGGAGCAGATCACTGAAGAGAGAAAAGCTGCAGAATGTTTTTATGTTTTAAGGAAAAAGGAACAACTAACCACAGCCTACTGAGCACAGTATCAGAAGACTGTTAGAAAAGATCCAAGTTCCTTTGACACTCTTTTGATTCCCTTAGCTTATGGAACATTTGTTACTTATGCAAATTTTTCTGACAATCACCAGAAATTAAACCACTAATGATTTCAAATTATTGTATTACCACTAGGGGTAATTTGAGCATGTCATAAGACTGTCTCCTAGTATATATTTGAATTTTAGAAGTGTTGCCATAATCAATATTTTACTGTGCTTTTTTGCTTAGCACTAGAAGAAAATAAAAAAGAAACCTGACTGTAGCTGAAGAAGTTTTCAAATGTATTCTGCTTTATATTTTTATTTTTGATCAACCATACTACTAATGCATTTTAATTGGGGTTAATTTAATCAGCACAAACTTTTGGCCTATAATTTCTGTTTATCAGAATGAAGATTCCATAAATCTGTTTTAACAAAAGCAATACTGAGAACAAATGTGTTTGGTCCATATAAATAGATGTGTCTCAAAAATACACATTGCATCTCTGATCATTGCATTTTTTGGAAAGCCTGAGTGCCTGAAAAGCTGAAATTTTCCTTGTGTTATGTACAAAAAACCCTGAGAATATAAACAGTTTTCTAATTCAAATATATTTTAATGTCACTGTGCATTTATAAGTGATTATTCAAATCCTCTAGTTCTCCTCCACGAAAGATAAAAATGCAAGCTTGCATGGAATAGTTGGCTTTTCAGGGGGAAAAAAAGGACATATTTTCCACATTAAAACAATGGCAATTTTATCCAAAAATTGCATTGAAATTGCTAGCTTTTTTTATTCAAGTGATAAAAAAATCAAAACACAGTAGGCTCTAAAGAACAGTCAGATACTCCAAAATCTGTACTCAGGACCATTGATGGTGAGCTCCATCTAGGCATACTCCTAAGAGAAGTGGTGAGCAGATTTAGCATCACATCACTCAGATCTGCAGAGAAGTTCAGAGACAGCAAAGCTGAGAGACATCAGTCCTGAAGCCTTGAAAAATCAGCACAAAATTAAACAGCCTGATTTTGGCAGCAGCAACCCTGTGCTACTGGGTTAACAACAACATTTTGTCAGATCAAAGTGTTTTGTGGATATATTTTTTTCACCAACAAGTCATAATCTTTCCACTGATAGTTAAGGCTTAAAAATTCCTCTTTCCAATTACTGCAAATATATGCCACAGAATATTTTAAAAGTAGCCAGATCCCAGTTCACATTGATATTCCAAAAATATGCTCCCTCTGCTGAATTCTGTTGTTTGACCTCATTCCTGGAAAATTGTGCTAATAACATCTTGACTGTAAACAGACACCAACAACTGCCAGGGAATGCAGCAAACAATAAATGAGGTCCAATATCCTCTGCTATTTCAGGTTTAGCCAGAGCCACAGAGATCATAGCACCTGTACTTCCAGAACACAACAATCATTTTAGATTCCATTTACAGATGAGTCAGGCTTTTCATTCTTACCCTTCCAAAACCTGTATTTTGAAGCAATTAGCCCCACAAAGCAGTTAATAAGTCTGTAGACTACATATCAGTAACTGTATCTACCTGGAAGTGAGAGGAGACACTTTTTAGGAGCTTCCCAATGACAGTGCAGCTCTGCATAATGCCAGCAGAAAACTGTGCCTTCAAGGCAGTAATGATCCTGTCAGCAAGACAGGAAAGAAATTTAAACTCTGCTATAGCTAGAGAATGTAAAAGAGCACTGAAGAGAAAAAAAAAATAAATTAAAATTTAAAAAAAAAAGCTCTTGAACATAAGAGCTTTGGTTTTGGTCCCTACTTGAGGATGAAATTGCAAAAGTTTTATGCAAAGTATATTTATATAAAGGGTGATATTGCTAATCTACAGGGGTAAGCAATAACTGATGTTTCTTTAAGAGGTTTAGGACTAAAAAAACCTGAAGTGACATTAAAACTAAAGCTGTCTAAGTGCTACATGTAGTGTGCTTAAGAAAACCCAGGAAGATAAGGTGGTTTAGTTTTTTACTGAGCTCTAATGAAATTGAGCACATTAAACGACTGCTAGGTGCAATCTGCTGATCCAGAACCAGATGCAGAGCACATTGGAGTTTCCTGTCAAGTTAATGAGCTGCAGATCAGACCCATGGGAGGTCTGGCCTGCAATGTTGACACTTTCTGTCCACTGAATGCCAGAAGTATCTACTGTATTTTTTGTTCTTTGAACTTGTTTTCCACGCTTAGCTTCCTCTTTGACTCTATAATAAAATACATTTAGAACATCTTCATACTAAGACTTGTACTGAGAACCATGCACCTTCTCCACATCATGCCTAAATATCAGATTTAGATTAACAACAGAGTCGCTTCTCACCCACAGGGTCACATCCCATGAGAAACTCCAGAGCTTTACTGAAATTTTGTAGAGCCCACTGGGCTTGTGCTTCTCAACTTGAAATACAGTTTCAAGAGAAAAAAGTGTGTTTGCTTACAGCAAAGTAGACTTCTTCCAAAAGATTAAAGTTAAACTTTGTCTATTTGAGTGCCTCCAGGGACTTTGCAAATAACTGACCTTCGAGCTTGTCAGCAAAGCTGAAATATTGGATCCATGCAGATGTTGGACAGTGGATTCTATCCAGCCTTCAGCTCACAGACTCCACCATAAAAGATGTGCTAAATGAAATTCTTTTCAGGTGGATAGTCAAGATTTCTGAGGAATCCTGTGTTTTGGATTGAAGAAGGAAAATAAAATGTCAGTTTGTAGAATACCTTTTAACAGAGAACCCTTTTTTTTCTGCTTGAACACCTTGCTAGACCTGCCTTTCATGGGAATTGCAAAATGATTTCCTGGTGAATTCCTGTACTGCCTTCCAAGCTTTTTTTTTTTTTTTTTTTTTTCCTGTGGAGTAGATTCCTTCTAAACACACAAGATATCCCAAGGGACACTAATCCCAACCAGGCTGTGATGTCTTTGTCATTCAATGAGTGTGGGCAGAGATCTTTCATCATAGGGATGCTGATGATTAGCTGACATTTGGGAAGTGCCTGTGGGGAGGACAAATTTAATATTAAAAATCTGTGGCATGGCTTAAGAGAGGTTTATATGAGTCAGTGCACTTTCATCTGTAAAAATATGGACCTTTGTCTTCAGGACAATCCTTTCTGAATGAACAAGTTGCTAACATTTTGATGTAAGAACTGTTTAAATTGGCTTGTGTAGTCACACAAATGAAGAAATGTATGTGCAGTGATAATATGGAAATCTGCCATTTTGCTATAGAGAGAGAGGTACAATTATATTTGCTAGAAAAGTAGTTAATGGGGCATAGCAAAACTTTAAGCATCCTCCTCATACTTGCAATAGGTAGCTGCTTGTTGGGTTTGGGGTGAGGATTTGGGGTTTTTGTTTTTTGGAGGGCTGAGTTTGGTTTCTTTTCTTTTTTATTTCACTAAGTGTCCCAGTCACTCTAACAAAAAGACAAAGCAGAAATGCAAAACAAAAAAAATAATTACTTCTACCAATAACTTGCAAAAAGCAATGCAAAATCCAGAAGCTGTAGAAGATGGCAGCTCTGCTTGCATGGCCACTGAAGGATTTTTAGTGGCACCTCTCCTGTCACCATGGCATTTTTATCAATATAATGATCACTTCCTTCAAAATCTTTCCTGCTGAATCATTCTGCTTTCATTCACTCTGTGTGCTTGTGCACTACCAAAATTGTTATAAATCACTGCAACTTAAAGCATTATTTCTATAAATATAGGCAAGACCTAACGTGTTAAAAACTTGAATTTCTACAAGCACATGTAAGTTTTGACAAAGATTTCAACAAAAGTTAGAATTTCTGGCTAAAATCAAGGCGGAAAATTACTGTTTCCATATCATCCGTGGGAGTTCCTGTGTATCTAGTTATCTTGCAGGATCTGCTGCTGGTTTTCTCACATTTTTCAAATTTCTATCTTGATAGAATAGCAAAGGTTACTAACTCTTCATATTATTGATGTCAAATACAGAGAATGGAGAGGACTTCTTGCCTTGACTTAGCATGTTCATGGAAATCAAAGCTTTGGCAAACTTAAATACCAATATGAGAATTTATACTCGTGTTGTATTACTCCTAAGTAATACAGGAAGAATTTTACTAAGTAGCATTGAAAAGATGTAAAATATTCATATACAATTTATTCAACTGTTTATGAGGAAAGCCTGATGATAGAATAATTTTGAATAAATATTTTACACATTGATTCAGCTAATTTATAAATAACAAACTTAACTTGTTAATATTTTATTCAATGCAAAATGCCAGAACTCACTGGATACATTTTATAGAACATAATTCATATATATGTAATTGCATATCACTACTCCAGGATTCAAAACAATATTTTTCACTGCTGATATTAAATTAGTAATGAATTAATATATGTTGGTTTTCCTTGGTTTTATTTTTAACCTATTTGTCTGTGTTGGATAGGGGCTTTCACCTTTTTAGTCACTTCTTACAAAGAAGCTTCTTATATAACTATAAAAATCATGTTTCCATAGTCAAAAATAATAGCAACTTTGTCCAGACCTTTCCCCTAACTCAGAGTAACAGCAACTGGAAGTGAAAAATTAGCAACCTCTTAGCTAATGGTAAAAATGTACTCAATTGAATGACCTATGAGAAATGAAGTGTACAAATTAATTAAAAATTAAAAATATCAAGGAAAAAGGTCTGCCACTTGGTGTTGGGCCAGTCAGGGATTGAAGTATAGGAAAAACATGGCAATGATGCAAACTTCCATCAAAATGAGAATAATAAACTATCAAAAATAACACAGAAGGAACAAGGGCTAAGGAACTGCTTTCTGGATTTGGATGTAGGTCTGATACATCCTCATTCCCCAAGCTCAAAAAATATTTTCAATTGAAGATAGCTATAAAGCTTATGATATGGATAAACAGTAACAGACCAAATGGAAAATAACTCCAACAGCTGGGGATATCTGAGGTTATGAAGATTGTAAAATAAATATTGAGAAACTGTTGAAACCTAAACCACTTAATGAGTATTAATATTGTGCCAGCTTTCACAATAAAGAAATAGAATGATGCAATTAATAAGTAAAGGCTGAGATATTTTCAAAAGAAATACTTTCAGCAAAATAATTCTGATTTCCCTCTTCCATGTTTGGGGAGTTATTTTTTTAAAGTCTGTATATATAAATACACATATGTGAGCTTTTACATTTGATATAGTAATACCCAATATTTATTAATATAAAAATATAGAAAGATGCAACATCAATAAAAAACACAAAATACAAACCAAAAACCACCAAATAACTGACTAATCCTCCAGTGAGTGGAACGACAGGACAACTTCTACAAAGATTTCAAAGAGACAAGGTTTCTCACTATTTAACATTTTCATGCATGTCCTGGGCAACCAAACATTGTCTATACCAAAGATAAATGTCATTCATTTCACTTGGTATAAAACTTCTTGTGAGATCTTGATTGTGTTCATTAATCTATGGCCAAAAATTATAAGGAGCTTTTCAATACTATGGGAGCTTTTCCTAACAAGTAGAGATTGTAAAAAATGGTTCTTTTGTTCATTTTGACAAGATGCCTTGGCAAGAAGGTATTATGGCCATTAGCACCATATTCTTGAAACTTGTCAACCAAATGTGCCTTTTGGAATCAGATTCTACCAAGCACTAATCTTCACTTTATCATTTTGATAAAGATTTTAACAGCTGCACATATATTTTTCATTAAAAGATACCCTCGACCCTGTAATCTATGGCCATAATATTGGATTCAAGCTTAAAATGTGAATTAAAAAAAAAAAAAAAAAATCCCCCTGTTCTGGGGAATTAAAATTTAGCTTAAATCAGACATAGAGGAAATGGAACCTGGGCTTTACTCATCTCCCAGCAGTGTCATCTCCTTTGCTGAAGCAGTCCTGCTGAATTTTTAGCTTAAATGTTGGCACAGAAAAAAGTTTTAAAATACTGCCAGCTATTTGAAAATTAAATTGTCCTTCTACATTCATGCATATCTTAATAGCATTATTCATTTCTTATTCACATTAGAGTTCATCCTAATGCATAAGCATTAAAGCCTCAGCTGCAGTTTCAGCTCTGCTGTACACAGCTAGGTGTTGGATATAGATCATAAAAAAAAAGTTTCCTGCCTCGAGGGATGGGGAGATCAAGACCTTTACCCTGCACAGGCTCATTCAGAAAATTAAGTTTCATTAGCTGTGAGAAGAGTGGCAACAACATACAAGCCTGCCTAACTCATCCATCCCAAATTTTAGTTAAGGAAGTGGTCCCGATGATCTCAGTGGAGCTGCTCACGCAGTATTATGAATTTAAATGCCAGTATGTGTATTTGAAAGATCAAGGTCACAGGCATTTTGTTTCTTCCCTTTTCCACTGCACATGATTTATGCTTCTTCTAATGGTGAGTTGTCAGACAAGAAGTGCTGCAAGATGCATTATTGTCCAAAGTGCTCCTCTGGTCCCCCAGGTGTGTGGTGTACTGTGAAATGTTGGCTTGGGATAATTCAACAGCACATCTCTCCCTGGCTTGCTTCTAAGGCTGAAAAATGAATTTGCATTGCTGTACTTGGATTTTGCCACTATCCTTCCTCTGCCTGACTCTCTGACATGTTCTTTTATACATTAATGACCCAAATGGAAGGCAGGACACATGCAAAGAAACTTCTCTTCAGATGACAATTTTAAGTTTCAAGTGTTGCAAATACCATGACACCATTTTAAATAATGTTTCTCTGAGTTCTAAGCCAAGGTCTGAGAGGTTTGCATAAAATCTGGTATTCCTGGATTTGTTTCCCATCATATTTGCCACATATCATATGTGCTTCAATTTTCTTTCTACTGTAATGCTTTTCAACCAAAACATTTGGGGAATAAAGTATATTTATATTACAAAAGCTTTTAAAAGTTTTATAAAAGCATCTATTTATGAACACCATTAAAGGCAAGCCCTATAAGTTAATGTTGGTTCTCACATAAGGAGGTTGACAAGATTGGGTTGTTTTTACCTAACTGGTAATATTTACCTTCATTATAGAATTTTCCAGTGGAAGAGAAGTACATGGGAAAAGTGCAAGAAAGGCCAAGATGCAACAGAAAATATTTAGTGTTTTGACAGTCTTCTGCTCATGCAGTACTACTTCATACCTGAATTTTCACCTGCATTCAAGAGAGTATTTTTTCTATTGAAGACAGTTTGTGCTGTATCAAATAGTTGTATGTGAAGTGAGTAACATCCATTTTGGCTTACAGAAGTAAACACTAAACTGGAGTTTGAGAATTTCTAAGCAAAAAATATTTCAGTTTAATGTTCCACTTCTGGGATTATGACAGTGAAATCCCAAACCATATGTCCATATTATGTTATTCTAATACAAGTTTCTGAATTGGCTTTCACTACATTGCTTGTGTTCCATTAGAGACTCAAAAGAATGTATCACTAAGCTGAACTCTAAGAATCAGTGAGTAAATATCTGCCAATATGTATACATGGCTTTTTGAAATAATTATTAAAACTTATTTCATACCAGTGAATTGAAACATCTGACAGTATATGCTATTTGAAGGTAAGAAAAAAACAAAGAAAACTAATCCAAACTTTTTCATCAGTCTCTGAAACCCGTGAAAATTTTGATTAGCAATTATTCACAGAGGTAAATTACTCAAGTGCTCCTTAAAATAAGCTGTCAACAGGAAAGGGATAGATATACTTGGCAGACTCATGAAATAGGGTTAAGAATTAAAATTAGCAGTGCAATTTATCATTCAGATTACTAAAGATGAAACAGTGCAAACAAAATCTCACAAAATTTGGCAGGGAAAGAAAAGGAACAATATAACTGCAGAAAAGAAATCACACAAGGTATTCTATTATATTTAGTGATGGTACTTGCCTAATTAAAAAAGAGAAAAATTCAATCTTCTGTGATCTAAAGTAAATAGAAGAAGGATAGAAAATGAGATGATCTACATTACTGATATGAAAATGTAGTACTGCAGTGATATGATTAAAAACACACATTCTTACACATGCATACTCTTTATACACTGATACAGAGCTAGGTGTATTGCAAATATATTACCTGGACAATTCTTCAGCACATGTAAGAAAAATTACTTTTATTACATGATCAGGGTTTATTTATAGGGCTCTTAATTAGAGTAAAATTACCAAACCATCCCTCTGAAAAATGAAGCTGTTCCTTTATTTGCAAAAAGATTGTTCTCATGGCAAATATGACCATAGAATGCCACACCTGATTTCCACAGAGCCATTTTTAGTGCAATTGTTGGGTTTCAATAAAAACATTCTCCTGTCTGCTGTTCAGTCCTTGTTTTTGTTGTCACCATTGCCATCCCTGTCTCTCTGCCATTATTCTGAGGGGACACCAGGGAGGGGAAACCACAGCACAAGTCCTTTCTAAAGCTTCCAGCTTATCCTTCACTCAGGCAGCTCACCAAGGCAAACATATCAAGCCCAAATTCTCTGTACTGCTTTCCACACCCTAGTGCACTCATGGGATCAGCAGCAGGTGGTTTTCAGTAGGAAATTCAATAAAATAGTGACAGAAAGTACTGGGGCCCACATATCCCACACCTTATTCAGATTTTATACAAAAAGAGATTATTTCTTCATTTCGTCTTGAAATTTTATTAATTCTCTAGTAAGCAGATCAAACTTTTAATTAAAACTAAAATCAAATATCAGAACAGTCATTTCTCACAGTAACTTTGGAGACAACCTTTTGTATAGTACTGAAAGCATTCACATAAAAACACGCAGTGTTGTTTCATCCTATTTCTAAAGATAGCATGGGAAATGGATGAACATTTCAAAACAAAAATAAATCTCTCATTTCCAGTATCAGCAGCAGTGTTTAAATAAATTGATAATATTGCACAGGAAGCACAGAGCAAAAAACATTACCCTCAAGGAAATAAAACCAGAGATAATCTAAACTTCAGTGAAAATCCCTTACCTCCAAGCAAATCAGCTAAATAAATCTAAAATTATCTCTTGACTACTGTGCTCTGGAAAGAAGAAAAATTATAAACAACATAGCAGAAACATACCTGCTGGTAAGAAACCACGGTCATCACTTGGACAGACACATAGGTTCACTTCTGTCTGCTATGCCACTAAATCTGGATGAGATCAACACAAACCACCAGAGAACATTACAACTGAGGATATTTACCTTACTTTGCAAAAGGGATGTTTAGTAATATTGATATTTACAGACAACAATGAATTATTTTTTACTTAATCATACAGCCAGAGTGCTTCGGATTGGAAGAGACCCTAAAGATTTGTCATTCCAACTTCCCTGACAGGGCAGGGACACATCCCACTATCCCAGGTTGCTCAGAGCCCCATCCAACCTGGCCTTGAGCACTTCCAGGGATGAGGCATCCACAGCCTCTGTGGACAACCTGTTCCATAGTAACAATATTAAGTGTTTTATGAGGCCTTCCAAAGCCAGAATAGCATCTGATTTTAATGAACATTTTCCTCCTGCGTTCAAGAACTTGTAATTTGGTCTCAGGCACTTCAATCCATGTAGAGACACATTGCAGATTCTAGTCAGACATTTAATGACATGTTTTCCCATGCAACATTTATTAACTTTCTATTTAATAGTTTATATCTGGAAGGATCATTGATGAATACTTTAAGTATGTTGCTATGTTTGTTGACAACCACAGGAATTTTTAAGATACACTCAATTGCTGCAGTTAAAAAACCCTACATATATATTTCCAAGACTAGTGTGAATGTACGTTCACACATATGTATGTATGAGTCAACAAAACATTTCTGCAGGAAAATGAACTATAATTTTCTGAAAAAGAGTGCAAGCATAATGCTAACTCATTTTTAACTGTAAAAGTAGATGCATTGCTGAATTCAGTGCAGACAGAACAAATTAAATGGCTAATATTAGGATTTTCTAACCCTGTCTATCAATGGAAATTATTCATATTAGTTGAGATTTTGGCAAGCTTTTATGACTCAGGATGAAATTATGCCAAGGCAGCTAGTCTATGTGTCAAAGAAATATGTGATCTTTCACCAAGCTAAAGAATCATAAAAATCAAACACTCTGCCTTGAAATTTCAGGTGAGCTTTGTGTCACTGGTACCAGTTATTGCCAAAGAAGAGTTACACAACATGAAGGACCCACACTAACTAAACTGTACAGCCCCTGACAATTTTGGCTCTTTTGTTGTCTTAACAGACACAAAGATCCTCATAAGCTTCTAGAATAATAATAACAACAAAGTTTTAATGCTTGCAAATCCCTCAAAGTTTTTCTGACAGTAAAAATAAATCCATAAAAGTTACCAGATCAATGTTTGGACTTCGATGCAATGATGAATGTATTAAACCACAGGAACAAATAGTGAATAAACATACCATGCCACACATCTCCCCCTTGTGGAAGGAACCCCAGCTATTATTAGCTTTGATGAATCACTAGGGAAAAAAAATACCTTTGCAGACCTAGCCTGAAGATTTTTCTTCTCCTCTTTAAAGAGCTCTATTTCTGGATGATTCCACATACTTGGATATTTGCTTTTGCTGGGATAAGCTACTTGCTCAAAACACTGAGTATCGAAACAAACACCATATGCATCTTCTCAACTCCAATCCTCTGGTGATCCTCCTGTAAAAGAAAGGGTCTTTCTATGCATTTAAAATAATTCCTCATCTGCCTCACACTGAGGAAATGTTGCTTTTTTCATTAGGCATAGATACTCAAAGGCAAAAACATGAGTAATAATACAGGGAGCATAGACTTGGGAGAAATTCCTTTCAGGAAGGAGCTAGAAAGCTCATTTCATGCACAAGAAAACAATGGACACATTTCAGAAGCAAAATCCCTGGGTCAAATAAGGAAATTGAAAGATGTTTCAGCATTGAGCACATTCAAAGTGCTGTTTCTTAAGAATGCTATATAGGAAAAACAATTTACACCAGAAATTCAACAACTTCAAACTCTTGTGTCTAATACCCATAAGATCAACTACAACTCCATTCCACTTTAGAAGCTCCCAAGCTGAGGTTTAACATCCTGGATGACACTGAGATGACTTGTTTTGGTCAGCCAACACTTCTGCAGATGGTCCAGCAATAAAAACCACTCAAAACATCTGTTCCTGTCCTCAGCAAAGTATTTCCCAGGTTTGTTTGCATTCAAAACAGTGGTGTAGAGGTCAACATGCTTACTTACTCTTCCAAATATAAAATGGGAATTGGGCAGATTTGGGCTTAATAACATCAGAGTGAAAACAAAAATATGAACCAAATCTCCTGTGTCTGAGCCCATTAAATTGTACTGGATGAGAAACCATTATACGTTTAATTCTGTAATTTTAATTCACATAGGTAAAATACCATAGGAAGAGAATCCTTTTCTGGGGGACAATGTATTTGAATAGATGGAAATTTATTATAGACACCAACAATTTTTAGTTTACAGACAAACCTAGAAGAGTGATAATTTCACAAAGTATCTTTGTAAAGGGGTATCCTGAAAAAATACAGTATTGTGACAGTCAGAAGCAAAATTAATTTCCTTCTGAATTGAGACAGAATGTATATAAGGAGAATGAGGTAGCTCCAAAATATCTGATAAATCTGATATTCTGACTTCAAGATGTTCAGAATACCAGGCACAAGAATGAAATATTGAGTGATTTGTCATTAATCATTGAAATGCCACTTTAGTTATTTCAGACTGGCCAGTTGGACAGAGAACCTGCTAGCTGGATCCTTCTGTACCATTCCTTCTGATTACCCTCAGAAAAAAAAATAAATCTAAAAACATTTTTAAAAACAAGCTCTTCTACTTCTGGCTCCCTTTTTCATGAGAGGTTTTACAGTCTTCCCAATGACTTTTAAAACTCTTGATTTATGTGCAAGGGTAATTTGAGAGATATTCATTATAAACATTTTTCAAAAGTTCTAGAACATGTCTATAAACCGACAAAAGTAGTCATAAACCAATGTACTGTCAAGTCTGCTTAGAAAGTAAACTTTAGAGATTACCCAGTAAAGTTCTGCTGTCTCCAAATTCTGTGCTTAGAAAGCAGTAAACTTTCAAATAGATTTATTTATTAGCAGCTTTAATTCTTTCCTCCCATATGTTGTTTCCTTCACAATTAATTATTTAAAATATCAAACAAAATAACAAAAGGTCAGAAGTCTTTTTTTTAATCTTATTTTATCATATGCCATGATTATATTACAACAGAACAGAGAAGGAGTTTTTATCATTTAATATTCAAGCTGGTTTATCTCTTGCTAATAGACTGAAATATTTCATCCTATTCAGGAAGACTTTTATTTGTGGCAAAAAAACATCTCTTGAAAAATTATTATCTGGTGTTTTCCTGCATCTCCTGTTTCAAATTTTCAGAGGCAAATACAGAAAAGAAGTTTCTTCCCTATTAGTTTATCTAGGAAAATTCATTTACTAGTAGTAGTCAGCATTTCTTTCATCAGTGTGGAATTATACAGCAGCTGACCAACAGCAATGCCACAGATCACCTCTTCAACAGAGAATTCTTATTCTACTGCTGAAAAATGCACACACTAGTAAGCACTACACCGAAAATTGGTAAGATCTTGATTTAAACTTCCTTCCAGAGATGCAGTGAGAAATCTTAGTGAACACTGACTTTCTGGGAATGAAATATGACAGCAAACTGTAGCCAAAAAAAATCCTTAAAAAAATCCTGTTTTTATGACATAACACTGTTTTATGACTCTTCCATCTTTTCCCTCCCAGACCACGGCCATGCAGGCAAACCTTTACAGGCAAGCCTGGTAACATCCCTCTACATCCCCCTGGACTCATGTCACAAACCCAGCTTTAGTGGCAAGAGGTAACTCCCTGAGATGGTTAGGGTAATGCTGGGAGGAATAATTATCCATGTGCCCCAAACATTTTTTCTTGAGAAACTATTGCAGTGGAAATAAATTATTTCCGTGTACTGGTTGTTGCGGAGCGATAAGAGGATGAATAAGAGCAGGAATACGAGCCAGACGTCAACCTCTCCACCACCTCCTTTACCCACCCAGAGTACCTGGACAAGATTAGTGAGAACAGGTCCAAACACCCAGGGGTCATAGAGCAAGGTGAGATCCCAAATCAGATGTAGGAAAAGTTCAGGAACTCAGGCTGGGCAGAGAACAAAACTGGACACAACCACTACTACAGCATCAGCCAAGGAAGAGACAAACATCCCAGGCAGAGTTTAAATAGAGCCCCTGGGCACATGGGTAGGGTTAGGGTTAGGGGAGTCCCAGGTGAGGCTGGTCAGGACCATTAAACCCTAATAGTGCCCCGAAGGCCCTGACATTGAGCAAGCTCTTGTCAAGTAAATGTCACCTCAGAGGAGGGAAACAAAGGCTTTGGAACTGAAGTTTAGGCAGGAAACTCAGAATTCAACCTGGACTTCAGCTCATCTGAAATAAGTCATAATAAAACTGAGAATCTGACGTGAAGATGTCACTTTTGAACTTCTGCCTTCCTCCAGAGGCATTCCTCCAGTCAAACAGTGATCCCCTTATTACAGCACCCTACATGAGGTCGCTGGGGTGAGAGAAAGATAAGAATCTTGGTTGATGATCAGAAGGCTGGATTTATTGATATATGATATATAATACATTATAACTATACTAATAGGAATAAAGAGAGAGGTTGCAGAGGCTTGCTAAGCTAAGAATAGAATGCCAAGAATGACTAACAAAGTTCTGTGTCCAGGAAATCTGTCCCCGAGCTTGCTCCTGTGATTGGCCCTTAATTGCAAACACAGAACATGACCCAATCACAGGGGCACCTGCTACATTTCACATTAGCTGATAACAGTTGTTTACATTCTTCTTCTGGGGCCTCAGCTCCCAGAAGAGGAAAAATCCCAAAGAGAGGATTTAATGAAAAAATGTCTGCGACATCCCCTCTCACAAACACCCAAAAGACACAATATAGTTTGTCTGCAGAATGCTGACTGTTCTTCCCAGATTTCAGTTGACAAAGAATTATTAATACAAGTGTATCTTATTTTGAGTACAAACGCTACAGCCCAAATGCTGAAAGCTGCATGTGTGACCCAAGGACAGCAATTTCAGTGTGCAGGCCATGTGGAGTTAGAATGCATCTCCTGGGCATGCCAGAAGTGAGAGAAATGGCTTGACTGCAGGCCCTCTGGGAGATCCTGGGTAGTTCTGAACTCCTAGAAGGCCATTGCAAATTGAAAGTCCCCTTGGATTTCTCTGATTTACAGCTCAGGCAACCATCACTGCCTCGAAGCCCTAAGAAAAAGCACACAAAGCTATTCTGGCCTCTCTCTCCTATGAGGCAAAGCCCCTCTGCCCAAGAAAAACACAGAGAGGTGCTAGCTTGTAGAGGGACTGATTTTGTTTCAAAAGAATTAGTGGCAATAGAAATGAAAAATACATTTAAAAATCTCTGAGCTAACTACCACTCAAAGCTACAGGTTTCCTGAGCTATGTTTTTGTGTTTTAATTTAATTCCTTACACCTTCTGGTGATATCAGAGGAATGAAAATATTGTTCTTATTCAAATGGAAACTTGCAGAGAAGATTCATGTAAGTCACATAACTTTTCCCCATTTTATCCTGTCAATTCTGCCTACCAAAAAAAAAAAAAAAAAAAAAACAAACCAAAAAACCAACAACAAACCCTCTAAACTGTGATCCTGTTCAGCTGGTATTGGAAATCTTTGACTGAAATCACCAGTGCTGCAAGTATCTCCGTAGTGAGGTATTAGAAAATCGACCACAGGCAGAGACAAGACTGCTGCTCTAATTCTCAATATCTGAAGGCCCTGCAGGATCCATCCTGCAGGTCACAGTCACCAATAGCCATCAACAGGGCAGCCCTGGGGCTTTCAGGTGCTATTCCCACTTGGGGAAGGTTTACTTCTGGGATGCCAGCCACAGCTCACAGTCCTCCCCCTCACTTCCCAGGATCAACATTCATTTCCCAGGTTGTCTGTCAAAGTGTCAGCATTTCGACTGCCTGAGGCTGTGAGCTGCTGCACACAGTGTGACACGGGGCCAGCAGTTGCCTCTAGTTAAATAAAAAATAAATAAAAAAAAAACCAAAAAATACCCCAAAACAAACCACACACAAAAAAAAAAAAAAAAACAACAAAAAAAACCAAAAACAACCCCAAACATCCCTAATGTAATCAAAGGGAGGTTTTTGGGCTCAGTGCTGAGTTTCTGGAGTTTATTCTTGTTGGATGGCATCCAGGGGCTACAGCACCTGTGGTTTCCAGGGCATCAGGGCAGCTCCTGAGCCCTCTCTGTGGTGGGCATATCCCTGAAGGACAAAGAAAATTCTTATTTTGGAGGAGGCAGAGTTCCCAGTTACCCACACGCATACAAATAACATAATTAAGCTAACAGAGTAACATGGCATGGGTTTGACAGGTGAGCACCTCTCTTGTTTTCCTTCTTTCAGCAATTATTTTAACAGCAGAGACATCAACCCATGGACATCTCTCCTGGCACCTCCTGCTAAGTAAGATTTTTCTGGAAAACTGAGAAGTTTGAAGAAGCAGGCCCATGGTAGGATAAACCAGTGATGACTAAATTTTGCCTTAAGCCATTGTGCCATTTATTGAAAAAAATCCAGAAAAGGCTGGGTTTTAGTAACTCAAATATTTTATGTGACATTAAGTCTGTAAAACAAATTCCCTGCTACATTTTAGCTGCTTCAGTTCACACCTTCAAATAAATTGGAGAAAAATTGCATCCAGCTGCTTTCTGACCTATTCCCAAGTAACATATCTTACCAGGAGTCAAAGAAACTGTCAAAATATGCTAAAGGCAAGAGTGGAACACCTAAGTTCTACCAAATTCACAATATTTTGCTGCATAAACCAAGTATGACTCATACCAATTTACTCTGAGAAAGAGTATGAGGGATTTCAGAGCGTCCTGAAAATATAACTTAATGCCACATGACATTCACTATTGGTAAACTTTAAGTACTTCACATTCAAGGAAAAGTATGAATGTGCAAAAATTTCTGGGTTCTAAATTATGGTATTTAAATGAAAACCTCTGCTTAGTAAAATATTTTGGAAAACTAAACACACCAGAAACATCTATAGTTGTCCACAGAAAATATGCTTCATAAATTTGTTTTTTAGCTGAGATACCATAGAGAACCCTGCCTTCTATCTTTAAAAAATACAAAAATTAAAAAAAAAAATACAAAAAACCAGTAAAAAACCATCAGTGACTGGCAATAACTATAATTACCAGTCTTGGAAAGTTATTTTTTGAAAGAATGGCTTAATGGAGTTGGATTACTTGCCTCACAAATGTAAGGAGTAAGAAGGTTCACGACAAAAGCACATAAAACGATAATTGGTGAAGAGATGATAAGAGAGAAACTCTAGTTCCCTTTTCAACAAAGGAACAAGGAATCACTTAGTGAGACTGAAACATGGGAAGTCAGGATGAAAAGAAATATTTTTCACAGAATGTGATTTCAGGCTTTGGAAATTTACTGCCACAGCCTGCCTTTGAGGCCAAGAGTTTAGCAAAATGTCATAAAAACTTTCTTATTTAATTGGGAAGAAGAGTGTATAGATCTAAATAATGAATGATGATATAGTTTTGGGAAAGGTAAATAGGTTCTCTAGGGAGACCACTAAACAGAGAATATGTTCTATTTCATATTCTTGTATTTCTACAACACATTTGGGTTAGTATTTTGCAAGAACCCCTTAATAAGTTTAAAAGTTATAAGTGTTGTATTTTTCATCATTTGCATGAAAATATGATTTTTTCCAGGAGAAACTAGAGATAAAGATATGGTAGAAACAAAAAAGTACTGACTAAACAGCAGTTCCATGACAATTTCAAGTAGCCTAAAAGGATATTTTTGCAGTGCAAATAATCAAAAGGTTTTTTTGTGTGAAGGAAAATTTTAGGATTTTTTTAGGTGCAGTATGCTCATGGAGCTTTATAGGTTCTCATATCTTGCAATTTTGATTAATATAAATTTTATTTTTTTTTTTATTTCAACAAGGTCATGGACTTCACCACTTGTTTTCATTAACCTTATACAACAATGCAACTTGTAGCACATTATTTCTATATTTCTCTAACACTGCAATATGCATAAGTCAGTCTGAGGAGTTCTTTCTGAAATTCTTACACGCTTTGTGAATTTTCAGATTGATTTGTTTGAACTTCAGAGGCTTCCTTTATTGATTTTTATTGAACATTTTTGCAAGAAAACACTTTCTACGTGCTTTCTAAAATTTTCCTGAGCTCCAGTACTGATTTGGAAAATGATAAATGTTGAAATATTCTTCTATGTTTCTGCATATCCACAATACTGGCATTATTGTTTTTCTTATGTTTATGAATTCATTTATGAGAGGTTTTGGCTGTCATCAAAGTTCACAGATGCTTTGACTTCTCAAGGTGGTTGAAAAACCTCAGGAAACACTATGGAGAATCAGGATCAACAGGAAGAATATTTAAGACCTGAAAGTAGCCTGCTTTTCTTGACAACTAACAAAGTAAAATACCTGTAAGAATAATATGGTCAAAAAAAAAATGCAATCATATATTTTTAAACAAAATAAAAGAGTCTAGTGTGATTTCTAATGTGATTGATGTTTCATGCTTCATTTATACTGCTGTATGCCTTATTAATGACTAAATTCTACCTCAATATGGAAGCATAAAATATGATATGATGGAAAAATAAAATCTGATCAAATGCCAAAATGAATTTAAATTCCTTCCATCAAGATGCTGAATTAATTTTAGATTTAATCTGTGCTTTCAATAAATTGACCAAAACCCAAAATTTGTTTGAATGTTGATTCATCTGGTTAAGAGAGTGGAGCAATTTAACCCAAACTAATTGACATTTATATAGAGAACAGAGGGGTCAACAAAAAGACTGCTGTAGCATTTTCAGTGTATTTAATTATTTTTCTTGAAACAGCAAAAAACATAAGGAAAATGAGAATAGAGACATAGGTGGAATATTTAATAAGCTTGAACATTTTTTCCTGACATGCATGTATTTTTTCCTGACATACCAGTATTACTCAGTATATTTGGAACACCTTTGCTGTGGAAATGCTCACTGGAATTTTCCAGTGTTATTAATTTATTTCTTTTTACAGGAAAGCTTCATCATTTACAGGAGTGCTTTGTGACAGTTATGGTGCTGGCACTTTGGAAATGCACATGGAGGAGCTGAATGGTTTAATGAAGAAGCAACTATTTATTCTCAAAATCTAACAAGCAAATGGTCCCTAAATCACTGATGATGTGCCTTAGGACATGGCTTTGATGGCAATTTTATACAATATCTACCCCGGGTTCCATATCTCAGTCTTTGTTTTATGGTTGGTGCGTTATCACTTGAGCAGAGTGCAAGAACAGAAGAAAAATGAGACAACCCTGAGCAATGAAAGATTTAATGGCCAAAATGAATATGAACATCAGAAACAAATGGGTTGAAGTTTATGGTACTATCATTTTGATATGAAGACAAAGTGTTTTCCATGGATCTTTCCCCACTCACAGTCCACAAGCAACACTGAACCAACATGCACACAAAGTTCAGGATATGAAGTTAAACAATGAGCTGCTTTATTTAAAGTGGTGTGTCTGTTTTTCTGGATTTGACTCACAACAAATTTTCTCTGATGGAACTATAAAACTGATTTTGAAAAATAATTATTTAATAATGGAAGCTAGGAAACAGAACTTTAAATATTTATTTTTTAAATTTTAAGTGTTTTTTTTCCATTCACAGTGCCAATTTCTCGACCCATTTTGAACTCAGCATAAAGATTTTCCTTTGCAACTGAAACTAGTATTTTGATCAGAGCTGCACTCAAGCTTGAAATAAACTTTATTAATTGTGATATTAATATTTTATCAGGTTTTTTTTTTTTCATTGTAGTATTGATGATGAATCTCAAAAAAAAAGGGGGGGTTCTAATTGAGCTAGATAAGGGAAGAGTGGGGAAATCACCAGATTTCATGAACAAAACAGCTAAATTTACTGTCTTTAAGTCTTGAAGAGCTGTCTGACAGACACACCATGCAGGCAAACCCATGTAGAGAGGGATTTAGTCCACTTGAGATAGATGGAGTTGTTCTGTGTGAAATTAGAATTCTAGTGCAGGCAACTAATGATTAACCAGCTGATAAGAAATTTGAAGGAGGAGGACTCTCTCTTTACAATTAAGCTGGAAAATATTATTTAGCCAGGTGCATCATGAACAGTTCTAATCTCCTGGTAATGAGGGGATATTCACTTTGGAGGGGGCGTTAACGGATACACAGTGGGATCCCTAATCCTGGGGGAAAGAAGTCCATTAACTCATCTTTATAATTCATCTCCCATTAAGCTTTATTCATAATACCATAAATTATATGTAAGTATATCCCACTAACTGTAGGAAAACTATATCAAAACTGTAATTTAATGAGAGATCTTAAATATTTGAATAATTTTACTTAACTTTCTCAGTTTATGAGGATTCTCAAATTTAAACATATGGGCAATAATGTACAAATCTCTTCTCACATAAGCATTTTCATTCACCTTTTTGTTTCCAGGTATTAACACTATGGTTTTTGTCTTTTTGTCCTCTTCCTACTGACAGTTTTTGTTCCTTAAATTTTTTTTATGCCTTCTTCATTTTATTCTTTGTCACAGACAAAGGAAGAATCTGACTTTTCTCCTCTCTTTCCAGAAGTCTTTTCCAGCTCTTAGAACAGCTAAAAAGTAGGAGGAATCCCACATTACCAATATGCACTCCCAGCCAACCAGAAACTGCCCTGTAAGTCTTTACAGAACAACAAAAATAGCAAAGCACTATGAAAACTATGTTACATATTTTTGAGTGATCTAGAAGATATGCATTTATTTCAAATGGCAAATGCTACAATGCTGCATGAGAACCAAACCAACCAAGCAACCAAAAAAAAAACAAAAAAAAAACCAACAACTCAACCAAAACTTGATCTCTTTAGTCAGTAAGCTTCTCAGTACTTTAAAATCTTTTCCAGATGGATTTTAAATCCTAAAGTGGTCAAAAGCCCATGGCTATTGGCTCTTAAAGTGTAAAAGAAGACAATCATAGCTTCAATCTAATGACTTACCCACTAAAATTAGAATTAAAGCCTCATGGTTATAATGCTTCAGAGAAATTATTTACATTTTCCTTGGTATTAAGTACTAGAATAAAAGTAATGAAAAAAATTAAGTACTTGAAAACCAGTAGTAAAGTATTTACTAAGCAGAGAAATGGTCTCTGAAATTATTCTTTGCCCTCTCTAATTAATTTTGCTATTCCCATTGATTAGAAGAAAAAAAGTTAGCTGCTGTTCAGTAAACAAATTTAGCTAGTCAGATGCTTTTAATCTGCTTTACATGCAGAAGAAATCCATGCACCAGATTTACAGACAAATGAGGGGATTAAATGAAATCTTGTTTAACAAGACTACATATCAGAAATCTAGAGAGAATCTGGAGTGGAAGAGAGAGGGTCAGACTCCCTCCCTGTTCATGGGAAGCAGAAAGTTTTCACTGCTTTGAACCAGGAAATTATTCTGCTTTCTGCAGGGTTTCCCAACAGGACCCAGAGCTACAGGAATGAGTCAGGGAAAAGAGGCACGGCTGTGATTTAGCAAGTGTGAATGAGCTATAGACCCTGCTGGGAAATGTAACTGCATCTTAACACGTGTTGTTTTTCCTCCTTGACTTTTTTCTTCTTCTGACAGACATGCCTGAGCCAAGTAGCTCTGTCATTGTGAAAAGGAGCTCCTTGTGCAGCTCCTTGTGCTGACAGTGTTGCCTTGAGCTTAAAATGCTTGCGAAACTCCAGCTTTAGATGAATGTCACTTATCTCTGTGCTCCATGAATATTCGATAAGACTGATTTTTACAGTTTTTTTCTGACCTCTCTTTCTCCTAAATAACTGCAGAGAGAGAGAGAAGGCAGTGATTCATGCAGCTCTATGTGATTGCTGTTGTAGATCCCAGCTCCCTAGATCATGGAGATGATCCAGAGTGTGGGTGTGTGGTGTTTGTGAGGTCCCCAGGACAAGGTGAGAGATGAGAATTTGACTTCAAGTTTTCAGAAGGCTGATTTAGTATTTTATGATATTATATTAAAAGAATACTATACTAAACTCTATTAAAGAAAGAGAAAGGATACATCAGGAGGCTTAACAAGAATGATAAAGAAAATCCAGTGACTCCTCAGAGCCTCAACACAGCTGGACCATGATTGTTCATAAAATTAAAACAATTTCCATGCTGGATAAACAATCTCCAAATCACATTCCAAAGCAGCAAAACAGGGAGAAGCTGAAGCTTCCTAGGAGAAGAAATCCTGGCAAAGGGATTTTTCAGAAAATATCATGGTGACATGGGTGAGTCTTGGGGAAAAAGACATAGCAAAAAACACACAGAAAAAGACACATGAAAGATCTTTCATGCTGAATTTTACTGGATGTCTTTTCTGATCTGCCCTGACAGCTCTGGATTCCACGGGACACTCTCACCCAATTCCCACTCTCCATTAGCTGGGTATGAAACAGACAATTTTATTAACTGATAACATTATCAAATCATGGTGCAGTCTGTTATCTGGGATACCTGGGACTCCTTGTGGCATTTAGGCACTAAATTAGGCACTATATTTTGCCATTATATTCCCCTGCAACAAAATTTCTGCTGTATAATAGTCAGCAAATCAGATTCAGTTTGTCCAGCTGATCCAGTGTCTTTCATGTGGAAATATGAGAAGGAGTTGATTTATATGTTTGTTATTCTGATCCTAAATTGAGGTATTTCCTGCACATATTATTTACTTTTCTGAAAAACTCTCCTCATTCTTGAACTTGCAGGCCATTTCAGTATTCTTAATAATAGCAGCAATGATACCTCTAGAAAAAAAAGTTAAAGCTCTAGCATTGCTTGCCCACTCAGGCCAAACAAAAGGTGAGGTCACTGAAATATGACTTCAGGCATTTCATCCCCTTCTCTGAGCAAACACCTGCAAGGCACCTCATTTCAAATGGTTTTTAACTATGAAATTGTCAGGCAAGAATTTTTCATATATACTTAATGACTTTGTAATCCTCATTCTTTTCATGTTTTCTTGCACATGTCAACTTGACCCTTGATTTTTTATATGTTCATTAGAACTGGAGACAGACAGATGGACCAGTCTGCAGTGGTAGAACAGACAAAACATTTTCCTGTGAAAGTTCTGTCCCAGAACTCTACCAGAGTCAATACAGAGCTGGCCAGGGACAGATGGTGACAAGTGCCATGTAAATCCACCTCAGTCCATACAGGGTTGCAGTCTAGGAACAAGGCAAAAATATGTGATACATTTTCCCCAGGCTCTAGAAGCCAATTTAATTTGAGTTGCCCTAATCAATGTGTTACAGAATTCTCTAAATATTTCTCTTTTGTGAGCTCCATGACTCCTTGCTGACACCTGCAAATAAATGTGACTGAAAGTGTGACATGGTCACACAAACACATCAGTTACTCCTCCCCATGATGTGCTCACCACCTGGTCAAACATATTTTCTATCACTCATGTGGGCTAAGCAACTGCTTAATGCACATTGTGATATTCAAAACTGAATAACCAAGCAGGTGCCAGAGAGCATCTCCCAGAAAAGGATAATAGCTTAGGCCATGCTGCCCATCTCAGAGGCACCTGCAATTCAAATCTCTTTTCAGCATTTGACACGTTAAGTGGGCATTTTTGTGAAGGACCATGGTGTGTACAAAGGTACCTAAATCACATTTCTTTGCACTTTGAAATTACTTACTTCAGAACTTCTAAGATTACTTGCTTTAAGACTTTAACAACTTGTTCACAGTCTTTTTAGTTGTTCAAAAAATTGATAGGAATAAGAACATATCTTGTGTTTTTTGGAAGTCACCAAAAATCCTAACCAAATATATTATGCCTTGATCTTTTTCACAGCACTGTGCTGTGTCTAACCCTGCCTAATGACTTATTTATCCTTTTCCACTTGTTAGCTTGTCCTTATTTTATCAGCTCTTCCCCACAACCTTCTGTCTGTGAAAGAGTTGGGTCTTCCATTTTGATAAATGTTCTCTACTTGTTTAACTTTTGTGCATTCCTCTTTCAGGTAGTATTTCTTTAGATTGTATTATCAATCACCAGGTACTGATTTTTTTTCAAGACTCCATTTCTTTTACCTAATAGAAACTGAAGTAATTTTTTAAAAGACAGATTTTTATTAAATCCTCCACTTTTTAAATCCTGGTGGAGTCAGCAGGGGCAATCTGCAACAACATCTGCTGCAGAAAGGGCAAACTGCTCTGTCTAGTACAGGGCAAAATGGCCTTTGTAATGCATTTTAGAAAAGTCTTTACCACTAATGCACTAGTTTACTGAGGCATGCAAAAGTCATTTCCACATTAATCTACACCCGAAAAGGCTTCTCTGATAAGGCTTGGCCTCAGTCAGTAAATCCTTCTCAGCTCATCTGAGTACTACTGCAAGGCTAATTGCACAAGCAACAATCACATATCTAACCAGGGGATTGACTTAATTTTAAGCTCTTGTTGGAGCTATGCTCTTGCACAATTTAGCGCTGATTTTCTGTGTCTAGAGCATTACATCTAAACTCCTGTGCTCGTTTTTTGCTGACTATATTTCTAATAAAAATGAAGCATTTTCCCCCTTCCACATCCACACACATGCATCTTCAGTTATTAATGTTAAACCCCTGTCCTTCTGTCTATGTTAGCAAAGTTAAATTCTTTCTAGCAATTCCTTTCTCAATCACTTCACCACAATCACTCTGTGCATGAGAAGAGCAGTAGATTAAAATGACTTCCCAAACTGGTGCTAGACACAAATGCAAAATCTTTGACTAAAGTCGATCCACATTTTTAGCTACAGTTCACTGAAATGAGGATTTGTGATGTTTCTATGGATGACTCTTATCTATGACACAGTGTGCTGCAAGTTCTGTGTTACAGGAAGAGACTCAAAATATGAGATGTGTTTTATTCTGAAACTACAAGTTAGTAGGAAGAAAAGCATTTGTGTGCAATAATGACAGTACTGGGTATAAAAGCACAACAATCAAAACACTGAGACCACTGGGTTCAGGACAATGCACCTTTTCTCCTTCATAGTGAAATAAACAGGGCAAGGAGACTTCTTCTCCTTTTT
>JAHXMQ010012337.1:33701631-33727519 GCA_020466415.1 Ammodramus savannarum pratensis
TCTCTCAAAAAAATTAACAGAATTTCCTTGTTCATAACAATAGGACATTGCAGTCTTCTAGTATCAGAAAATGCAACCATTTAACAGATCTCTCAAAATATTGTGATCAAGATCATTTTCTGTCTCCTTCTTTTTAAAAACTGCTCTAGATCATACCATTAATCTTACCTCCACAAGCATGAATCCCTTAATTTTTTTTTTTCTAGAAACAATGGATATTTACTGATAATCATTCAATGCAGTTTAGAGGATTAAGGAAAAATACCAAATATATCAAGATCAGGATAAAATTGCAAAGGCTGGAAACCATGATTCCCCTGCAGCTTTCCAGCTCTGCCAGTTGGTGTGTGGGTGGGATCCAGAGACCCCCACCTTCCTGTTCTAGAGGATGTGCCTGCAGGGACTGCCACCACAGCCAGGACAGAACACAACTCCTGCATTCCTTGAGCCCATGTGCAAAGAGAAAGCTGTCATTATGTCCCCAGAGCCTTTCCTAACAAAGGAATAAAAAAAAGAAAAAAAATACAGATTGTGCTTGCAGTGCATTCAGATGACAGCCCGCTCAATCTGTGCCATCACAACGTTTTCCTTCAGACTGAAGGCTTGTCTGATTTTCTTATTGGACCTGAGCTCCCCTTTTAAGGTTTGCCTGAGAAGAATGATGGCAAGCCAGCATTTTATTATTCCTTTGCACTTTCACAGGAGCTGACACAAAAGATTTAGACAAGAATACCAAAACAGAGAGGGTAGTTAGGCATATCCTGAAAGGCTGCTGAAAAATTGGTTGGATTGTCCACTCCTTGAGCACTGGAAGAGTCTCAAATGCTAATGTGGATTGCCAGAATAGGCTGGTTCTACATAACAGCACCATTGGTTTCTAGGAGAGAAAATATTCCTCATCACTACAGTTTTGTGCTTAATGTCGTTACCAAATGGTTGATGCTTGTGAAATACTACCCAGTTAAATGGGACTTATATCTAACACTGTTTTATTGTCTAATTATATGGGAGCAGGAAGGAATGAACACACAAAGTAAGCAAATATTGCCTACTGCAGTCATTTCAGAGCAAAAATTGTTAGTCTGTCTTTTTCTTGCAGCTCTACAGTGGGTCCACAGCTATAACTGAAATATAGCTTAGAAACAAACAGATGTACTGGAATCAGAACTGATAATAAATTAATGTGATTAACATAAACACAGAAGAAATACTAATAGAAAAAAAAGTCAGGGTATAAGATTTCATGTTATGTAGCCTCAGGAGATGAAATATTTAACTGGTTTATTTTCTTCAGCTTAACTAATATTTTCTCATCCACTGCTCAAAGGAGTGCTGAAAATTAATTAATGTCTGCTTTGACCTATAGATTGCTTTCAAATGCCAAGTTTTATGAATACTTCTGGATTATGGATTTTTCCTAGGGCCTTGCCTTTGTTGTTTTTCTTTCCCATCTGAAAAGTGCATGTTTTTGCAGGTTTTGCTTTACTTTTAAAAAGTGTGTTTCAAAGATTGCATCCACTAGAACTGCTGCAGTATTTTTAGGTACATGAGGCTCACTGATCATATTGTGGAGAAACTACCTGCACATCTGGATCTCACATCTGGTTGTCCATGCCTCCACCAGCTGCAGCTGGCTTTTCTTTGCTATGGGATGCAGAATATCCCAGAATGACAGAGTGGGTAAAATTGAAAGGGAGTCCAAGGTCATCTTGTGCAATCCCTCAGCTCAAGCAGTGCCATCTAGACCAAGCTGCTCTGGACCATGTTCAATGGCTTTTGAATATCTCCAGCATTGGAAACTCCACAATTTTTCTGGAAAAGCTGTGCCAGTGCTTGGTCACTCTGACAGTAAGGAATTTCATGTGGAACTTCGTGCGTTTCAGTTTGTGCTTGCTGCCCTTGGTCCTGTCTCTGGAGACTACTGAAAAGAGCCTGTCTCTGTCCTCTATGCACCTTTCCTTCGAGTATTTGTATACATGAATAAAAACCTTCTTTATTCTTCTCTAGGACAAGCAGTGCCTGCTCTCTCAGTCTTTTGGCAGGGGAGAGATGCCTCAGTCCCTCCACCACCTTTATGACCCTTGATTGGGCTCTCTTTTTTATGTCCATGCCTCTCCTGTACTGATGAATTCAGAATTGGATACAAAATCCCAGGTATGACCTTACCAGTGCTGAGTAGAGGGGAAAAATCACCTCCCTCATAACTCATATTCTTCTGGGGAAGATTTCTTAAAATAGAACAAGAATAATAGTAAAGGTGCAAAAGAGCACTTCAAATGTGCAGTTGTAAACGCAAAGACTCAAGCAGTTTCCTTCTCTTTTGACTGTAGCTGATAAGCTGTGAAAAGCAGCTTCCAAGCTAAAATAAGGCTCGATAGAGCACTTGTAACTGCAAACAGAATTTTAAGGCAAAATAGGAGGAAAAGTGGCAAGCTCCCAGTAAATATGAGCTGAGATAAAATTTTCTATTTCTATTGCACCTTGCAAATAGGACTGAGTATTACTTCAGATGAAGTGTGCTCTAAGAGTAGAAGAAAGACTTGGCACACAGCACTCACTGTTCTAACCCATGAAAAAAAGCCAGGAGCCTGACTAAAACAAGAAAAGTTTCATATCAAGCAGCAGACTGAATAAACAAATGTTGTACACTGCTGCATAACCGTGTAAGCATATTAAAATATAGATATACTCCATAAAAATTGTATGATGGAACTCCATTTCCATCTCCCTCAGCTTTGTGCATGAAGTGTCCCCTTAGAGAGCTCAGCCAGTGGCAAAGTAGGGAGACTTGACCCTTTCAAATGGCACTCTTTCTAGGACAGGAGAAGTTTCTTGGGTCTCTAAAACCAATAATAAAAATATTCTCACCCTTTTACCGACAGCCTCTCTCTTTTCCCAGACTTTTGTCTCTTTGTTCTTATTTGTTCTCTTGATCTTAAAGCTCAGCAATGAGCCCATAAAGAGAAATTGGAAACAGCCAATTGAGGAAGCTGGAAAGCAGAGGATGGACATGGACTGGTGGCAATATAGCCTGCGGGACCTGGGATGGGTATGAGACCTTATCTTTGCACAGACTCTTACTACTTTATAAGTGTTTATATATCCTAAAAGTTTCTACAGTGCATAGCCTAATTGCCTGGTTTTGATGCCACACCCTACATATCGGTGATTTTGACTTTGCACTTCAAAACAATTGTATCTTAAAAGGTTTTTCTTTATTTTGGAAGTGGAGCATGCCTTCAGAAAAGCAGGTATCCACGTGGAAACACAAAATGTTTTCAGGAGGTCTGAAAAGGCCGACAGAAAAAATTCCTATGATTTTGACATTTTTATTTGTGCTCAATTATATTCCATTCTTAGGGGTTATATCAAAAAACTTTCTCCTTTGACATGTTTATCCCCTGGACAAACAGTATCTGATTGAGATGTTTTATGTGATACTAACTCTTTGTATTCCTGTGATGATTAATCCTCTGGAGTCTTGTCACTGACCTCAGCAATGCTGGCATTTCTTAGCATTATTTTGCCAATCAAAGTATTCAATTTAGGAACCTCAATATAGTTTTAAGACCTTGACTTCAGACACTCAGTCTTGAGATTTATTAAAATGCAAACTAAAAAAAAAAATGTTTTGCTCCCATTGATGCCTGGCAAGTCTCTTCTATTAACCAATGGCTGGATGATGTTTATTTTGAACATGTTTTCTTAACAGAATAGAGAAAAATCCATTTATCTTTGACAAATGTACATAAGCACAAGAATTTCATTTTCTTACAGTCTCAGATTTCAAAAATTTACAGTCAAAACACCCTGTAAAAACAACTTTACACTGATTCCCTTTATTCAGTATAGCTGGCTACACAAACAGAAATACGCTAAATAGGAATACCAGCTGAAATTAGAAGTATAAAAAGCAATGAGGCTTGTACCTACTTATAGGATCTCTCCTCAGATCTCCAAAAGTATGTCAGGAGCCACTCTAAAACTGTCTAATGATGGCTTTCTGTCAGCTAATTCCAGAGGCTAAGCCCTGAGATGCCATCCCTGATGGCACAAATGCCTTCAGCCCATGGAACTATTAAATGGAACACATCAGCTCCAGGTGACTAAAGTGCATTGAGAGCCTTCACACAGTTACCAAATTTTAGTGTAAGATATCTCAGAAGTAACATTTGAAATCATGCTTTTTCCCTTTTACTCAGCTGGATCTGCAAGTCCATGTCTGTCAAAGTGCTGTTTCCTCATATGCAGAAGTGGTGAACAGGGCTTTGGGGGGGTGATGAGTACCAAACCCTGTTCAGCAGAAGCTGCCTCTGGAGAATGGGGTTTGTCTGGCTTGGGGAAATGGGTGGTTGCCTTGCCATATACAAACACTGTGAAAACAACTGAGGTATTTCGAAATTATATTTGTAATGAGCTGGAGTGCAGAAGTACTGTGCTTATTCACACTGGGTCATTTCCTGCCATTGTTACACATCATCATTTGGTTAAAATTTCTCATTAGAAAAAGCAGGTGAATTATAGATTTTTAATCCTTACCTCCTGAATGTATTAAAGAACATGCACATGTTTCTAAATGTGCCAGCTCTGCAGACAAAAAACTCTTAGGACCAGAAATAAATCCTTGACTGATGCCTATCGACCCCAGTGGAACTATTTGAAAAAAACTTTCTACCAAGAACTAGAGTCTTATCAGCTGGAAGGGTTTTCCATCCTGTTAATAAAGACTCAAAGTGAGATCTGTAGAGATGGCTCTTCTGTGATTACACTGCTGTTGGCACTAGAAAGGAAGGTACTGCTTGACAGATAAAATATATAGGCTGCCTCCAACAGCTAATACAAAGTACATTATTTAATATTTCTCTTTGGTATTGTTTCAAGGCTCTGACAAGGATTGCCTTAAAAATGACTTTTCTCAAAAATCTGTGTACACTTGAAGGAAATATATCTGTACATTAAGACTGCAATAAAAATAGAATATGCAAAAAGAACCTGGAGACAGAAATAGTTGTGCAACATCACATAGATCAGTTTGAAATTTTCAAAACACCACAAAGATATTCAGAGTATTTGCAGAGTTCCAGTTCAGGAGTGAACTTTCCAAAGCTTGAAACATCCATTTGGCATTGCTCTAACCTCAAACATATTTGATCGGCCTAGAGATACAGATATATGAGTTCTGTACCAGCTATTTACTTTTCTGGAGATTATAACAGTAAGTACAGTATGGGCTGTACGAGATGTCTCATGCAGAAGAGAATAGAGGAATGGGAAAAAATGTATTGATATCACCACAGAACTACACATTAGTTATTGTATATCCCCAGATATATGCTTTGGATTTGGTATTGGTGTTATTTTGTTTTGTTTTGGTGGGGTTTTTTTGTTTGTTTGGAGTTTTTATTTGGTTGTTTGGGTTTTTGTTTATTTGTTTTGGGTTTTGTTTTGGTTTTGGTTTTTGGTTTTGTTTTTTTTTTTGTAAAAAGGCTAGTTAGAACAGATGCAATCCTTCTCCTCAGATATGACAATGCAGAGTAAATGTTTGAGGACTTTGATTGCTTTGTGTGTACAGTACATACAGATTAATACTTGTCTTTTTCTTTCCTGCCTTTTTCTGGCTAAAGGAGAATGTGTGTAGCCAGTGATATCTATTTTTGCTTACTTGGCACTGAGGATTAGAACCTCTTAGGATGTGAAGTTATTTCCAGGTCACTCTAGAGTAACACTGTTATCCCTGTGGCAGATCTGAGAAGGTTCTGTCCATTTCTCTGTGGATGGACATAATAATTGTGAAATAATGTGGTCAATATCACTAGTCAACATTCCTGTCCCAAACACTGATTGGTCCTCCTGAAAGGTCCCAGATACTTCACACTGCTGAATATTCTCCAAATAATATTCACAGTCTAAACCAAAGCACAAATATTCATGTGAGAGAGGAGGAAATGTAAAATAAATTTATTTTCCTCTTGCTTATGCTCTTTGCATTAACCCAGTCCTTTTTCATACTAAATCAGAAGGATAAACCCCCCCTCCCCATTTCATCAGACTGAAAAGTCAATAATGGCATTTTCTTTTTCCTTATATAGTATTTTTATTTTAACTGGCTCACACTCTTAATTAGCAATATTTTGATTATGTGTCTTAATCATTACTACAGAAGAAAAAAGAGGCCAAAATCAAGAGATCAATTTTTATGACTAAGTTAAAGAAAATTTTATTGATTTGTGTGTTTTGACAGAATCACAGGATACTCTGAGATGGAAGGGACCCACAATGATCATCCAGTTCAAATTGTGAGTGCATGGCACACAATCTTAGTGCTATTAGCACCATGCTCTGAGCCAATTTTGTTTTAATTTTTGTAACATGAGAAAAAATTTTGGGGTATAAATGAAGAATACTAGAGCTCCTCTACAAAAATAAAAATAAAACTATTGCGTGAATCATCACCAAATTAGCGGCACGTTAATAACAAGTTCATGGCTCTGAAGAAAGCAAATTTTACTTACACTGATCGAAATGAACAGAGACCCATTTGTTGTGTGTGCTTTTTTCTTGAAATATCAGATAGTTATTGTACTTTTGTTGTGATTTTAAGCCCAGCTGGATGTAGGTGCTACAAAGCTTAATTTGCTCAACCCCTGCCTCTCTCTCCTCTTGCCTTGGCCGAATGGGGAGGAGAATCAAAGCAGAACTTTTAAGACCAATTTAATAATTGAAAATAAAAAAAATACAGTAATAACAGAAAATTAAAATAATAATGAAAAAAAAAGATTTTTAAAAGTGGTGTTAATTCAGCTGTTCACCACCCACAGATTAGTGCCAGACCTGCCTTCCTGAACTGAAATTAACTCTCCTCATGGGTAACTCCCCCCAGTTTATATACAGGGGGGAGTTACCCATGTTCTATGGTGTGGAACATCCCTTTGGTGAGTTCTGGTCATCTGTCCCAGTCATGTTCCCTCACAGTTTTCTTGGGGTACCTCCTCACTGGCAGAACATGAGACAAGGAAAAAATGTCCTTGCCTTAGGACAAACAAAACTTGGAAAACCCCAAAACATCAGTGTGTTATCAACACCATTCTCGTTCTGAATCTAAACCACAGCCCTGTAATCACTACTGGGAAGTTAACTCTGCCCTAGCAGAAACCAGGACAACTGGTTTATAAATCAGTGTATTTATAATGTTATTCTGCATCATTGCCTTCTTCATATCTGATTATGGAAGGTTGAGAGGGTTGCTCATGACTGAGCACAGAATAACATTTAATCAGTTTATTCAAAATTTGGTTTTTCAAATATGTGAGCCACTCTCACCACCAGCCTCCATAACATGAACAAATCCTGTGTGGACAACAGAAAAACCCAACTTTCTGTGAGTCGAGGCTGAATCTAGTCAGCCATGCTCTCAGCAATGAACCAGCATCCTCCCAGCTCAGTATCTGTACTTTTAGAAGTGGTTTGGGTGCCCTGAATGCTGAGTTAGAGCCACAGAGAGTGAAGGAACGACTGAAATGGGCAGCTGGGACCCTGTAGACTTAAGGGCAACAGCAAGGGATTTGTGTCAGCACAGGCATCAACATCAAGAGCAAAAGACTTCCCTCAGGTGCAGGTGGATAGCATTTATCTGTCTCAGTGGCATGAAGAAATATTGTCATTGGACAGCTTGCTAGCTCATGTGAAGAGACCAGCATCATTGAACTGAATAAATGGAATTACAGAAATGCAAAAAAGAACCCAAAAGGGTAACTGCAGAATCTCAGTGATACTTTCTTTTTTTAAAATAAAGATTGATTTGAGGCCACTGAGATAATTTCAAAGTACAATATTAAGAAACTCTTAATCTATCCTGAATTTCTTCACAGTGAAAAAGAAAAGGTTGGTTCAATAATCAAATCACAAGTCAGCTGCTGTGGTTACTGTGATTCCCTTTCTACTTTTGTTAAAATAGACCATTCTCCCTTTGGGGGCTGTACAAGCCCAAATCAATGAACCAAAATTGGTTCCAACACACTCATTTTGGTTCATTGATTTCCAGGCCAACATTCCTTTTGTTTACTAGACAAAATCTCAACAATCTCTCTGTAATATTTGTCAGCCTTTTTGTCTGAACTTATTTCAAATGCTTTGTCTTCTTTCCATTGTTCTTCTACCATCAGCCAGTGTTTCAGGGTACTGCAATATTTCCTGGAAGTTCACTCTCACAGGTGAACACCCACACAGAGTGTATTTTGGGGTACAATTCTTGAAAATGATACACTATATTGAACCTGAAATTGTGCTAGAAGCAAGAGCTTCTACTGCCTAGGTAAAAGTATGAAAATATTCAAAATAGGTCGTCATGGTTGGTTTTTAGCTTTTATGAACAGAACAGTTCTCTGCACAACCAAGAGAGATAAAAATCACTATTCCAATGCTACCATTGGAAAAGGTACCTTTGCAATTTTGGTGTGTTACAGATCTGCAGTGCCATACCTAACTCAATATTGCTTTAACTGAAAGCCTTAATTGGTGCTAAGTCATACAGTTCACTCTGCATTTTGCTGAGCTTACTCCTTATTAATGTCATGTCAAAGTAAGTGAAAAATAACACTTTTCTCAAGCAACAAATGGATTATTTTTTCCCATTTCAATGGCACAGATGAAATTTTCACAGTGGTAAAGATGAACAGTCACAATTACTCGATCTATTTGAATTTTAGTATGATTTTAATTTTTTCTCTTTAGAAAAAACCCTAATACTCCCTTTCACTATCATGGCAAACACAATATTTATTTGAAATTTTTTTGTACCTTATATATGAAATAGGTGATTGATATCAGAAATACCATTCGTTTTTTGGCCTGAATGTTCATTTCTAAATCCTGAAAGATAGAAAAGAAATCTAAGAAAACAAAAATTATGTCAAATCCTATCTTACATCACCACATGTGGCTGAATTTAGTTCCTAAATTTTATCTGGTTTGAAATGTCCTTTTTTTTTTGTTGTTTCAAAAAAATTTCAGCTGAAATGCCTATTTTGGTTTAGTTATTGCTTTTAAGGGAAGATGGAATTAACATAAGGCAAACAATCACATGCTGATTAAGTTACAAATATGTATTTCAAACCATAACAGAAAGCTATAGGTATTTGATATTTTCAATGTGTTGAATCTTCAAAAAAAAAGAAGCAAAGACCTCAATACATTGTATGTTACTTTGACTGGTAAGCCAGGAATGCTACACAGAATGAAAGAATTCTTTTTCTGGTTATTACTCCCATGTGTTTAATGGATATTATTTCACATCCTGGCTTTAATTCTTATCATTGCTATTGCATATGTACTTTGCATTTTGAAAAACTTTGTGGTTTGAGGGTTTTTTTGCACACTTATCACAACGGGTATTTTTAGTGTGAATCTCCAGTATATTCTCTTGGACCTATTTTATTTCCATTCCATTCCATTCCATTCCATTCCATTCCATTCCATTCCATTCCATTCCATTCCATTCCTCCTTCTACCTTGCTTTTTCATTTCCCTGGCCTTATCCAAAGCTTACTGCAGCCCATTAAACGACTTCCATGGTTTCAGTGAACTTCAGGATAGGACCCTAAAGTGTTAATGAAGAACCAAATGTGTCTTTTACTTCATGCACATTGCAGATACGGTTTCACTTTAGTGATCCTGACTTTGAATTTTGCTTGGCACCCCTAAGACACTAAACTTTTAAACAGTACAATAAAAAAAGTTATGGAAATAAGCATGATTAAAGAAGTAAGAAAGAAAAGGGAATACAAACAAGGCTTAAAAAAGGACAGGTGAAATAGAAATAATAATAGGGGGGAAGAGACAACTGTGTGGTTAATGAGATGCTGAGAATAAATGAGTTTTTAGAACAGATTTGAAAGAGCACATTGATGTAAGTGAATGAATTGAAACCAGGAGCTCATTCCACAACAGACAGGCAAGAAAGGAAAGAGTGTTTGAAATCAGTAAGGATGAGAGAATTATAATTGCCTTTATGTTCTTGCTTTTTGCATCTCAACAAACAACATTCAGCAATCAAAGGTTAATAGCAAACAACTTGTCATAATTGGATTGCTCTCCTCCCAAAATGGCACAGCAGCAGCAGCGAGGCAAAACATTCACATTTGCCAGCCATGACATGCCTTGATAATTCCAAGGTAGTTCTAGAAATGTATTAATAGAGAGCAGAGTAAGTGTAAGGCATGACAAACAAGCAGACTACAGACTAACCTAAACCCACCCAGGAAGAGTGACAAAAAAGGAAAGGTTAACTGCTGTTACATGAATTCTGACAGAATATTTAAAGGCTGTTAATATATGTGAGACAGTGGCCATAAACACTGAAATTCTTTAGAGAATTTGTTTACTTACTGTAAAAACCACAGCAGCCTGGTTTCAAAGCACTTTTGCCATTCTGGTCACTGTGGCAGGGCAAGGATGAGGGATGAGGGCAGTTCCAGTGTCTCATGCAGCTCAACAGAATTGTCCCACACTTGTGGATTTCAAAATAATTATAAATGCCAGTGATTTCTGAAACAGAATTAACACTGTGACATTTATAAGATAGACCTGGCCCTTTTATAAACAGTATAATAAATATTATCTGTGTCTTTATGAAATCTTCATGCATCTTGTATGAAAATCAACAATGAAGCATAAATGTTACCAGGATGCTTTTGATTTCAGTGTTGTTTTTTGTTTAGAATATGAATCTTCTCAACCTGCTTGAAATTTGAGGTGAAAAAAAATCAAGTAAACATGATAAGCAAAGACAGATGAACTGATAAAGACCTGGTTTGCAGCGCACTGCACCAAACATGAGATGTGTAAGATGCAGATCATACGATTTCTGCAGAGGGAGAAAAATTACCTAAGCTTCACTGTGCTTACACTTGGGTTTTTTTCAAGATAAATGGAGCCCGAAGATCTCTGGGTAAATGTTGAAGTGTTTAAGGCAAAGGTCAAAGTGTTTAGGACTAGATAAAAGCTACATAGTATACATTAATTGTGCAAAACTGTAATAAAGTCCTTGTTTTTACACTAGATCTTGGCAGAAAGATAGACTGCTTCTGAAAGTTGTTAAATACATGAATTTTTGTAAGTTACTTCTTTTAATATTGTGAGTTTCCAAATAGCTGTGTGTAATATTTCGGTTTCCCTTGGCAAGAGCATTTTTATTTTCTTGATGCAGTGATGAATTATCTGGATCGTTGCCTTACAAATATTAAAAAGAGAACAGAAGAGAGTAAGCAGGTCTTTATAGTAGAGTTGTTACTTTGTAGGCCAAAAGTATTATTTCTTAGGCCCCATTAAGACATCAGGAGGGGCACAGCAGCTCAAGAATCAAATCCTGACAGTGCAATAAAGCAAACAGATGCAGGTGTTTTGTGTTGGTGGTTTTTTTTTTTTTTTTTTTTTTTTTTTTTTTTTTTTTTTTTTTTTTTTTTTTTTCTTTCTCTCTTCTTAAAGTAAGAATGCTGTAAGATAGCAAATATTGCTGAAATTCCCTAGATCAGCCTGCCTGGAGAAAGGAGAGAAGCTGTGCAGCATGAGTCATTCTTAGGCAATCCCTCTTCATAACATCTTCTCCCCTTTGTGCCCCACCAGAAAGTTCCTTGCCTGCGAAGCTGGAGGATGAGCATTAAGAATCCTCCCATAGGAAACTGGTCATATATTTCCAGAAGACTTCACACCCTGCACACTGATAAGGCCATGAGTTCGAATTTTCTAAGCAGAGGAAAGAATTTTCTAACCAAAAATCACACAACAAAATCTTTGCTCTGCTGATGTCATGGGTAAAAATCCCATTGTCTCGAACAGAGACAATTTCCGTCCTTGTCCCACTGTCACAGAAAATGCAGAAAGAACACACCATCAACCACTTTTAATTCTTCTCTACCCATAACAGTGTGATTTTCATGCAACCAGCATAGACAAGCAGGTAAAAAGGCACACTGATCCTGCAGAGGTTCAATTTTAATGCAGTTTCATCCAGAGCAAAGAAAATTCTGGCTGCATATGCTTATACATTTTTCATAAGGACCATATTTCATCATGAAATTCTGTCTAGAATGTAAGAGACCACACTAATTCACTCCAGTGAATTATAAATACCTTTTTTTGGGTGGTGTGTGTGTGATTCAGTGCACCAATGTCCCAGTATCAGCATGGGAATAGAAAAAAGTAGTGGCATCCTGCAGATTCATTTCAAAATTGTCTAGGAAGTCTCTCTGCTTTTCCTCTTATTTATTTATAAAGAAATACAATTAATCATAATGTTCTACTGATTTAATTGCTGTTCTTTTATTTAGTTTGTATAGAGATTTTTATTACTTTGCATATGGTTTACATGACTTTCCATAAAACAGGGATGGGAAAATGGTGACTTTCAGAGTTATGCTGGTCCAAATTGTAAATTTTGCTGAAATAAAATTTATATAATAGAATAGAGAGTGTACACTTAGATACCTGGATAAGAACATCTGGTTCAGTGATTAGTTTTCTGGGGTTTGGTGCATTTTTTTCCTTTTCCCATTTTTTTTTGGTTTATGTATTTTCCCCTAATTATATAGAAAAAGGGCTTCAAAATGTTAATTACAGAACTTAACATTGTGTGTCATAGTTAGGAAACAGTGTTCCAATCCACCATTGCTTCCAGCTGGAAAAGAAAGACTATCAGATATTACGTGATGTAGGAAAATACGGTGTTATTCCACATCATACTGGCATGTTTTGTCTGTCAAATATGTTGAAATAAGTTTTCTGCTCAAAATACAATCCAATTTGAAACAACCATATCTAGAGTTTGTGAACAAAATCATGTTCAAATATTGAATATATTGTTCTCCCTAAAGCCTAAGAGAGTGTGGCAGATTGTTTTTCTGTTCTAATTTTAAGGTGTTCCTTATTGTGAGTTTATGGTGGTTTGTTCCATGTACCCCCTTCAATTTCCCCAGTGGTTTTGCCCTGAAGTTGTTTATTACTATTTTCCCTCCTAATTTTATATCAATCTCCTCAATCCCTCTTGCACCTCCCTGATTTCCAGACCCTTCCCTGCCAATCCTGGAAGTACTGCCCTCTTCCCTGGTTCATCAAATGTAACCACACCCCTTTCTCTAGAACCTTCCTTGTCTATCACCCTTCCCTCGAAGTTCCATTGGTGTGCCAAGCCTGATCCCCACCCATTGCATTCTCTATTGGTTACCTGGAATCTGATCCCTACCCTATATTCCTTCTCTGCTGTTCTACTATTGGTTATGCTTTGTGTCCTCCCCTGTTTTTAAGTTGTTGTGACGCTGCTGGAGCATTGTTATTTGTCACTAGATCTTTTTGGGGGTTAAATTATCTTGAGAGTTAGTACAAGTGGCCCCTCTTGTCTCCTTTTTTCTGGCCTTCTGGAATCAGGATTCCTATCAGCAGCCTCACAGAGCAGCTTTGCTGCCTCTGGGAATTAGGCAGCCCTGCTCTGCTGCCACGCTCTTGGCATGGGCCAGGACATGAGGGCTAGCTGGAAGACATCACCAAGCAACTGCCTGTGTCAAGACAGAAGAGCTCTTGTGCTGCTCAATTCACATTCTCCAAAACAGACTTTTAGAAGCTGTGTCAGACTCTATACAATGAGTATAGATTGTATATTGATATAATATACAATTCATTATGTCACTGATTTGAAAAGCTGTTCTTTTCCGTCGGCGATAAATATCAGGATCTAGAGCACAGATGTGCACGTGCAACACTGGATTTACAGCCAACCTAAGTGCAAGCAACTAGACAGTAAAATAAGGCCATCAAATGTAGAACATCCTCTGTGTGGTTCCTGCCTAAAATCACTGGGTTTTAGCAAAATTTAAGGCTCAGTAACACAAGGAAAAGCCCTACGGAGGTTCTGCCGGCATTCCTTGCACCAGGGATGTGGTGGGGGTTGAGTGAAGCCTGATACAGGAAAGGATGAGAGGTGCTCAGGCACACAGGACCCCTCTGCACAAAAAAGGCCTCACTGTTTAAGTGAACTGGATTTAAGAGCACTTCATTTTGCAGAGGCAGCTGTAACTGGCCCTGGGCTTTGGTCCAAGATACCCATTTTGTATCGAATACATGGTGAATGAGCAGTGCTTTAAGGAGTTTGTAGTCCCTTAAGGCAGTGTTTTGCCAAGGAGAAATGGAATAAACAAGTTTTCCATTCCAGTTAGGGAGGGCATCTAAGTAATCCCCTTCCCAGTTTTCCACATGCAAATATAAAGGACTGAGGGTGACTTGCAGGAGAGTGGTTCAGACCAAGGAATGGCTCAGAAGGATCTCAGCTGGGAGGCAGGGCAAGAAGGTGTAGCATGAAGGAGGGAGAGGAAGAGGGCATTTTATGTGTAATTGGTTATTATTGATTATATCTCAATTAATGAAAGGAAACTCTAGACAGATTATAAAATAAGCAGACAATATGCCCAGACCTGGTTAGGGACAATAAGCTTCTCACAAACAATATTGAATAAAAATTATTATTTCTTGACATTTTCTCCCCTTCTTCAAATGTCAACTTAATTTTTTCCAGACTTTTACTTATTATTGTGGCAGATCCTATCCATCATGTCATGCTTATTCTTATTTTGTCAGCAATTCAAGCCAGAGATATAACTCAAAGTAATCACATTAAATGGTCAAAGCAAGGTAGATTCTATAATATCTTTTCTCTGAGTTTTTTCTTAAAAACGTTTTATTTTACTTAATTTTGTTTCATTGCAGTATTTTTGGAGGGACTATTTACCTGATGAGCTTGAGATTTATTATCATAATAATTTCTAGAGTGATTTTCATATCTGACATTAAATACACAAATCATCCATGAAAAGTAAATTTCAGTAAGACATTGTCTATTTATTATGCGTGTGGATCTCAATTATTTATGATCTTTTTTCATATAATATTTATGTGTGTTAATCATTATTAATCATAAGGTTTTACTTCTGACTACAGTTAATGCTTTTGCATACCTGTTTCTTATGCAGACTGTGCACTCTTCTCATGAGACTCCTGTATGATGTGACTTCAAGTCACAGTACATGTCCTTTACCAAATATTCACTTGTTTGCTTTGTTGGATTAAATAGATTAAACAGGAGAGTCAGTAACTAGATTTTCTAGTGCTGACTTTCTCCCTTGGATTCATTGGGAGCAAGGGAAAGTCATTACAGCTGTAGATACCCTGTTCCTTCTATTTCTAAACCAAGTCTGTGCAGAAGATGACTGAGCACTGCAATCCCGTTTTAATGTGGCAAGTAAAATGTGTGGAGCACTGCATTTTCTTGAAATACTGGCAAAATTAAAGTGAAAGGTGTTGTGGAGCTGTTTACTCACCTCTGACACTCCACCTTACAGGTACTTTTCTGGTTTCATAGCAGCCTAAGGGAAGTGCTTAAACCTGTGTACAGAGAAATAGAAAAGCACAGTTAGCATTTAGAGGCTGGAGAAAGTCCAGGGGATGTTTGAGACTGTTAGACCACTTTTTTGACATATGCAGGCAAAAAACATTCTTGACTAACAACAACAACAAAAAATATGTCTCTCTCCATACAGAAGCTGAAGCAGAATAAAAGAAAAATTACCCTCATACTAAACCAATGCAATGCTGCATATTTAATCATGGGCTGCTAACACATTGCCTTATGAAAATTATATATAGGACAATGAACGTGCGAGAGATTTATATGGACTAAAAATAGCACTCGGACACCCTAGATTGGCCTGTGTAAAATCCAGCACTTTGCAATATAAAATTAAATGTGAGAATAAATAGTTCAGACACATAAATCAAAATCTCAACAGAACAGCCAATTCTTACTCAGTCCAGCTTGCTGCAGCAATTTCTTTATCCCCAGCAAGACAATGTCTTGTAAGCTACAGTTATCTTAGTCCTCAGCCAGCTCCTCTATGGGATAGGGAACATGCAGGGAAAAGAGATCAGCTGCTGTCAGCAGAAATGCAGGAACATTGATCTAAGTACTGGTGGTATAGTTCAGACAGGTCAGGGATGCCACTTTTGGAATCTGGAAAAACTAAAAAAAAAAAAAAAAAAAAAAAAAAAAAAAAAATTTTCTGTATCTGTGTAGTTACATTTGGCATCACTTGCAATGATATTTATGTTTTGGTAAGGGCATTAATCATAGACATCTACTGCATGCAGTGCTCTTATCTCTGCTATGATGTTCAGGGTCTTTGGAAGAAAACTGTGAATGGAATGTATAACTATAAGATGTTTGTATATTTTGGAATATAGAGCTTACTGAGAAAAGTGTTCTCAAAATGTATATGGATTTCTCTATGCAGCTCTTTCCGACAGCAAAATTATGAACATTTAGCATTCCAGAACCTTTTAAATGCATTTCCTGTTCAGATTTTTTGTATTTCATCAGTGAAAGATTCTTGTCTGTCAAAAAGTTCATTATCATAAAGTGATCTGTGAATAAGAGGAGTTTCTAGTTTGTTTTTTGCTAGTCACTTAAAGAACTGACATTCAACTCTGCAAAGCAAATTATACTTTTCTTGCATCCTGGCTGGATGCTCAGTAAGTAAGATTATATATAAAGTGATTTTAGTTTTCCTCTGGTGATTGATAGAATTCAAACTTCCCCACTGACAGCTTATCTCCAACAAGATTCCATGTGAAGATGGCTCAAAGTTTTAAATGTTCATAGGAAGAAATTGTTAATGAATAACAAGCATGTGAACTTGTGGCACCAAGTGGACATCCATTTCCTCTTCTGCATTGCCCAGCATCATTAATTGCTATCTACTAGTAACTGCACATTTAGGAAACAGTAAATTTTATCTTAATTGCATTTGTGCTACTAAAGCAGAATCCAAGCATGCTCAGATTTGCAATATCACAGACTTGGTTTATTCTGTGCTTTTGCAATTTATCTGGTTTGTGGAATAGCTCTTTCCCTGAGTTGATGAAAGCCTAGGGCAGCCCATTTTCCTTCCTTTTGCTACTATGAGGGCACTTTTGTACCAAGAAGCCTTCTTCCCAAGATGTCATAATTGCTTCAACCAGTTTCTTTTTACGACGCGGCATTTCCCCTCCGCGAATGCATCGCTTCAGTGAATTCACAAACCATTTCTGTCTGGTTCAAATCCACGAGCCTACACTTATGATAAGATAATGAATGCACATTCATCAAGCAGAACCACACTGGAAGTGCTGTGGGCAAGTGTACAGTACAATAAATTTTGTTTAAATGAGGATGATGCATTTTGAGAGGCACATCACTTGTCAGAGGTGTTTGTTCACTCATCTGGCTCCACTACTCACCACAGAGGGAGGTTTTGGTCACTCTGTGTTCAGGGAGATAAAGTGCAGCAGCAAATGTAAATAAAGGAAGGATTAATGAATATATATAGATATATTAGCATAGTATTTAATTAGCTGCTGTTGGGAAAGGGCATGGCAACATACAGGACTGATTCGAGCTGTTTCATATGTTATCATAAAAATTTAATCAGTTAGCCATATAATGCCAGGCTAAAATACAGATGGTTAAAAAACACAGCACAGAACATTAGTTTTATACATGTAGTAAAGAGACATATCTGCAAGTTTTAATGTCTCAATCCACGTAAGTCAGAAGGCTTTATTTCCCTGTTAATAAAAAATAGGAGAAAAAAAGAACTCACTCCTTAGACCAGCAGATAGAAAGTGCTTTATGTACAAAAGTTTATATATCATTATTACTGATACTGAAGAGCAGTGAGATCCCCAAGCAGCTTTATTAAATATCCAGTGCTTCATATATAGGGTAGATTGAGATTGGCTTTAAGGAAAGGAATTTTTTGTGATGAGGATAGTGAGACACTTGTACAGGCTGTCCAGAGCAGTGATGGATTCCCCACCACTGGAAATGTTCATGTCAGATTGGATGGGGCTTTGAGCAACCTGGTCTGGGGACACATGCCCATCTCTGAGAAACTGGGTCAGGACATCTTTAATAATCCCTTCAGACAAAACCATTTGATGATTCTATCTGATTATTACCTTAAACAAACATCAAGGTTTTACAAGGATTAGGTGGGTAGAAGGAATTTTCTTATGCAGACTTTGAGGATCAACTTGGGCTCTAGTTTGATCACTGATCACTCACTATACTATCAGATATGCAGACTCAGGATCTGGGCAGAACAACTTTTAAAAGGGGATGTTGAGATCAGAAAAAGACTGAAGGTCTACTATTTATCTTTCTGAGAACTTAAAGACAGCTCCAAAAATGTGTCTTCCTCAGTAGATGTGTAAGATACTTAGCATCTCCAGGATCTGGAAAAAAACAAATCCCTTGACATTTCTGAACCTCTTGGCATAGCTTTTATCCATGGGTTCTATTCCAAAATGCTATTAAGGCTTCCATAACACGAGTTTTACAATCCAAGATAAATGATGGACATTTGCCATGCAATTTATAAAGCATAAGATTTGCTTTATGATCTACCGTGCCTGGAGGAGTTTGAGGCCAGGATCTCTCAGGAAGTCAGTGCTCTGCTTTTGCTCTCAGTGAAGATCTGTACTGAGCAGGAGTGTCAGCAAATTGCAGGCACTATGATGTATTGTCTGACAGAGGAGAATTCATTTGGGAGCAAACAATAAACTGAGTTCAAAACTTCATTGTGCTGCACAAATCAGATCTGTTGTGTAAGGCTATCTCTCTTAACAGGAACAAGCCTGAACCAGCTGCTAAACTCATTAGTTTAGACAGAAAATCTACTTGTTTTTTATTTTAAATCTTACTGTTGCTAATGAAGGAGTAAGAACACTTTTTTTGTGTTTATAGTCTAGAGACAATGTGAAATCTGAAATTGAGACAGTATAGAACAATTTTATGTACAGTTTTAAATTTTATATCATAGACCTTATCTGCTGCTATTTTAATATTTTTTAATGTTTTTCCTTCTGTGTCAATCTGTATTTTTTTCCAGGTTTCTCTTAACATTTCCTGCCATACAGCTCTCTGACTCAACACTCTAGAGAAATAGGAAAGGATCCTTCAGGCAGCTTGGGCAAATTAATAATCTCCTTCAAGGGTCACAGGGTCATCTAATGCCAGAGTCACAAGTGTCTGTACATACATAAAATACAGAATACTGAAAGTATTAAAAAAATGCTCCAGTAATATCAAGAACATATTTTAATTGTTCACTTCAATAAACTTCCGATAGCTCAACCACACCCGGGAGGTCTTTGATAAATTTAGATCTGCATGTATTAAATAGAATTTTTTTCTGTAAGAATGAAATTACAACCTCTTACAGAAGAAGCTCAAAGTGCAAAGCAGACTGGATTTTCCTTCCCTAAAAATCTACAGATGTCTCTAAGCCAATCTGTTCAACTCAGCTTATGGTTGAAAACCATATTCTACAAAGTTGACAAATACCAACATGTTCCTATCTGAGTTCCCAAAAGTATATTATCAGTCATTCATGCTTTTATTCAGCCACAATACTCCACTTAGGAATAAAATTCCCTTTTTTATAATCAGACCTTAAGATTTTTCAGAGTGGGAATGACAGCTGTAACTATAGGGATGTGAGTTATGAATCTTTATTCTACTCAGTGTTCCTAAACCTAAGCAGTTGAGGAGTCAGAGATTTGACCTGAAAAAAAATGGGATTACAAGAATGCTAAGTTTATATTGAACACAGGAGCACACAGGAGTAGTTATTACAGATGAATTTAAACCCCCCCATAAGAGCATATGACATTAATAACACAGTGCCATTCTTTCCATACCATTTCCTTCCACTCTTATATGTAACAAAAGCCAGTTTATGTATAGAGAGTGTAAATAACAGGAACAGTCATCATGAAGACCCTCAAACTCTATTACTGCTTTCTTCCATGAGGAAACAGAGCTACATAACTTGAGGTCAAAAGGGGAAAAACTCTGGATAATAGTTTCTATTTCGAAGCAAACACAGCATAAATGCAACTTTTATAATAACACAAAATTGTAAGTAATCTTGAATTTCCAGACTAGTGACTTTGAATACTTAAAATTATTGCTCATGTTGGATCAAATAACAGCCATTCTTATTGCAGCCAAGAACATAGAAGATACAACATGCAGCTATTTAGATCAGCAAATCATTTCCACACCACTGTGTGAAAAGCTTTCTCTGCTTACTTGATGCATATTGAGTCATTTTTCAGGTCAATTGTTCTTAACTTGCATTAATCAAAAGGAGAGAATATAATCAGCTACCAAGAACATATTCAGGATCTTAGCTAAGAGTCAGGCTATAGTTTTTTTCTGGATAATTTTTTTTCTGGATTGTGGATTTGGGGAATGAATTCTCCATTTGAAATATAAAGAAAAAAATAAAACGAGAACTATGAATCAACAAAATGTGGGCTAGGTCAGGGGGAAAGGAGATCTTGATTCTAAAAGCAACTGTTCTCTTTACCAAATGTTTCTGGACTTGCAGAGGACAGCAGAACTAAATATCTATTCACCTACCTGGCCATTCTGCAATTGCTTGAGACCCTTTGCTGCAATGGCCAACACAGCTTTAAGGAACACTTTTTTGGCAAGGCAGGTTATGACATTAACAGCAATGAAAGAAAACACTGATAATTACAGATCTTGCTATGTTCTGCATGTATCATTCTTTGGGAGGACATTTAATGATCAGCAAACATGAAGTTCCTGTGAAAACTGTAATTTCTCATTCTTTGAAGTATTGACTGAGCTAACCACAGCTCAGCTTCAGCAGAGAAAATTCCAGCTTTCTTGTGGCCCCCTCCTGCTTTCATCACATGCTGCCAGTGCTTTTGATGCAAACAAAACTGAGTCCAGAGATTTACAATGTTCCATTACTAAAGTATGCAGTGTTGACTCTATATTTATTCCTATTCATAACATTAATGACTTTTCCTTCTTTTCATGAAGAATGAGCTAATTAAATGATTAATGAAACTTGTGCTCCAGTTTTTCCATTTGTGCACCACTTTCTGGAAATGTGGGTTTACACACCTGTCGCTGATGAGAGTGTGATTAGATAACTCAGACACTGAATTCAACTCTTCAAACAAGACAGGTTATGAAAAGCCACTCCTGGTCTTCCAAAAGCCAATCTCACCTTCTGCCCTTGCCCTGGCCAGTCCTGACACAAGCAGACAATTAAAACATGTTGCATTTTTATGTTGTCTTGTGATCTAGGTGTAAGGTGATTCATGGGATTCATAGGTCTTGTTTAATTCCATTTTATCTCTGGTAATTTGCACATTCAGCATATGTGAATGGGGAAAGCAATGCTCTTGAGCTGTTCACATGCACTTATAAAGTCAAAAATAAGCTCAGTTTGTTCACAGTAGTGCTCAGCTATTTCTTATTTTAACTTTCCTGCCAGGAATTTTCACAACATGGGAACTGCAGGAAGTTCCTACTAGTATTGGATATGTTGATCTGGGAATGAGGTAGAGGATACCACTTGCTGTAATCAGTGCTTCAGTATTGATTTCAGTCAGATACTTTTTGATTAAAGTTATTTATGCTTAAATGATTTGCCTTCAAAATTGTGCTGAAGAATAAAGCTTGGTGTATGTAATTTAGATGGCAAAACAGACAAAATAATGCTACTGCATTCATGAAATTTTTAAAAATACATTCACTTAAATCATTTAGCAGTAGGAGAAAGCAATTATGAGTGACACAAAAGCCCAGAAATAATAACTTTTGTAATACCACACATGTCTTATTATATCAACAGTAATAATGAAATTAGGCTACTAATCAATGTTTTTGAAGAAGCCTTTGTCAAGAAAACCCCTTTATAATACAAATATAATGCTGTGTGTGCATGTCAGTGCCCTCTGCTGGATAGAGACAGGTCCAAACCGGTGTTTGTGATCAGGTCTTCACCCAACAGCTGTTGGTAACAAGCTACAGAGTGTTGTTATTCAGTACAGAAGGTGAGAGAAATCCTACTTGTGAGGCATATGATGGAAAAAAATTGTTTGGGATCTAACATTCCTAGGTTTTGACACCAAGGTCCATTGTAAGTTGTTGAGATAAGCATCTGTGACCTATTTGTCTTTCATTATCTGCAATTTTTAATTCATCTCTTCCTTAGTCCAAGTGTAACCATTGCCCAGATGTTTCATTGTGCAGGATTTCAGTGTGGAATTGGGTTTTCCTTTTTTCCTCAGCTATAGCCTTCTATTTTAACACTATATATTACAGGAGGCTCCCAAGTGGCCTTCAGAAATGTTTATCAGCTGTTTTACAGAACACTGCTACTGAGCTAATTTTTACAGAAATTACATAAATGCTGTCCCTTCTTCACCTGCCCTAGGACAAGCAGCATTCTCTATTTTCAAGGCTCTTACCCTAACCAGTTATAAATTCATTTAAAATTACAGCCCAGTCTCAGCTTCATTCCAGATGAGATGCTGCCTTCAGGGTCCTTCATAGAGGCCACCTGTGAAAAATGTTTCACTCTTTTACTCCCAAAATGTTGGACTGGGGAAACCAAATGGGTTATCAAGGAAGGAAGGCATTAGGCAGCCACATGCTTGAGGTAAGATGCTGATTTGGTGTTGCTATAAATCTCCTTTTCCTCCTGAATCCTAAGTTATTCCTCTTCATTCTTACAGGAAATGTTCTTCATTCTGGGTGCCCTGTCCACTCTCATAGCAGCCCTCAGTTATTCTGTACAAATAACCATTTATCAGCAACCAGCCATGGCACAACTTTGCTTGAGTAATGCCTTGTTGCATTCAGTAGCGGCACGATAAAAACTGAAGGATGAATTGAGCTGATCATGCACTTTTAAAGTGTCTATAATCACATGCTAACTAATGATATCAAGCTTTAGACTGGGTAATTAATTATAATTCCAAAGCAGCATTGTAAAAAAAACCTGCCTTTTCTTGTTTCTGTTTGTTTGCTTGTTTGTTAAAATATTTATTAAGAAGCATTATAGCTAATTTTGGGGAATAGCAACATGCATCTCATTTGAAAAAAAAAAAAAAAAAAATCAATAAACATCTGGCTTTTTATGTAGAAAAAATTGCATTTTTGTCTCTGTTTAAGGTCACCTGGGATAAGTAAATCTTGTCACTCTAGAAATGCTTGTGAACTAGACATGCCTCAACTTGTGATGATCAGATGATGAAAGTACTTGCAATTGAGCTTAATTAGTCTTTAAAGTTTAATTTTATTAAGGATCAGATCTGACCAATCTTCTGCAACCAAGCCTCCCACTGAAATCAGCAGGAAAATTAAAGCAGAAAATGTTTTGTAGTTGGACCCAAGAGGACTTTGGAATGCTCCTAGTTTTCCCACAGAATCAAAAACACACAGTGCAGCATTTCAGCATCACAGTTTTGTGTAGCACATGCTCTATAAATGACCACACAGAGCTTTCTGTCTGTTAACAGCTGTTCAAAAATAAAAGGGATTGGAAGTGACAGAAAATGGTCAGAGATCAGTGAGAAATCTGTGGTGGTCTTTCCCTGATTTCTAGCACGTCCTCAAAAGCAGGGATGTCAAGGTTCTAGAACAAAACTTTGGGAGATATCCTTATCCTTCCTTATCTTTTGGGAGATATCCTGGGAGGAGTGTGCCAGGGTAAGCATGTGTGGGTGCTAGGCTGAAATTATGGCAAATGCAGCCAATTTCCTTTATATGGCATTCCATTTCCAGATTGGTCATTACTTGCAGAATTAATATTTAAATATTCAGTAGTGTGATAATCTGGAAACAGCTCAAGTACAGCAATAAAATGAATCTCCTATAATCTATATGCAGGACCCTGGTGAACAGTGAGTAATCATCTCTGAAGTAAATATCTGTTTTCTATGTCTTATAAGATATTTTCTATGTCATATGATAAGTTAATGAAAATGAAAAGTTTTAATTTATTTGTAAATAATCCCTAAGCACTACTTTTATTGACCAGTATGTTAATAAAATCTGATTTATTGAATTTTAAAATTTGAAACATGGCAGCACTTTAATAATTCAATTAATTAATGCAAAAGTTTTTATAAATATAGAGTTATTATAAGTATAGTGTTACTAGAAACTTAACATACTATATTCTTCAACTTTACCACGTTAAAAACAATATTCCAGTTTATTTCTTTTAATGTCATATACATACTAATAAAAAACATCGCAAAAAAGCAATAAGAGAAAATAAAAACTCTAGGAAATAAACAGAGTAATCTCCTTCTTTAGTACTGTGAGCATATTATTTTTATTAGTCAGCTATTGCATGCAAGTGAAGAGTTTTCATGAATATGTAGAAGAAACATAATATCCATGAATGGGCCACAAAGAGTAATTTTAACACTAGGGTTGAGAGTTTCAGTCCTAAATTAGCTGTAAAGATTTTTGAAATTTCTATCAATAAATTTGAAATTTATCAATAAATATATTTTTAAGCTTCAGAAATTTCATGAACTTGAGCCCAACGTGATTATTCCTTTTTAGATTTTTTTTTTTTTTTTTACCCACCAATGCTTATTTGATCATTATCTGTCATTTATTCTCTAATTTCCAAGATAAAGGTGTTCAGTATTCTCCTTTAGGAGCAGATCTGGCAGCATGACACACACAGGTAAAAGATTTCTTGAGCAAGCAACTCAGTCCAGCACAAGTTTTTTTGTACCCTGCATAGGAACCTTTCACAGAAAAAAATAGTGCTGAACATCAGCATGAACTGCCTTCCTAATATGATCAGGCTCAGAAGTGAACTGAATCAGAAATGAACAATTCATGAACACACCTCAGTTCGCCATTAGTTCCCTGTAAAAATTATCTCTGAGCTAATGGCCCAAATGAAGGCCATGGATCTCCTGAATCCCCTCCAAATCATTGGTGATGTGATGACTACAGAGCACACATAGGGTCAGCACACTGCATTTCTGAGTCCAGATCCTAAACCTTATTCACTGGGCTATTTCTTGTCCTCTTAATTTCAAGGGTGCATTTGTTTTTTCAGATGAGATCCTCGACAATAGTGACAAAATGTGGCGAGAACCTGAGAGGTGATCAGCAGAGCTCATGGCTCCATTGTCACCTCGTCCCACCATGCTCACAGCTGTCCCTGTCACACAGGGACACTGGCTCTGTCCTGATGGGAGAGCCCAATGACATCCTGGTGAGCCCAATGACATCCTGGTGAGCCCAATGAAACCCTGGTGATCCCTGCCAAAGCCCACAGCTCCTCTCTCCAGAGCTTCTGGAGCCACCCACCTCATATACTTCACAGGCACTACATTGAATTAAAAATATTAAAAAAAAGAAAAAAAAAAAAAAAAAAAGAAAAAAAAAAAAAAAAAAAAAAAAAAAAAAAAAAACAAAAACAACCAAAAAACAACAAATCCCACTTTAATTTTGTTCATATATCAGTATTACTATCATTTCCTATAGCCATAAATAAAAATGTTTAATTATATAATTTTATACCCCATGACTACAGAAATAACTGGGAGCCAAGGAACACACTTTATATCATCTGAAATCCACTTCATATTCATCTGAGATAGAATTCATTACTATCAGCTAAATGCTTGATAAAATTTAAAGTGAGCAGAATCTGCACCTGCTGTGCAAAAGTCTGCATTGTGTTAATGTGTCAACATGCACACATCATTCATTAATGGTCTCTTTCTTTACCACAAGAGATGTGTTTGTAGCATATGTTTTTGGGAAATTTCCTAGACATTTTGCAGAAGAAGAATATCAGTGATACACTGCAATTGTATCTAAAAGTATGACCCAGAATTTGAAGTTAATATGGCTAGGTGTGATGGTGTTCACAGGGGTTTTTGGATGAGGGAAGAGATGGAGATCTAACTCCATATTTCAGAAGGCTTGATTTATTATTTTATG
>JAHXMQ010012337.1:33727619-33774055 GCA_020466415.1 Ammodramus savannarum pratensis
AGCAGCAGATAATCAATGTTTATATTTTGTTCCTGAGGTCTCCAGCTTCTCAGGAAGAGAAAATCCTAAGGAAAGGATTTTTCATAAAAGATATCTATGACAGCTAGCCATTGTGTAATCATGCAATACAGCCAAACATATGAATTAATGGCATTTGGTCCAGTGTGACTATGTGAGCAGGTCCAAACTAGAAAAAGAGAACCTTGTTATATCTTTAAATATGTTTTCTCAGGAAGAAAATTATTTCTTTTTTCAAAGATAAATTACATATATGCAAGAATATCTCAGTGAAGTCCTTTGGATTAAGGAAATGCTGCACTTGTGCTACAGACCCATGAGCAAAGAGTCAAGGGGCAGCTTCCAAAGAAAGATGGTCTCGTGCTAATGCTGTGTGGCAGAGATGATGCAGGCAAAACTGCAACTGCTGCTCACACTCATCCATCAGGATCATCCTCACATCTGGAAAGATTTCTACTCTACAGCCCACTTAAAGGAAGGGTGAGTGAGGGAATATTAAAGCAGGGCTGCCACTCTTTGCAGTAACCAAACACACCCTTGCCAGAAAGTCCTTCCATGGAAACCATCTCAGTATGATAATTCCTGGAGCACTGCTGTCACAAGTGTTTCTCTTTCTGGTAAATTATACTCAGCAGTAAAAGCTGGGGGAAGATCTGCAGGCAAAAGTTGGGGTCTGCTATGCACATACACAAAATGCTTATGTAGAAAATAGTCATATAAAGTGTATGGAAAAGTGGTTTCTTTTCTCTCTTTTTCAGATGAGACCTTCTTAATGTTATTTTTAAGTCTTTAAAATGTTATTTTTAAATCTTTAAAATGTTTCAGCATTCAGCTGAATCCAATATTGGGATTATATTGGTATTTTATACATTTGACTCTCAGACTCTGGAGGCAGTGTCAAAGAGCCCATTCTTTTTCCTATCACAGATCTGAAGATTTTACATCTTCTTTCTCTACTTAACACTTTATATGTTGTACACACTTCAATTTGACAAAATAACTGCAAAATAAATCATAAACAAATATATAAAAAAATGGCAAAATTTGTTAAGAAATGTAAGCATTTGTTTTGGAGCAAAAATAGATCGATTTTTTAAAATATCTTTTCAGCAAACTGTAGTAATCTTAAAAGTCATGAAAATTGGCAAAAAGTAAAACAGGCTGTCAGACATGCAGACTTTAATCTTGACATTGTATCAGGATCCTGACTTGCAGTCTAAATACAAGCAAATAAAGAGTCTTGTAAGACTACAAAACCTAGCAGTTCTTCATATTAATGAGGACTTTTTACTACAGGATTAGAAATTCCCCCTTTTCATTATAGAATTTAGAACACAAGCAAAAGAAGTCACCCAGTATAGTATTGAAAAATAAAGGGACAAAACCCATTACATTTTTGAAATCCTGACACTTCTGGTTATTATTTTATTTATTACAAGGTCGGGTGTCTTGTTCAAGGTGCTCATCCTGACTTCTTTCCCCTTACCAGTACAGAAAGGCACCTGCTGAAGGGTTGTTTCATCACATTATTTTTACTAAAGATGAGACAAATACCACCATTTCCTTTTAAAGTCCTTTCCCAATTGCAGTTATAGATTCTTTTTTTTCCCCCTCAGATGATTCCTTATTCCTGCAAAGAGCAGTACAACTGCTTTACATAACAGTAGTGTTTTCCCCAAGCTGCCACAAGAAGAGGTTTGACATTGTAATCTAATTGACCTCCATAGTTAATTTAACAAAGGAAAAGAAAAAAAAGTTTTGCCATTCTAGATTGACTGATCTTTTGGTCTTCTATGAGGAACACTTGCAAAGGGAAATAGCAGTAAATCAAACCTCCACAGACCAAGATTTCCATTGACTGCACAGGAATTCTGCATCTAGACACAGGGGTAACTCCAGTAAGGGTAACTATTATGAACTATGACTATAAATATGATGAACTATAACTATGGTAACTATGACTATAACCTGATCTACTCATACTTTCCTCTGGTAGTAGACAATTATAAACAATTTACAGCCAGCTCCCCTCTGCTTTGCTGACACTGACTTGCCTAGAAACACTCTACTAGCAGAGCTTTCTACCACCTTTAGCAGGCTGAGTATCGTTATTGATAGCTGAGCCTTCAGTTTACAGACCAGAGCCCAATTTGTCTTGTCATCAAGAGAACTCACAGCGAACATTGGCCTCCATTAATTTTAGTACATAAAAGCTCCCAACTCACTTTGTGGGAGCTTCCCACAAAACAGTGAAACAAAATCAACATTGCAGCATTTCTGTTGGCTGTCCTGGAGGTTTCCTGAAGCCTTGTGGTTCTGGAAAGGATGCTGGTGCTGCTGCAGTGCCACAGTGATGTCCCTGCCATGGGGACAGAGGCCACTTATTTAGGAAACTGAGCTGTCTCACGTTCATAGTGCTGTGGTGCTGCTAGCACAGCCAGGAACAAACACAATTGATCCAAGCAGATTGTTACTGAATCACTTGGAAGCATTTGCCATAACTGATAAGGATGTACATTTTCCTTGCAGTTTTTAAGTAAAGAAAAAAATTATGATTAATGTAAAATTGTCTGGTGTTCAGCTTTTGCTGCAGCATGTGCAATGCTCAGCTTGCTGAAATGAATGACCCCATGAAAAACCTTAGCATTTGGCAATTTTGGGGGTGTAATGAAGCATAATTAAAATGATTAAGAAATAGATTGAAGGAAAATACTTAAATGGTGTAGGAGAGGACTCCAGCAGTGCCACAAGAAGCCTGCACAAGGTCTCAGTTGTCATATTATTCTAGCCATTTCTGCAGCTCCCCAAAGCCGGGGAATAGAAACACATAAGAGCACATATGGCAGGAATGGATGAAGCAAAAATCTCAACTCAGCAATGCACATCTTTTTAATGATGAAAGCATCTATAAGGTGTTTATGGATCTGTTTGGTTCAGAAAGGCTCAGATAAGAGTGCAGTTATTTTGACCACCAAAACACAGAAGCAATACTGCTGTAAACCTCTACTCACAAATTCTCAAGTAATTCCCTGCATTTAAAGTTGTTCCCAGTAAAAACCTGTAATGGCTCTCTAAATAATGTTTGGTAAAGGAAAATATTGTCATTCAAGCAGAACTATAGACATCTGTGCTCATTTATGAATAAACTACTTTTGTTTAATTTTATTTATAGATGTATTAGGAAAATTCCACCTAGTTGGAAAATGTAGAGAAATAATAGCCTGACACCAGAGTCAAACCTTTCTGCAGTATCATCAGCTGAGAATGCAAAGGTCATTCTCTTCTGGTATTGAGGCAGGTTCCTTATTGATTGTTTCTATGCTAGAAAAAAAATCATATTAAAATAAAAGGTCTTTCTTAGTCTCGAGCAGAAATGAAAAATAGCTCTTGGGGAGAACAAAAGAAAGGCAATCAAAATTAATGTATTGTGCCAAATGCAGGCAGTTTCAGCTTGTTTTGAAAGATCCATTCACATAATCATAAAAGAAGACTTTTCAGGAGAGGTACTGTAATAATCAGTGTTTTGTCTAAAAATAGGTCATTAATGTGAGTATTAGATGAGATTAACTTTGCCACACAATTGTTTTGTTCTTCTTTAGATTATTTTGTGCAAATGTATGTTAAAAAAAAAAAAATCAAACAACAAAAAGCTATTCTGAATGCACAGAAAATCATCAGAAGGAGGCCAGAACTCTCTGTCCCTGTATTTAGACAACACATGGTCTCTGTACCTGGAGTGCTCCTCTCCTTATTAATTGATAAAATGCATTGAAAGGGAATCTCTGTCAACAATAAGTGCATCATAATTTGCAGGATATCAATACTTCTGTTAAAAAAAATAAAACAAAAACAAAAAACCTTCTTTCAAGGGTGTTATTCTCCTGGAAATAGGAGTACTGCAGCACTATAAACTGTGCCGTATTACTGTTTTTTCCCTACCCACAGTCCCCATTTTCAGCCTAATGGTGTGGAAAGAGCTTTTCTCTGTCCTTAACAGTCATAGGATGTAACCTGTATTCACACCTGTGCTTACGGTTTAAATGATAAAATTACCTTCTTTTTGGCAAAGCTTAAAATGCCCTGCTTCTTTCAACTGAGATAAGCTGTTCCCTGGTTTGGACACATTTTCAAAGCAAACAAGGCTTTGATAAATGCTGCCACTGACAGAACAGGAGAATTTTACCTAAGCCCCATTTCACAATGAGCAAGGGATACCCAGTGTGGGTGAGTTCACCCCTATTCAGAGGACACCCACAAAGCCTATGAAGTGCTATCTATAATTCTGAAAACAGAGTATAAGTGAGAATTAAATGCTCAACTGATAAAGGGCTGCCTGTCTGGCCAGAGATAAATAACAAAAAAGCCACTTGTACTGAAATTTATATTTTCAAGCATGTACCAAAATCCAGCTCAGAATGGATACAGCAATATTTCCTCTTTATTTGCTTGGCTTTTAATGAGTAGCCAAGCTGTGTGTAAAATGTTGTCAATTTAAGTTCACTTAAATCCTATTTTTGTCACAGGCTAAGATTTTTCAGACTTTGAAAATTAGTTCATTAACAGCACCACATCCTGAAGATTTCAAATCATAACTACAATGGATGTCCTGGATTTCAAATTGTCTGAAATTCAAATTGGCAGCTAGTGGGTTTTTCAAAGTCTTAATTACCTTACCCAACTCTGTGTGAAATAGGTAGCTAGGGCTTTTCATTGTCACCCATTTTTTGATGATGTATATTTACTCAGTCAAAACTGTTCTTATTTTTCCCCCAAAGTCTACACAAAAGTCTTGCTTCACAAGTTCACATCAATTTCATCATTTAAAAAATTAATATATATAAGCATGTTAGCACCTAGCATTCATACACTGCAGAAGGATACTTAATTGGAAAAACAGTCTTCTCCACTCTCCCAGATCTCCTAAATATATACATTTTTCAATATTTTAATTACATGGACACACATTTTATGTTTTGTTGTCTGGGTTCTAGCAAAATGACAGCATATTAAAAGAAAAATTGAGCTGTACTACTCATTCCCAGACTTTAAAGCCTTGTTTTTGTTTTGGCTTTTAATTTTTTTTTTTTACAGATATCATTTAATTAGTTGAAAACAGCTAATAAGTTGGTGGCAATCAAGGACAAATATGACTATTTCTCCAAGGAATTTCAAAAGAATTGCACTCATATATTGATAAGTGATGAAGTGCAGCCTTGTAGGTTGTCTTTTATTGACTCGTTAACCATGGCTTATTCATACTGCCCAACTTGTGCCATCATTTCTTGTGTTCACAGTGAGATAACACAAAAAACTATTTTGTAATCAAAGTATTAATGCTTGCAGCACTGCAAAGCCCCTTACAGCAAGCTGATGGCAGGAGGGAGATTGCAATCTCTTCCACCAAGAATTGCAACCAAAACTTGTCACTGGGAACTGGGAGAGAGGGATAAAAATAAGATGGAAGGCAAACTGTTTCTGGACAGCCAAAGTCAATATTTAATTTTTTTTTAATAATAATATAAAAATAAATTAAATATATATAGAAATAAAATAAGATAAATAATTTTTCTCCTTCTAACCTGTTAACAGCCTACAAATGTGTTCAAGTCTTAGAAGAGGAGGGAGTGAAGAACTGGCTTACCTATATTTATAAAATACAGCTCTGTTCTCTTTGAGAAAACCATTTAGTAGCTCTTTTGAAGGGTGTTGACAATGTGCAGCTCAGTGCAAAAATGTAAGGGAAGCTTATACCATGTCATATCTCCACAGCAAAGGCACTGCTCAAGTAGCCCTGTGCTTTAGCTTTAAATAAAAATATAATAATCAATAATATCTAATTAAATGCAATAATATATTGAGCTTGATGAAGCATCTAGAAACTTTGGAGCTTGCTTTTTTTATAGTTTGATTTTATTCTGAATTCTCTGAAACAAAAGGGCTATGGGCTTACAAATTCTTGTCTTCTTTCCTTTGAAGAAATTGTCAAGGCAGAGCAGAGCAGAAACCACAAAGATTCCACCAGTCTTGCATTGGTCCCAACATAAATTGGCCATAATTCAACCAGAGTGAAACCTGCCAGTTACTGTCATGGTCATATTTTATGGAAAAATCCCTTTGCCAGGATTTCTTCTCCTGGGAAGCCGGAAGCCTCAGAGAAAAAGGAAAACAATATTATCTTGTTCGCTTCTCCTGTGTTTTGCTGCTTTGGAATGTGGTTAGAGATTGTGAATTGTTTTAACTTAATGACCAGGCACAACTATCTGTGTTGGGACTCTGGAAGGAGTCAGGAGTTTTTCATTAGTATCTTGTTAAACCTTCTGTAAGTATCCTTTCTCTATTCTTTAGTATAGTTTAGTATAGCGTTATATAATATAATATAATATAATATAATATAATATAATATAATATCATATCATATCATATCATATCATATCATATCATAATAAATTAGCCTTCTAAGGACATGCAGCCAGATTCATTCCCTCCTACCACAGGGGATCCCAGAAAATACCACAGCTTACCCATGAAAAATATTTTTCCTGACTGTGTTCTGAGAATATTGTGCACATAATTTTAGAGGGCTGAGTTGTCGCTTATTGTGCTTCAGCCTGATGTTTGTTCATATTATAAACACCTGATAAACCATCTTCTGTGATACTTGTGGACATCACTACTGTAATTAAGCACTTATATCTGCCAAAGCTGTGTAACAAGCTGGAACAGTAGCTGAACAAATTAGTGTTCTAGTGTGCTTATCCTGCTGCATTCAAATGACTGCAGGTTTTTATTCCTGACAGCACCACCTGGGTTGGGAATCATAACAATTGTTTATATTGCAGCTTAGAATTTCTGAGCTTCAATGTGCCTGTTAAAATGATCTCTCTTTTGGGAGGAGCAGGGAGGCTGCCCTCCCTCAGTGAGCTGACACAAACTCCTGTGCTCTTGCAGGCTGTGCTGCCTTGGCATTTTGCATGGAAGCTGTATGGGATTAAAGATGTTAGGATAAGCAAACAGAGAGGCATGAAGAAATTATATCTTCTTCTTTATGGGTTGTTCTTACCTTGTGAATCAAGGTGTTACAATGCAATGAATCTTTTCTGGTGAGCTGTCTGGACATTTAACCCTATCAGGCCTTCTCTCCACAATATGTATTGTTATCACACCTGGGAAAAACTGTGAAAAGCTGACATTCTTTGTTCAATTACCTCTGACTCTGTGTGGTTTTATTCACTGTAGAGAGCTCAATGAAAAATGAGCCTCTCTTCCATGGAAATGTCAGTTACCACTATGTACTATGTATTCTCTACAAGCTGATCTATGTAGTCCTTTGAAGATGTCTGTTTGTTTGTTTGTTTTAAGAAAGAGTGTAATTCTAAGGGAAAAAAATGAAAGTCTCTGTTGTGAGCACGCTGATGCTAAGAAAGGCTGGCTGTGAAGTTGGCGTCTGCTTCAGAACAAGGAGCAACAAAATGAAGGCTTGTATTTTTCATGCTCCAAGATTAAAGGACAGCAACTAGAGCCTTTTATACCATCAGAAGGAAAGCCTGGCCAGGGAGCAGAGAAGTTGTTATGGGAACTTTGTTTTTTATCAGATGAGAAGCACCCCAGAAGATGCACTGAAACTGCTCTATGTCTTACACATCCCAATTTTTTTTTTGTTTTTCTTGTGTGTCTTCCACCTGCCCCTTGGCATGGTAACTGAGGAGTCATAATATAGCAATAAACCCAGATGTCTGGCTTCATTAAGAGGAGGTACCCATACTGTATTAGATATAGCTATAAAGCTGCATTCTGAAGCCCAGGTAAATCTATTGAACTTAATAAGGTCATGAAATAATAATAACACAAATATGACTTCAGGGTTAAGCCTAGAACCCAGAGTAAGATATTAAATTTGAATATTTCCAAATGACTTCTTAGACAGATTCCTTTTGCACTCTCTAGTGTCTTTTTTTTTTTTTTTTTTTTTTTTGCAAATAAAGAGGAAGAGTAAGTATTGGTATACTTTTTCCAATATCAGTCCAGCTTTATAAGTTAGTTGTGGAAATTATAATGTGTTTCCTTATGTAAAGAATCCCTTTCTTTTAAATGAACAAATGTAAGAACTGTGTTTAAAATCTAATATTCATGTGCCTTTTTGGAGTCAAAGTAGGCAAATTTCAAATGAATCAGAGGCATAGCAAACTAATTTTCTTGACTGGCTAGACATTCAGGCTGCTGAGGCAAGAGACAGTCATTCCTGCTATTGCTGTAGCCATCTGTTGCCCTGTCTCAGAGCAACAATGATTCCTGACTAATGCACTTCGTGCAAAAGCACAGACTTTACAAGAAGTGACCTGTAATTATTTATGAGTAGTCTAATGAAGAAATTACTCAGTCTACTAATGTGGCAAAAGTATCACTAACAGCACTGGTCAGATCAAAAGCAAAGGCTGGGTGCACATTTTTCTTGCCCTTAAGGCTTTTGACAGCATGGAATGTCCATGCTCCAGTGAACTTACCATTGTACCATGATCTTGGAGGATACTTTCCAGACCTGTGCTTTAAAGGCAGTGTTACATCAATAGTGAACTTTCTTTTTTGTGGGCAGCACTGCTTTGAAGCATTTGATTTCCCAGTGCAAACTGATACCCAGGCCCCTGCAGAGAAGCAGTGCTGATGCAGAGAAGAGCAGTGAAAAGAATCCCTTTCCTTCCTGCAGCACAAGCAGCAGTCATTGCCCATATTTTGTGTTTGGCATAGCCTTGGAACCGGTCCTGTTTGTACTTCCAGTGAAACAGAGTACCAATGGACATATGGAGAAGGAAGGAAAGAGAACAAGGATATATCTGTATTGCTGTGAGGCTTCATATTTTCTGTTATTGAGTGTTCTTGTAGCCACAAAGATATTTGAGGAGATGGACAACAAATACAGGGTCAGCAGTGAGGTGGGAGAGGAAAACAGGATAAAGTGAAAGGGAACATGCAGTGATTTCAATGGCTGGTAAAAATCAAGCCAATATCTGCAGTGATAACCTGTCACAGTATTTGTGGCATTACCCAATTAAATATTCACAAGTTATCAATGTAGCAGATCAATGGTAGTGCATTTTTCCTGTTCCTGAGACAGTTCATGTGTCAGGAATTCTTGCATTAATTCTCTTGCACTCTACCTCTTCCTTAGCTGTGGTAGCCAAGAGCTATCCCCCTTGTGCAACAATAATTGTAAAAGTGCAGCAGCAAGAATTATGTGCAGACCAACCTGGAATATTACATAAATGTCTTGAAGCTGAAATAGTTGTGCAACTTTTCTCTTCCCTGATAGGAGTCTCCTTCAATATTCTACTTGAAGGGAAGAGTCAGGGTTACCCTACAGGAGCCGTTTTCCTGAGCAGTAGGTGCAAAATGAGCTATCAGAAGCTATAGTTTCTTGAGGGGCAATAGCAAATAGGAAAAGAAACATGGGAAAATAAATTGGAAGGATGGAAACTGATTCCTTTCATAGGAGACCTTCAGTATGGTACAGACAGACATTCAGAGTTGATGGTGCTTGGAGAGAGAGTCTGGACCCCAACTGAGAGCATGGTACTATGAGAACAAAAGCTAACAGAATTTTTACAATAATCCAAGTACACTCAAGGTAACAAAATAATAATCTCATTCATTTTATCCTTATTTCCCCACCAGCAATGTGCCATTAGGCAACAACTGGGCCTTTTCTAATTGCTGGGTTTAAGGAATAGCTTATTTTCTTCACAGCTTTGGCCAGCCTTCCAAAACTTCCAATTAATTCCGAATATAGCAGTCTCTGGTGTAGCATGAAAACTCAGTAGTGGTTGGAGTGTATTAAGTTGCTGTACACAAGTCAAAGAGTCCACAGACAGCAATATCTTTCCAATGCAATCAAGCTGGGTGAGAATTGAATCAGCAAACTGGAATCCAGGTGGTCCTTATCCTTCCATCTCTGACCCACTGAGCCATCATTTTTCCTACCAGCTGTTGCTGGAAGTCAGGACTTTTAGCAAAGTTTTGTCATTGCTGTCTAAAAGTGCTGCAAAGTTGTATGAAGCAAAAAAATCAGGAAAAAAAGCAGCACATTCTGTAAGAGTTAAGCAGGAATCTATGGAAATAATACAGGCACAATACAGAATTGAACCAGTGACATTTGCCTGCTTGTTCTCAAAGGATACTGTAGAGGGCAAGGCTCTGTTGCATCCATTTGAACACTGGCATAAAATTCTTCACACAAGATGACCTCAAAAAATGCTTATAAATTATTGGCTAGGATGAAAAATGAACTCCCCCAAACACCCCAGACTCTGACAACAGACCATCCAGTGAATTTTGACAGGGATCACAAGGAATATGTTATCATCCAGAGATTCCAAAGCACATATTTCTTTACAGCATTTAATGCATCTTTCAGCATTTATCACAATTTCTTGCAACTATGGATTTTTTTCTTTTTTTACTCCTCCTACAATTCACACGAGTAAATCATTGTTTTATCAGAGCATAAAAGTGACAATGTTGCTTTTACTATCAGATACAGAAAAAATTATATACAAAATAAAGCTTTTCCAATTCACTCATATTTTTCCCACTGTATTATCTCAATTTTTCTGCTTTTATGTTTTATAAAAACTGCAAAAAGAAATCAGCATACGCTGCTAGCTTGTGTGGTGCTCTGTTGCTTTAGTGAGCTTCAGCAAGCAGACATTAAAGTCTTTCTGTCAAGAGATGGTCCTTATGTTTAATTTCAAGTTGATCACAAGGCCAGTAGGGTTGCAGAGGTGTTTTAAACCTTTTCCCGTAAAAACTAGAGAAGAACAGCTTTTCCACAACTAATGGCCAAGCAAAAATATTATCCAGCAATCGTATAAAACTCAGAGGATTAATTTACTTTTAGACATCATAAGCCCTGAAGGACTCACTTGCTAACTAGCTCATGGAAATAATTAATGCTAGAGGTCATGTGGTCTTTACATTAAAATGTCAAGAAAATAATTTCCTGGGAATCTCATTAGCACAAAGCAAAAGAGTACACAATGTAAACACCCACGTTTTTCAGACTTTCATGATTTTCTTTCCTTATTTATTTAAACTGGATAGTTTTAATACATATAAAAATGTGTATTGATATTTAGTTTTACAAGGGATTTTATTACCATTCTTGCAGACTATTTAATATAAAAACAAGTAGATAATTCAAATGGCTGTTCATCTGCTAAGTTTTGCTGATCTACTCCAAAGATGGGTAAGAAAACTTAAGAGGCTCCCTATTATGTATAGAAGAACTGTGCCAATTAATTTCAGCCTCACAAGACTTTTGAAACTAATTCCATAGCTCGGGCACTTCTTTAAGGAGAAGCCATGGGGAGCTGCAACCACACCAGGCATCCAGATGCTTCACTGTGTGCAGTGTCCATGAATGTTATAAATGGGCATTTTTAGAGCTGTAAACTCAAGAACTCCAAAGTTATGAAATACCAGAGTGAAGTCTGGAGTGCCAGTTTTATCTGAACCCTTTGTTTGGGCGTATTATGAGATCCTCTTTAATTACATGAGCACACACTGCTTTTCCAACAGAATGCCTGCCTTAGGGCACAATATGGATGTGGCTCACTTACTGAGCAAGTCGTCAATATTTTGTGCTCGCCTTGTTTGAAGTGCTTTATTTACTACATCAAATCCAGCCCTGAAAACTGACATTGCTTTTCCCACAGTTATTTTTGTGGTGCTTTTCAGTACAACATTTCAGAATCATAAAACTCAGACTCAGAGAGTATTCTGATTGCTTCATAAATATTAATTATATCATTTTCACAATGCATCTGAAAAATGAGCGGATAGTATTTACAGACACACATCTGAACTCTGAGGGAGCCTCATAATTTGAAAGTCATATCATTACAGTTCTGATAAATTAGGGAAGCAAGATTTGCAGGAGGAGATACTGCTGGACCAGACACCTACTGATTTCCTGTTCCTGCTTGTTCCTCTAGAGTGACCATTATGATATCTCCTCCTGCCCTGTGTTTTTACCCAGCTGTGCCCAGTTCCTTCCTACTGTCCTAAGTTCCTTCTTCCAATTTAGCTTTCTTTCTCATCTTTAATGCTGCTTCTGTCTCTTGCTTCAGTTCATGGACTGCAAAGTCTTGTCCTTGTTCTTCTGCCTGGCCCTTGAAACTTCCTCCCAGCTTTGGCTATTTTAGAAATCCTTTATATTTAGTTTCTCAGCTAATCATTTTTTGGTGATCATCATTTCTGCACTCAGCCTCACCAGCAGCTCCACCCCAACTGCTACACTACTCCTATGGGTGCAGCAGTTATGGAAATCAGTTGTTTTCTCACACAGATGCACCTAGTGAAGCGTACAATCAATGTTCATTGCTAAAAAAAAACTAAAAATACCCAAACTGTTTAAGACCTAGATCTGCTGTAAGAATCAGGGAGAAACAATCAGAATTTGAGTCTTCAATTGCTCAGTCTCAGGACAGACACAGTCTACCAAATAGGTTTAACTGTGCTGAAATCAAATTGGTGAAAGAAATATTTCCCAGGCTAATGACCATCAGTGTGGTAAGTGTCTCTGTATGGCCCTGACAAAGGATTCTGTGCCCTGAGCAAATATCTAGGTTCCACCTTAAATAGAAATACCACTGAACTCATGGTGTAGCAGTTATCCCTAGAAGACTGAAGTTTCCTATGATGCAGTGAGAATAAAGCAAATCAGTTCAAGAGGAAAGTAGGCAGTGATTATATTACAGGAAAGATTAAGTGGCTCTGGAAAATATTAAAGAAATGCCAGAACTGACTTCTAAATCCTTTCTCTTCATTACAACTGAAAAGTAAAACACAGTTATGTTATCTCAATCAGCTTATATTATACAGCTTGAAAATCAAGCCCATGTCAATTGTCAATTCTTTCCACAGCAGTTTTTAAAGCTGCAGAAGGTCTTTAAATTGTTTCTCTCTTGCATCAATCCTTTCTAAATATTAAAAAAAAAAAAAAAAGACAATAAAAAAAATCCAGATCTTCTCTTGGATATTTCTTTCACACAAATAACCCTATTAAGCAATGATGAAAATTTCATATAATCAAAAACTCACAGGACTGAGCTTTTCCCTGTTGTGGAATCATCGCTTCTTTTCCACCCTACTAAAAACACTGTTTTGTTGGGACTTGTATTTAAAAATCATTTTTCTTCTCTCTGTGGTGGTTTATGCGGTTTTTTGGGGGGTTTTGGGGGTTTTTTTTGTTTGGGTTTTGTTTGGTTTTTGTTTAGTTTTTGTTTTGTTGTTTGTTTTTTGTTTGTTTGTTTGTTTGTTTTCTGGCATAGATTCTCCTGTGCTGAAAATATGAATGAATTAAAAGCCCTAAAACTGAGACTAAATTTTGGCATTATGAGGGTTCATGATGCTTTCTCACATTGACAAAAATTAATGAAGGCACATGTGCAAAGTGTATTTCAAAAGTCATTTATTCCACCAGCTATTTAGCGGTGTGGTAAGAAAAAATGTTCTGCTTTTGTATTTTTATATACGAGTGTCCTGATGAAAGTTATCCCTGTTCTGCTGGAACTTTTCATGGTCTTAAATTAGTGGTTAATTGCTGAAGTTAAAAGTAACAATTTTCCTCATCAGCCTCCAAATTAATAAAGGCACCTTGAACATAAGAAACGACTCACAAATTACGGTCACAGTCTTATGAGTGCATAGATGTTATTAGCAGTAAACACTCAGAAATTTTGCTTTTTAATGAGAATGGCTCCAATAAGTTAAGTATTTGAGGCATATCTCCAGATGACCACTTTATGAGTATATATTTTTATTATCAGGATGAGCATTTCTCCACTAGTATGTGGATGTACACACAAATACCTCACAAATACCTTTATAAAGAATTTACTTTAATTCAAGAGAAAAACAGTGGCTTGAGTACAAGATTGAAAAAAAAATGCAACTGTTAAAAAATACTTGTTCAATGTGAGTTACTATGCTTGTTTTACATGGCATAACTCAATAATGAATCACTACAGAACATTGATCACATGTATTTACCATATTCAAATACACTCATCAAATTATATTTCAATTTGATCTAATTAAAATGTTTTACATTATGCCTTTTAAAAATGGTGTCAAAATGAAAACTACCATTTATTAATGTCAAATCTAGTCTCCAGATCACAGTGTCATTTCCAGCTCTTTTTCTGAAAGATTTTCTGTGGTGTGTCAGTAAACTTTTTACTTTGATCCACACAAGAATATTTCTTTAAACTCAAATGGGAAACTTGCTGTACTAACATTTGAAGGGTGTAATCCCCAGCAGCCTTCAGAGCAGTGCTAGTAATGATAGAAACATTAAATATTAAATATGTGCTAGAGTCATAAAAGGATTGCATGCACAGGGAAATCCACAGTTCCAGGTAATATCAGAAATTAATGTAAAAGAAGATGGCAAGCTACTGGATGGCAGTAATGTCCTGGCAACTTTGGAAATAACTTGAGACTTAAAAATTTCTTGAGACCATACTATAATGGAAAATCAGAGTTCTATGGGCTTCTCAGGCAAAACTTTGGGCATTCCATGTATTTGAAACAAAACCATATTCTTGATATGAAAAATACTGTTTCTGCATTCAATCTCCCTGAAATTGGTCTGTAGTCTGATGGGCTGAGACAGAGATACAGGCAGAAACTGTGGGTAGCTAGGGTCTTCCCAAAAGACAAAAAATGGATTAATTAGTTACTCTAGTGCATTAATTTTGAATAAAATCCCTATATAAATTGTATTGTTAAAAAGGAATCCTCATGCTGCCTTGGGAAAAACTCGTGATGATAGCAAGAACTCAGCCAAGGAGATTCACAGTAAAAGGAGAAAACAAGCTGGGAAAAGAAGAAATTGTCATAATCATGTCCAGCTGAGGGAAGTTTATTGTCAGAGAAATGAAGCAAATCAAAAGTAAATTAGTTTACATATTCTAAAAAAGAGGATTATGTTTGTATTAGACAACCACATAAAATTTAAACAAGAAATGCAGTATATATATATATAATTTTTTTTTTTTTTTATGCTGGAAATAAATTAAGCCATTTCTAAAATGAGGCCATATTCTTTTCACTTCACAGTGTCTTTAATTGAAAAAAACAATAGCTCTCTCCAGGCAGAGTTATCACTTACAGAGTTGCTGTGAGATGGAAGGAGAATTTTATGGTTACCTACTGAGGTTCATATGAAGGAACAGGGCAAGCAGAATGGCCATAACAGCTTCTTACCATCCTATAAAAAGTGTGATCTGACTGTGAAAAGGTTTGAAAAAACTTTCACAGGGAGCACTTCAGAGTGCTGCCAATCTCAAGAAGTAGCAGTGACAGATCATTGACCGTAATACTTAATAAACTGCTTTCTGTGGTCTTGCAGCCAGAGAAGGGGAAAGTAATATACAAGAACACCAGCAATGAAAAGGAATTTTATTTTCTGACCACTGTCTTTTAAAAAACATTCTTCTGCTTGCAGAACTTTAGCCAGCCTCACCCTTCCCATTGCATTTATCTCCCTATAAACAGGCTGCAACGTCATAAAACAATATGCACGACTCCCTCTAGGAAGGCAGATCTGTCTGCCTTGAAACCAGACTGCTGATTTCATAACGTGCAGCTCTGGAAGTGTAAAAGCAGCTAACAGCTTCGGACAGCACCGTTGTATGCTCCAGATTGCTCCCTGCCACCGCGGCCTCTCCGCGTGCCTGTCCCCGCGGAGAGCAGGCCGCAGCCGCCGCCTTCCTGGCGGCCCTCAGACAGAAGCGGGCCTAATCGAGAGAAGTGTGAAATCACAACAAAGCCAGCTCTTCCCGTTTTGCAGATGGTGAGCTGCCAGGAGGGATCAGCCCAGACTTTAATTGCGAGGCTGATGAGAGAGGCAGGCAAGATGGGAAGGTACATGTTGTGGTGTGGGCAGATCATTACATAACGGCGAGGCTGTCGCACACGTGGCACCAAATGAATCAACACACGCTTGAAAAAATGGCACCATCAATGATTTTCCTCACTCCAGAAACAGAGAGATTAAGTACACTGTTTTTTTATAAACTTCTTTGGATCTGATCAAGAATCTGGTGAGATTATTATTGTTAAAACTTTAAGAAAATCTTCCTTTTTAAACTTCTCCCAGGAGGGTGCAGTGTCGGTTTTTTTGGGTCTGGATTGAAGGCACTGGAGATGGTAGTTCATGTTCTGACTCGGCTGTTTATTATTTCTTGTCAGTAAAACAGTCTCAAACCATGAGTTTGGCAGCAAGGCACAAAACGGCCAACAGTCTCTTGTTACAAGGTCTGTTAAGGCTAAACTATCCAATTAAGAACTGACACCTGGATTATTTTCCCTTTTAACCCAATAACTGATCCCAAAGAGTCCACAATGCGGACTTTCCTGCCCAATTACAAAATGCCACCCAAACCCAAGAAGAAGGAAGAAGCAGCATGAAGAAGAAACCCAGGATGACACCCTGTGCCCTCCTCCATCTTGCTTCCATCCACAACATACTGAAAAATCCCAAAACCTAAATTTCTCACTCAAGTGATACACCTACACTGCTCTCTATAATCTGTTTCACACTTTTGTGGATTCTAGTCTATCTTGAAGTCTAGGAAACCTTCTCCATGAATGAGGGTCAAAGTCAGTGCTCCCCTGGGGGTCAGGGCACCCCAGAGCAGACAGAAAAATATTCCTGGTGCCCTGGGTTTCCACAGTACAGAGTTTGCCAGATGCACTTATGCACATAAATTCATAGACATCTGTTCATGTGTTAATACTCACGTGCTAGACGCCCCTGGATGTATTCTTTTGTAGGAACATAATTTTTTAAAATTTAGTAATAGATTTTACCCTAAGGCAGGGAAATGTTCTCTGTTACTCCAAGAAAATTTCAAAGAAGAAGTTAAAACTTGTGGATCTGTGCACTTCTAATATTTGTCTTGCTTCTCTACATGGACTAAAGTTGTGCTTATGCCTCCCCAGAGTGAGAGATATCCCTGAGCCTCTGTGTTTCTTTAATGATGAAAGAATTACAGAAATATGATACCAGCTGCCTGTCATTGGAACAGGCAGAAAGGATGTCAATAACCACCAAGACAGTTGAGTGAAGTTTAAAATCCATACTTGACTGAAGACATGTCCAAAAATGCCTGAAGTATCATGACCTTGATGTTTGCGTTGTAAAAATCACTTTCTCAATCTAAGTGCCAGGAAATCAAAGTTTTCATAATCTAATGAAAGGATGCTAACCTGTGAAACAAAATGTGTAAGGAAGAAGTAGCAGGCACCAGGCATTGAGCTGTTCCCATATGGGTTCTATTGCATGGGTTTTCTATTTCTATAATGTAGAAGGAAGGAACTCATGCACAGCTATTTATAAGTGTCACTAAATTAAGTAATTGTTTTTATATCCTAGCTTCAGAAGAAAAGAAAAAGAAAAGAGAAAAGAGAAAAGAAAAGAAAAGAAAAGAAAAGAAAAGAAAAGAAAAGAAAAGAAAAGAAAAGAAAAGAAAAGAAAAGAAAAGAAAAGATAAAAATCCATAAAATAAGTAACCTAGATTAGGCAAGTATTTTGTACTGAAACACATTACTTGAAAAACAGCAGACGAAGTGAAATATTCAAAATCTGTGCAACATAAAGGAGATTAATTCCAAAAAGAATAAATGTCATACATTTCCAAGAAGAATTTTGTCTTGAAGAGGACAGACTTGAAGCTTATAACAACTTAAAAATTACATATTTATTTAAGGATATTGACCTATTCATATGAGGTCTGGGAAATCTTAACCAATACCACTTTCAAAAAATGTTATCTGTTATAATTCATTTTTTTCAGTGTATAGCAAGAAATGGATCATTTTTTTTCTGGGAAAAACTGTTGAATGAGAATTCAGCAACCTGCCATTAAAAATTTTGGACATGAATTTTTCTGTAAGTGGTTTACAAGTTCAACCTGAGTCCAAGGAAACAATTCGTAGAAACAAGTCATAGAAATAAAAAGTAAAGAGTATAAAAGTAATAGAAATATCAGAATACATATTCTTCATTTTTGCGTTTTGGAAACTTGAGTATAGGACAGGTCATCATCATCTCCTTGCTTAAAGAGGCACCTGAGAGACAAGACTCTCATTATCTTTTTCTTTTTTTCTTGTTTTTTTTTTTGTCCAGTGTTCATTCTGTGCTTGAGGTAAACCATGAGCTCTGACTGTCATACATTTATCACTGTCATAGACTGCAATATTTTTTGAATCAGAAACGTGCCTCAAAGCCTACTTAATATCAGAAAATAATATTCTCTTCCCTGGAACGAAAATACTCCTTTAATATTTCAATAAAAGAAGAATATTGTCCCTTCTGAAAAAGATGTGGAATGCATTTCAAAATTTGCCTTGTGTTAGACAATGCTTATAATTCTAGAGGGTACTAGAGGGTAGTATCAAGAGTTTCATGGTAACAGAAAGCTAGAGTCCATTTTGACTGTTCATTTGCAAGTTCTGACCACAATTCTTCAACAGAAGAAAAGTAAAGACTAGAAAATCACTATTCATATGTTTTCAGGTGTGTGCTGCGTTACCCAAACTTTTTTTTTCCTTTTTTTTTTTGTTATTATTTTGTTTTGTTTTGTTTTGTTTCTGGAACGCACAGATGGACTAATGGATAATTAGCTGGTCAGCTTTCATTAGAAAAAATTCTTACACCTTAGCTCCTTTTCATGCTGGACAAGGAGGAAAAAGGTTTCTGCATTAGTATTTATGTCTCTCAGATATATTTTATGGTTGTCTATTTGATTTGAGCTATCAGCAACCATGGATTACTAACAAGGCAAAAAAAAAAAAAATAGTTTGGCAAACTGTCAATGGAAAACTCAAAAAAAATAAATTCATTATTTTGAAAAACAGGTGAAAGTATAAAGGTTTAATCTAAAATTTTTTACAGTATGCAGACACACTGATAAAAGGCAGTTGCTTTTCTTTTTGCAGCTGATGCAGGCACAAATTTCACAAGGACAGTGAGCCTTGCTGAGTGAGGTGATGCCATCCTTTGCACACTGCATGCTAAATCTCAAACAGAGCCTGCTCCCCATTGGGGATGCAAACACCAGTACTCAAGACATGCACATTTGTGTTGGATTGCAGATTTAGTGCACTGAACTTGGTGACTGCTGGATAAAGCAGGAGCAAATAGGCAGGATCTTCAGAGAAAAGGTCATGGAATAGAGAATAAAGATTGCCCTGCTTTGTTGCTGTTAATTCCTGAGCAATAGGAGTTGAAGCTGTACAAAATAGCAACAGCAGTTGGGACATGTTTGTGAGTACAGTTGGAATGCAAACTGTAAAAGCAGCCACTCAAAGTGATTCAGTCCAATTTGTCCATAAATTTCCCCCTAAATTTAGGAATAACCCCTTATTAGATGAAGTAGACAAATAACCATATAATGAGAATGACAGCACTGAAAGAAAAAGCTGGCAGTCAGCAGTCTACATTGATCAGAAATACAGCTCAATCAGAGATTTAGCAGATGAGACCATGATCTGTTTTGTCCTCATTTTTGCCCTCAATTCTTTTCCACAGTGTATCATTGAAAATAACTATGATTCATAATTAGCTTTTGATTACATTACCAGATAGGATAATTAAAATATCAGGATGCATCCCTCTATAAAGAGTTTTTCAAATCATGCTGTGACATTCTCTGGCTATTCAGAAATTTTCCTTTGCTTTCTCAGTATCAGTCAATGTTTGTTGATTGCCATAACTCTGATCAGGAGGAAATTGCCTGCTTTTTGGGAAAAAAAAAAGCCAGATTTAACCAAAACTACATACAGTTCTTCAGGGTCTTGTTTGGAAGATACTAAGTTTTAACCTAGGATGAGTTATTTAGGATGCATTATTCTCTGAGACACAGAAAATACTGAGTTACCAAACAATTCACCTGCAAGCAGGTGAGCAACCAGCCATCCCACACTGCCTGCGCCTGAACAAGCTCTTGTGAATCACCTCTAACCTATTCAGGGTGATAAAAGAATAAAAATACAAATTTTGAGCAAATCTTGGTGTATGTACTGCTAGAGGAAAGCATGCTGGAAAATATTCACTGCCACCCCCACCTCCCATCTCCTCCCTTCTTTCCCTCTCTTTAAATGATCAAAGTTTTGCTTTAAAACCAGAATATCAGTGCATGAGCAATGAAAGATAATGAAACAAATGTTCAGCCTGGTATCACTGTGCAAAGAACATGGTACCTGCAATAGAACTGGAGGGCCAAATTAAAGAAACTTAAAACCAAAACTAATCCAGATTATCTTAAAGTCAAGAAAAACCTCATTGTCCCCAGCTTCATAAATATCATACTTCAACAGGCAATGCAGCATTTTAAATGGACCTGACTGTCTAACTTCTTTTAAGTTCCAAGAGACACCACTTAAAAGACAGGAACTCCAGAAAAGTAATAATAAATATGATTTGAAACAGGTTTCTGAAATTACTATGATCAGCCTCTTTCAGGGTCTGAAATGACAACAAATATGAGTGAAGAAGTGATGAAAACCACACTTCTTATCTTCATGCAGAGCACTGATAATATTCACACCTGGTTATTGTTGCAGGAATATATCTACAGTACCTATACCAGTGTACAGAAACTGGGCTGTAGGAACAAATATCACTGAAAGATTAAAGCATTTGAAAGGGAAAATGGTTTTATTTTGATTTTACTTGTTTATTTGCTCTCATGCAAAACTGCTTTACTGACAATGAGGACTTCCTTGTCACTGAACTATTTATTTCCCACTTAACAACAAATAAGGCATAGCTCTCACAAGTGTTAGGAGTCATTGCTTGTGTACATCAAGGGGAAGCCAGACTTCACAGGATGGATTTACATACTTTATTTAGCATTAGCATTCACTACAACCACTGAGAGTGACTAACCATGCAGTCCATACAATGTATTGCATACAATTAATTAAACTGAGAACAGATGTATATTTTTACAGAACTTAGGTACCACTCCATTAAATTATTGCCACTGATGTTATGTATGATATTGCATAATTGCAATCATTATAAAAACAGCCTAAGAACTACAATGGATAAAATTTTTCAGTGTTACAAGTGTGAAAAAATCAGACTTAAGGGTAAAATATATATTAAAAAGGCATCATATCTTATTCAGAATATATTTGATCTCTAAGGCTCTTTCATTCAGCAAGTTCCATCTTACTGGAAACTTAGACGAATTCAGGTGAATTCTTGTTTTATTTATATATATATATATTTATTTTTTTTTCACACACACACACACACACACACACACACACACACACGTGTGCATATTTATATTTATATGTATGTATATATCTCTATATATTTGTAGATAATCCATACATCTGTGATTTGGTTATATAGCTCTTCAGAACAATTCAGAACAGTAATTCAGATTAATTCACTCTTTCTTTGAACATCACCTCCATATATGACTAAAAGTACCTATAGATTAAAAGCGCCTATAGATTAAATTGAATATTTCTTGGTTATACAAGCCATTCAGCCATCTCCATCTGACCTCTTGCATCACTGTAAGGACACTGACATCAGTGGACCTGTATTTGAAAGGAACTGGGAAGAGAATGAGAGACTTTGACCCTGCTGGAAGAATAGATTCTTTCCTCAAAATAAGGCGCCTTTGAATGCCTATATGATCATTTCACTTCCCTTCACACGTTTAATAATAAATAGTTCACAGCATCATAGAGATGTGTTGGGTAAACACTGCAAGTTATGAGGCAAATTTACTGCCTCATAAACTCACAGCCAAGTAAAGCTGTCATTTGCAAGAACAATTAAGCCATTATTCTGTTCCATGGAGAGTGTAGGATATTCCTGAAACCTGTAAATTCACAGAAAAGGGAAGCTGGCCATATGTTCAGAACAAATATTAACATTTTATTAATACTGAATTTGCTTGCAAGCTTCAAAGCAGCACACATTTTCTTTGTTTACCAGGATTTACAATCTATCCACTGCTCCTTACTATGTATACTGTTAAAAGGCAAAAGGAATACAAGAGTACCCTGTGATGTTTTGGTTTTCTTTTCTGGGACTAAAGTACTTTACTTGAAGCCCTGCTAGTGGGATGTTGTGAAAAGAGAGAAAAAAAGATCAAAAAATAAGACTTTTATCTCTGAGCCATGAAAAATCTGACATCTGGGGCTACCATAAAAATTGCTAGTGTTGCTTGAAGATTGTCCAAATATAGATAGAGGATGATACTATAAAATGTTTCTGTTGTGTAGCATGTTTTTACTACTCAGTCATATAAAATCACAATAGGATCTTTAATCTTTAGGGAACCACAAGATAAAACTTCACAAAGTGTCTTCCTCAAACACTCTTAATAATTCTCTTTGTGGATACTGTAGGTGCAAGCAATATGGGATTATCACCTCTTGATTGTGTAGTTTCCAAAGAATGAAACATCCACAAAAGGTATGTATGTGGTGTGTGGTGGCAGCACAAGTGATAATTTCCCTGAGAACCTGAGTTCTGTATGACCTACTGTAGATATATTCCTCTATGACCTTCACAAGATTCATCTATGTGTATCTCTTGCACACAAACCTAAACATGCAGTGCAGCTATTATGTTAGGCTAAAACAATGTGTGTGTAAAAGATTAAAGAATGTGGCTGAAGTTGGCCATTGAGTAGGAAAATTTTTAATTTGTAATTTAAGCAATGCTGGTTCTGTCATTTCAACTTGGAACAACAGCAAAAGCCCAAACTCCTTCATTGTCCTCACTGTCACAAAGCTGACCCACATTTCACATTTAATGAGAAGTGACCTAACTGGACCTCCCTGTAGAGACAGCCAGGCTGAAGCTGCAGAGACAGCTCATACCTGAGTGCTCTGCTTCTAAACATAAATTCTTCATACACCTTTCAACACCAGCTGAACTTCTTTGAGCCACTGGGGTGGTGAAGTTGAGGCCAAACTCAGGCAGAGCCCCTAAGGGCTGGGTGGATAAAGCTCTCCTTCCCTCTGGTGCCACTGCACAGATGTGCTGGGGTGATGTGGAGATCCATGGTGTCTGCAGGTTCTGGATCCAGCTCTGCCACTCCTGGGAAATGAACCAGAGGGAGAAACACTGGAAAATTTCAGGGAGAAAGAGCTGGTGCAGCCCATCCTCTTGAGACCATAGTTGCTATCTGAGGAAAAAGATTACAAACCCCAAAACATACATAGCACAAACGAAAAGCTAACGTGGAAAATTCCTATCTAAAATTCTATGGACAATGCCACAAGATTCATGTTATAACCCAGATAAAAGGGTATGCTGTATGTTTTAAACTCTCATTACTGCCATGGGACTCATATAAATGTACTAAAAGCCAGAATAAGCCCCTTTAAATTATTAATTGCAGTTACCTAATAATAACTCGGTGAATGAGAAGAAAAATGGTAAAAATGTACTATTAAAAACATATTAAAACAATAAAACATGCCAAGTGCACTATACTTCACCAAGCACTTTTCTGTATAATTTAAACCTTTGTACAAGTACCTTTAAGTAAAATTATACTTTTTTGCCCAATTAAGTATTTATGATATTAATTTCCAGAGAGTGGGTATGCTTTGCTGAATGCTCATTTCTGAGCACCACAGTGACTCTCACAGTGGAAGCAAAGAGGTTCCAGATGTTAGATTTACCCGTTGTTGACATTTCTGAGTTTTAAGAGCAAAAAAGCTGTTAGGTCTGGAAATGAGCTGAGCCACTGGAAACTCTCATTCCATGGAGACAAGCCATGGCAGCAATGGGATGCCACAGCTTTTTTTTTGATCCCAATGGACACAGAATGTACAAAGAGTGTCGATATCTTGACTGACTGTGGGCTAAAAGGTTGTGTGCAACTGTACAGTAATAAATGACTTAACTTGGTCTCAGGGTAGGGAGCAAATTCCTAAGAGAAAGACATGCAAACCATACTATTTTTTGTACACTGAGAAGACATTTTTTTCAATGCACCATTATAAGGCCATAACTCATAGGTCTGTTCAAAAATTGAAGTATTTTAGGGATTTTTCAGCTCATACTGAAAATTTTCTATGAAACATTGCTATAACTTTCTGCAAACAAAAAATATGGAGAAAAATAGAGAAAATGGCTTTAAGTATAACCTCTAAAATATGATGCTGTAATCCACAGCTGTAAAGATTACTGGCTGGCTGTTAAAATATTTTCTGAGAATTTCATTTCTGTGCAGCTCACTAAATTCCCACTAATTAACATGCAGTTAAAAAGTGAGCAAATCGTTCATGTTATTACACTCTGAGCTTTGCTATGAAAGAAATGGCACCATATATCTCTTTATGCAGTTAAAATTTCTCTAACTGGAAAGAAAACCTTTAAACTTACCTAGCAAAATACCCTCCACCACTGAGATGCTTTCTCTTTCAAATAAAGATTTTTATTTTTACATTTTTTTTAGAATTGGTGTCACGGTTTGATGCTGTCTGGGAGTGGCATCTGCACCCCAGGGATGCCCAGGAGGTGAACTGTATAAAAATGGTACCTCCAAAAGAATAATTGTGAGACCCCCAACTCCAAAGACCAGAGTGGAGAAAAACCAGTAGGATGCTGCAGGAATCCAGGTGTGGTGATATTTTTTTTTACTTAATCTCTCAATATCATGGGCACAAGAAATGTATTTGGACAAGGTTTGCTTCCAGGGAAAAGAAATTCCTCAGAAACCATGGAAATTCCCATGGCCAGCCAGGAGACAGCTACTAGCGAGGAGGACAGAAGAATATGAGGAAGAATGTGATGAAAGGAGGAAAATTATATTCTGAAATTAAAAAACAAAAGAAAAAAAAAAAAACACAAAGAAATCAGTGTCTAGATGAGATTCTAAAAATCTGACCTCAACAGAGGAGAACTGAGAAATTCTAGTTAATTGCAAGATAAAAGTTCTTAATTCTTATAATATAAATTCCATATTTTAAACTCAAATGAGTAAAAAAGTGAGGCAGTTTTCAAAGTCATAGCTTTCAGTGGCAAAATTTTGGAGTTATATGTATTCTATAGTTAGATCTATGATCACATACTTATTTTCTTGCAGGAGAAAACCTCTCTTTAGTATTCTTTTTTATGCTTATGACTCTGTTGCTCAGCCTTTTCATCTATGTTGACTAAACTCATTAAAACATAATTGAAAAAAGAAGATTAAAAGTACGACTGTAACATTAGACTTATCATCTTAATCCAAAAAGACATTGTTTGATAGAGTATTTTTAATTTATTCAAAGTGGACCTTAAAGTGATCAATTTTGCAGTCCTTGGTTTGAAATACATACATGTAATGATACAGTGTGTGGAGTGTGCACAAAGCATCATTTTATAGTTATTAGATTTTATAGTTATTTTATTTACATACATAAATCAGAGGAGGATCCTTCAATAAATTACTACAACAAAGCTAGCAAGGCTTATGTTTACCCGATAGTACCTGTCAGGAATATATATTTTCAGTATTGTTTGTAGTGGAATTTTATTTCTCAGACATTTTGGTCTTTTCCTGTATTAAATTTATTGGTTGTGTGAGTGTTGCATATCTCTGGGAACTTCTCTATCTCATGCAAGTTAATGATTCCAACAACGAATATGGATGTGATGATATATGACAGATCTGGATGGCTGAGTGAATGAACCGTGAAGCAAATACAAATCTAAATCAAGATTTCTTTTCCATTCAAGGCAATCACAGTATCGGGAGGAAAAGGACGTAAACTACTTGGATGATGTATTTTACTTGTGGATAGCAAAGCCAGTAAATTTCTGAAGCCACATATGCAGTGTTTGGGGAATACATAAGTACTCTGGATGGGTTGGCACTCTTTAACTGAGTTATGGCGTAAATATTTGGGGGGCAAAAAAGGTTTAATGATTTTGGGTTTTTTTTTTAATGATGTCACCAGACCAAAGGATGATTTGGATGCTGAAATGTTTGGTTAGAACACTGGGTTACAACTTCTATTAAAAAAGCCAAAAATAGTGTGAGTAATAAGTACAAAGCCTCAAACATACAGCCACAGCTGATGTCTAAACACCCGGAGGCTGGACAGAAAATTTAGCAAAGACATAGACATTAAGTAAACATTAGGCCACCCACCCTGTGTGACAAGGTTCAGGACTCATCAGTCTACAACACAGAAAATATCTCTTGACTGCACTTTGTCCATTTGAAAGGCAAATAGCCAACTGTACCACACGCACTGAATTATGCTGCTTGGAATTGCGCTGCCTCTCTGCCTTCCCCGTGCTTCCCTTCTTTCTAGAGTTGGGGCCAGATAGTCAATGAATTAAACTGCAAAACACACTAATCCCTGACCCTAAGGTTAGAGCTATCATAAGCACTGACTGGAAATGGCTGCAAATAGTTCTTGTCATGCCCTCCCTTTCCATTGGAAATCGAGTAATGACACAGGCAGTGAGTCGGAGCCCTCGCGGAGGTCACGGATTTACACCAGCTGAATCAATTTCTTATATCAGTACTGCAGAAGCTGAGGAGGAGGTTTTTCCTGAGACTTTGGTGGCTTTAACATATTTTGTACATGTTTTTTTTTTCTTTTTTTTTTTTTCCCTCCTCTAGGAAAGCAAAAATTTAAAGGATATTAGAATGCATTTTGTGCCGTAGGAAAGGTGTAAATCCAGGGTCCCTTCTTGAGGCACCCTCTGCCCAATATATAAAATCAGATGTCAATTCAAGCCCTCAGTGAAAATAGAAGTTACTGCTTCAGTTCTGTAACAGATATTGAGCCCAAAATGACAAAAAAAAACCAATTAACAGTAAAATAATGTAATTTCTATGGGAAACAGCAAATTTCAAGCAAGTGGACTTCCTCACTCAGCATCAGAAGGCTATTAATTTTTGTATAGGCCACCACATCCTTTTCAAATATGCAAAGGGGCAGCCCTTTCAGCTGGGAGGACAACTTTCTTCCATTTGCAAATGTCTGAAATTTGCAGGAGAGACAAGAGTTTGATTCTTATGGGCTGCACTATTCAAAGACTTGAATGTATGAAATTCATCACTTGAATATACTATCAATTAAATTAAAATATAGCTATGGATGTGATATAGAGAGAAGCACACAAGACAAGAATATATATGTCTTACCACCACAACAAAATCAAATTACGTACTTAGGGTCAACAGAAATTATCTTTCTCTCAGAAATTCAGCTTTTCCATGTGGAAATTACTTATGTCAACAGAGATTTTTGAAAACTCATGAAAAACACAACTTGTTGCCATTTTTACACACAGATTATAGTGAAAAATTGAAAACCATTTAATAGGAAATACTTGACTGGGTTTTTTCAGATTTTATTGTTTTCTCTCTCCTGTTTTCCAAGGTTCTTTTCCAACAGAAAGGCTGCAGGAAAGGACGGCTCCCATTAAGGACCACACTTAAGAACACATTTAACTTTCATTGAAGTTTTAATGGATTCAAGCATGTATTAAAGTACTTTTCTGAACTACTGCCAGAATTTGAAAGCTAAGTGTGAAGTACCTGTTTTTCAGCAGCTGCATGCATTCGGGAGTCAGTTTCACTATCATATAATCTTCAATTCCTGAGGAAGGCCGAATTTCAATATTCCTCGGGTGGCTGAGTATCTGGATGGGAAGAATTTACTAGCAGGTTTTTAAAGTATTTTAGACAGTTAAGAATAAAAACCAGCAGCCAGTGATGTTTCCACTCTCAATGAAATACGAACTGAGGGACTTACTTGCATCTTGAAGTGCTTGAATACTTTGGAAAATCTACCAAGTGGACTTAGGAGAAAACCTTTAAATTGCAATATAATCAAAAAGCACAATGAAGTTTATTGTCAGCAAAACTGCATAAGAGTCTGTTCTTTTTGGGGGGAACTTTCTGAGCTGTTTCTTCTCCAAGCTCTCAAGGCAGTTTTGCAGACAATGTCCCTTCTGGATCCTGGACAAGTCTTTTTCTTATTGTATTATTTCTTGATGCCATGACAGATTCTATGATTCCCATAATGCTAACGTAATCTATCAGAGAGTAGTACTACAGTAATTTTTATAAAAATCAGTTAAATTTCGTTTTATTAAAATTTCTAGTAAAGACTTCCCTGAGTATGATTTATCCCTATATTAACTTCCATAGAAGGGCTGGAAATCTCCAGGTGAAAGGAAACAGCCATGCTCAAAAAAAATCAGAACAGTGCCTCAAAAATTAATTTCATTTTAGGATGACACTCATCTGTTTTTCTGAATACTCCAATAATGTCTTCCCTAAGTGTGGATCCAGTCATTGCAATAACTGATGTCCTGGGTTTAATGCATCTCACCCTGAAACACATCTAAAATAAGTTATATCAGCTTTGACACCACATTTCCCACAGATATTACTTCAGTTCAAACATGAACATTTTTCTTCAGAAGGACTAGCAGGGCCAAATTTGCTTTTAGTTTTCAAGGCTGCTGCTTCTATATTAGACTTGAGGATACACATTTTCCCCTGGAAGTTAGATGTACTTCTTGTAAGACTTTTAGTTTCCTTGATGAAATTTATAGCCTAAGCCTACAAACCTTGCTTTGCATGTGTTCTTTGACTGCCCTGCCTGGAGCAATATTACCAATGTTTCACTCTCAATTTATTGTAAAGGGAATTTAAGGTAATTAATTGAAGGCGATTATGGGTTTAAAGATGAAATGAGATGAAGTTCATCTTTGGTCTCTCTACAAAATACCTTGAAACTACAGCAGAAATTATGATATAAAATACATTTCTGTGTACAGGTGCCATGATCCTGCTCCACAGAGACCCTCTGTGAATTCATGCTGTCTCCCAATGCACACTTGTGTCACTTTGCAAAAACACACTTAAACAAGACTGCAAAGTAGATTCTTCCTTTTCCACTTGCACAGGCAGAGAATTCTGTATTTGATTCTCAGCTGTGCACTGGACAACTGAAACCGTTCAAGACAGAAGTTTCAGGAAAATATAAGTATTCTTTTTCCTTTTCCCATATTATCAGCACTGGGTAAAAGTAGCAAACACATTTTACATGAAAATTTAAAGGTATATTTTAAAAACAAAAATAGTAATATAAAACCTTTTGTGACTTGCCAAATAATTTATTCTCTCATCCTGAAGAAAATTGAGGATTTCCTTGAGACTACTACGCTCAGTACACACCTTGTTTGCTAGTCTACACTCAGTTCTCTTTAAACCATCAGAAGAGATGAATATTTCAGAGTTTTGAATTTGCTGTTTCAAGAGCAATATGATAGAGAGCACCTCAGATGGTCATCTACCTGGATGAAGATTTAACTAATGCAACACCTTGAGTAATCAGCTCCTGAACCAAGGCATGCTGCTAATCAACTCCCCTTCCCTGATATGTTATTTTGCACCAGTGAAGCTCCCACACCACCTCACAGATGCTAATAAATTCATCAGTCTTGATTGAAGGAGAGCTCATGTGCTTCCAGTGCTTTCTGAAGAGTGCAGCTGGTCTTTCTGCACTTGGCTGGGCCTAAACCAAGCCTACTTTTGCTATTTCTCATAAATAATTATGTGGAAATGTAAATTTACAGGGGGCATTGCAAATGGACCAAGCACATTCTTTATTACAAAAAACCAGAAAAACCAACCAACCAACTCTTTTTAAAAAGTAATTATTAAACAATTGCAAGAAACAGGAACATTTGCAAACATCTCAATTCTGAATGAAAAAATAGTAATGAAAATAATTCATGAACTGACAAGAGAACAAATTTGATACTTGTTTAGGGATACATGCTTTCTGCTTAGACCTCTAACCTGCCTGGTTTAACATCAAGCTGTGTATTTAAATGGAAACAGCATCCTTTTCTCACCAACTTATGCTCTGAAAACTCAGTAAGCAAGGCTGGAGTCAGCACTCCTCATAACTCTGAAGAGACCTGGCTTTGTAACTACTAAGAAACTACCTGTAATCACTGAACAGTAATAAAAGTTCTGTTACAGTGCAGGCATATATTCCTTTTTTCTCATGTTTTTCCTGACAGAAGATGCTCAGAGAAACTCTGAGCATCTTGAACCTGAAAACTTTCCTTGCAGAAAGCAACATCAATCTATTCAGAAGCACAGAAACACTCAGGTAATGAAACTGAAACAGTCGCTGGTAAAAGCATTAATAACATGGTTTATTGAGAGAGAATAATTAGGAATTTGCTCAGAACTATCAAAATGGTTTTCAAATGAATTCTTGTTGCTGAAGAAAATTGGAGAGGTTCTTGGTTTCCTTCCTGCTCCTCAGGAATTCATCTCATAGAAAGTCACTTGTCTGAATTATTCAGGTACCTACCTTTAAAACAAGTCAATAAGAGAAGCAAAAGGTAGAAACATGGAGTTTCTTTGCCATCATTTGGTGGGTTTCACTTTTTTCCAGCCCTTTTCAAAAATACTAACTGTAATTCCAGGCAAAATTGATATTTGCGGAAATGAATGGATGCAATGGATGTTTCTGGTACCAAGCGCTGTTACTCAGAAACACCACACTTTCTGCGCAGCAAACACATTTCTTTTTCTTCAGTGGGCCTCAGTTCCATTCCCCAGCTAAACAATATTAGGACTGGAGTAGGAAGTGAGCCAAACTGCTGTTTGCAGCATGAAGGGATGAGGAATAAACACAACCTGATTCCTTCCCACCCTTCACCACATCACTACTGATGAATGCGAGCATGAATATGCAGGAAAAGGGTGTCCTGCTGCTACCAGCTCCCAAGGCTGATTTATCCCACGTGGAAAGAAAGATGCAGGAAATGAATTATGAATATCAAAAATGCAGTTGTTACCTTTGATCTCCCTTGGGAAACTCTTATTTCTCATTGTCTCCAGTAATGGCAGTAAACAGATTCTTTTGCCTTGTGCTCTCATTCTCATTTCCATGAATGGAACAATAGCAACAAAAAACCAAAGTCTCTAAAAATTATCTGGTAAAGTTCTGCATCAAGACCAGGGAGCTTGTTATCCCACCATCTGTTTGGGAGCTTCTGCAAAAGGCTGACTCTGTAAAGAGCAGTTTTATCCCCAGTGCCAGTGTCTTCATTAGACTGAGGCTTGACTGAAGGCTTAGAATGCTCCTTAAATTTCCTCAGAAGAAACTTAGTAGATTATTCCTTTTTTTTTTATCTACCCTTAAATAATTTTTGTGCACGTCCCTAAAAGTTTTGTGGCCATTTTTCTCCAAAGGAATTCAGATATCTCTGAAATTTCTGTCCCTGGAGGTGTGCTGATATGATGTGAAAAGCAAAGGTGAAAAAGCAGATGCCACCTGAATGACTCCAGTGTTGGAGAGCAGCCATGGCCTGCCTGCCCTGGGACTGGTGGTGCTGCCTTGCAAATTCTGTGGTGAGTGTGCAGAAATTTAATCTTTCCCAAACAATTTATTTGGATTATAAACCATTTATCTGGTTCATGTATTAGAAATATTTAGGCAATATTCAAAACAAGAATTAAAAAAAAAAAAACACATACCAAAAATGAGAAAGAAATCTGTGCACGGTTCAAAAGATCTTAATATTGATTAACCTAGACTATGGATAGTTTGAAGTGAAACAAAAACTAGGAAACAAAGCTACCTCATATTTCAGAAGTAACCATAAGTATCCATGGAGCTGGAGGTGGTAAAAAAATTATAAGGGTAAAATGTAATTATATAAACAAATGTGAAAGGGTTTTTTTGTTTATTTGTGGTACACTGGATTTCACATCAAATTAAAGATTTATGCAGTAAATCATGCAGCAGCAGTAAAATCATTATGCAAATGTCATTTCTGCCTTCATGGCAAGGGTTTTCTTTAAATATGCATGCTCATTTGAGTGTTCATTTGAGCAGAACATATACTTACCTATAGAGTCGTTCCTCTTTATTTCCCAGATGCTCCTCTGACTGTTGTTAGGTGGCTTGTCTGATTTGTTTAGGGAAAGAAGGCACCTAAGAATAGAAGCCAGCATGTGAATTCTTCAGAATTCCTTGGCAAAACTGAGCAATGAGCATTTTTTAAAATACAAATAATGGAAGCAAATTGCCAAGGCCCTGAGGACATTGCCACCCCTTACAAGTCTCAGGGCTCCCTAACACTAATAAAAAGGAAGTATTATATCTTTAGTAGAGCCATACATTTAAATTTAAATTAGATTTTACTAATAACATAAGATTTGCATGTTCTTCAATTTTTCTTTGAAGCAGCTGTGAGCTTCTCTGTTGCACTCTAGGAATTTATGGGCGGGAAGTCCTCTATTACAAAGAAATAACTTTGATTAAAAAAAATAAATAAAGGATTTATTTTTTTTTCTTGTAAGTTGATGCTTTCTGGTCCTAAGTGTTTGTATGTAAAACCTCTAAAAATGACAATGTACTGAGAGTTTTACCTCTTTACGTAGATACCATAGCAAGTTTAGAGTCCACAGTTAAAACTATAGCAAAAGCAACCAAAAGAACCATCAAAGCCAAGAGAATTCATTCACATGCTCTATATTGTAAAGTGGGAAAATCTTCCAATATTAAAAATACCTATATTTTTGTCATGAACACTTTTACACTCCTTCTGCAATTATTTTTAATTTCTGTGTAGTGATGAGCAAAAACATTCATCTCGGCTGGTCTATTTGCCAAGAAGAATTCGATTCAACCGATGCTTGTATTCTTTGTTAGGAATGATCAGAATGGAAATATACCAAGGTGCAGAAGCCTTCTCAGCTGTTTTTGTGTCAAATACTCAGCATTTGCAGCTCCCACTGTCCATGGTGTGTGACAGGCTGGCTCTGGAGACAGCTTGGCTGAGGCACCACCTTGGCAAAGGCACACAAGAGCTGCTGTCAGCCTCTCCTGAATAAACTCACCTTTCTTCATTATCTGGACAGAAAGCCCAGGCTCTCCACTTAAGCAGAAAATTCTGTGTTTAAAATAAATCAGTGCTAAAATTCCCGACTGCATTTTTGTCTGAAAATAAATACCCAGCACTTTTCTTAGGTAAAATTAATCTTTATGCCTAGGCAAAACACTTTGCCTTTACAATGTGTATCTTTCACCTCCTCCCTATTTCACAGTCTTAAATAAGGTTTAAATATTGCATAACTCTTCTGTTTAACTCTCTGAATGATGAAGAATTTTATGTTAGATGAAAATCCTGATAAAAACATGCCCTGAAAAATATCCAGAGTATGAAAGAATATAAAGAGAAAGCTGGCATTTCATATTTCACAGAAGCTCCCAGCTGTTCAGTATTTGTTTTCATTTTGCACTGAAACAAAATGTAATGCTTTTAATACTTTCATAAAGCATGTCTGTGTTAAAATGTCATAGACACAATAAAAACATCAGGTTTTACAGTTCCTCTGTGTTGGGTCACAGATAATCAGATACTTTACCACCAAAGATATAATTTTCACCTAAAAACTTTCTAGAATAAATAGATTTATACATTATTTCAAATACAAAAAATCAACATTTTTTCAGTGCATTTTATTAGAAAATTTTCAATCTATTTCACATAGAAATATTAGTGAAGTACGTCATCAAATCACATTCAAACAAATGTTTGAGAACATTTATTTTCATTATTCTCTTATCTCTGCTAGAGAGATATATTGATTACCACTAGTTCAATGTCAAGGTCCTAAAAATAGAAAGTTTTATTAAATAAATTAGAAGGGACATTGTTTCTATCCTGGATTACCTCACAACACCCAGTGGCAGAACAGGTGGGTGAAAGGGGCAGGATAAGAGGAGATTCAGGAGTAGTATCAGCTCTCATGAAGACAGTCTATGAATTTCTACATTTACATGGCCTGGAAGGCTAGAAAGATATGATAAAGACTGCATGCAAGTTAATGTTCCAAAATGCAGAAAGTCTCTGCAGCTATTCCATTATAAGGTGTGGCTTGACCCCAAGTGCTGGATTTAGCCTCCCATCCATCACAGGCTAATTACACTTCCAGACCAAAAAAAAAAAAAAAAGGTAATAATTCAACGTGATGTGCAAGGAAGTGACCATGTAACTGCCATTAACCTATGCATCATGCTAAGTAATTGTCCTAAAGTCCTCCTACTAATTCTGGCTTGTAAGGTTTTTTTCTCACCTATTTCAACAAAGCATGCCGATGGAGAATATTTTCCTCTCCTAAAAATGTACATTTGTGCTCACTCCACAACCATCACATAATGTGGGGTTTACTATGTAACACAGCCTTTGAGCAAATCAGGTAAATGGGGAAAAATTTCAGTATTAATGAAAGAGAAATTCCTTGACACAGCTTCACTTACGTTCCACAGGGACCATGTGTTGTAAATTTAGGCCATAAGGAATATTTGTTAGACTGATTTACCTTGTTACTGCTGCTGCACTATTAAATTGTTATATGCCTTAGTGATGGCAAGGTGTTGAGAATAATTTTGTGAGGAAAATGAAAGTGTACATAATAAACCCAGTGCTGAAAAATTGTTCAAGGGAATCTGTCATGTGTTCACTGATTACTGCAAAGCAATGGAAATGCCCCTGAACCATCTTCAGGACCTTTAGTTCACACTCTTGAGGATGCTGTCAGTACATCCTGTGCTAACAGAGGTTCAACATCTAAACTCCAGTAAAAGTTATTTATGTTAACTACTCAACTTGCAGCATAAACTCCATGAGGTCACAGTAAAGAGAGCATGGAAAAAAATTGTGACTCTCTTGGGAGGGACAGTGAGACTCCCCAACCACAGCCTTGGCAGGTGTGCGCTGGTCTTGTCCTGCCCAGGATCAAAACTTCAGCTCCCATGCTTAAGGACTCTGCTTTTAAAGAAAACCTTTGTTATTTTTCTATGCTCCTAAAAACCCAAATTATTTTCTATTCACTGACTTCCTGGCAGCAACTAAGAGAGTTGGCAGGGGTTTCCCTGTGAGTGCACATAGGACCAAGACATAATCCTGTCTTTGACAATGTACTAATGAGTGATAAATTCTTTCAAATGCAAAGAAGGGAGAATAGATGTATTAATAATCTTTAAGCTCTCTTACTGCAAACAGTAGCTGCCTATTCCTAATTATGTAAGTAAAAAAAACATGCCACATCAGAAGTCTTTTCCTCAAATCCTTAAATCAGTTGTCTGCTATGAGCTGAGCAGAAGGAATACTACAGGCAATATTTGCAAATATGAATGTATACTTTTAAAAACATCATTCCTAAATAAGTCTAATTGATGCTCACATCTTGCACCTCTTGAACAGTAACACCAAATATTTTTGTAAAAATATTCACGCGATCAGATTGAGAGATAAAAATCCCATAGGCTTGAAAAAAATGGCAAGTAATGATGTTTTTTGCAGACACCTGATTGGACAAGCAAAATAACAAATACAAGATGTTCAAATGTCCACAAGATGTGGACACTTTGTAAATTTAAGCAGGCTACACTTAGTCACTGAGCAGGTCACTAAAGGTCGGCAGAAGGGCTGCACCACAGCCACACAAGGAGGAGAAAGCACAGAGAATGGTGTCATACATCACTCAGAGGACAATCTGCTGCTGATTAAGAACCCTTGGAACACTTATCAAGAAAAAAAAAATCTCCAGCAAGGCTCATTAGCTCACATATAGTGCTATGCTAACAGCTGGCACACAGCTGGCTAGCTTTGGCATGGGAGAACTGAGGTACCTCTAGCTACAAAAGGATGCAGCAACATAACTACACTGGAAAGGAATAAAACCCATGGAAGGAAGGAGAAGACACACTTTCACATCTAGTTTGGTGTGGGAAAGGTCTTTCTGAGCTACCTACTGGAAGAGAATTAAGATTCTTTTAATTTGGCAGGCTGCCCTCACAATGGTCAGGTTGAGTGCATCAAAGGAAGACAGAAGGATTGCATACCACAACTATGGCATCCCAATAAAATTCCTAAGAATAAAAGCCTGAATCTCAAAATTACCAATCTTCAAAAATGTGCGAGCATTTTTGTTCATCATGTTCACATGAACATTTAAAAAAGTCAAATCTTTGTGGGATTTTGCTTAGTCTTTGACCTCAGCAGCAACCTGTAGAAATATGTTTCATAGTTCAGTAATAGTCTGTGTGAAGGAGAATTTTCCAACACAGATTTGAATTAGCTTCTTTGCAGTTTCACAGAGTATCTTTCTCATTATACAAGAGAAAAAACACTAACTTCTGATCTATTATTTTTTTTTACTATTCTGCAGTTTGAGGCTTATTGGCAGAAGTGGATTTTTTGCTCATGTGTTGAAGTACTTGTTTATTTGCCCCTTCCTCATAAAGGAAGCCCTGGTCTTATTTTTTAATAAGAAATCTTGTGGTGTCTCATCATTGTCAGCGATTGGCCTCTCCTAATCCTGAACCTATCCTGAAATGTGACAATATTCTTTGAGACAAATACTTGGAGAGCATCTTAGATGAAGGCATATAGTGTTATAATATTGGCATTATGTTATTTCCCAGTATTGCACTCCATTAAAGCCTCTGCCCATGTCCTGAAAAACTGATGGCTTTTCTGAATAGTGGATTGAGAAGGTACCTTCAGGTTTGTGTTGATAACTGTTCTGAGTTTTTTCACCTAATTAACCCTTCAGCAGTAAAAGAGGAAAATGATGATGCAGCCTCATGCCACACGCAGTTGATATGCTTAATGTCTTTACATCTTGTGTCTATATATGAATTTTGAAGTATTTTAACAATACATTTGTGTATAGTCAAAAGAATGAAAAGTTCTGATGTTACTAAGAAGTACCTATCCCATCTGCATGGACACTTGTGAATTGAGAGAAGTGTTCAGCACAGCATATTGTATAAAAGATACCATATAAAATAACTCACTTAAAATTGTAAAACTCTTAGAATAAACATGAAGGAAACAAAAATAAAGCCAGACAAGAACAGTGGGACAACTCAAGGAACAAAAAAGGTATTCTCAACGAAAAGTGAACATTTTTAGTGATTAACAGGAAATAAAAACTAAGCTGTCTTGAAGGATTATTACTCATTTAATAAGACACTTAAAGGGCAACTAAAAGACATATTTCAAAACGAGACTTTTCAAAAGCCTAACAGGGAACAGTTCTGTTGTTATCACATTGCTGTTATCATAGTCCTAGAGTCCCACACCTTCTGAGTGGTTTTCTCAAAACAGCTCTTCACAGCAGTGTTACTCCTGCTTCCTCATCAGGGCTCCTCCAAGGCTCTCCCTGACCAGCCAGCCCGCCCCCTTTTATCCCAGTTATCTTCATTAGCCACAGCTGCCACCCAATTAAGGACATCACAGCTGCAGCCCATTTAGAACAACCAGGATTGGGGCAAGGCCACTTATACAATACATAGATTTTACTATGGCTCAAAGGCCACCTCTACTATACAGTTCCAGTCTTGTTTGATTTAATCATATGAGAAAAATTTTGATAACCCCATGGTTTTTATTCTTTATATCAGCAATTATCTCTCTGTGGAGACTTGTCCAACCCTTTGTCCAACAACAAATCATAAACCAAGAGAACCCCATAAACAGGTGGGATTTCACATTCCCTTCCATCATTCTGCACCATATCCCAGTGAAGTCCATTTCAGAGGGGTTTGGATTCTGCTCTTCCCAGGCCTTTTTCATCCCTGTTTTCCTTTCCAAAGGCAGCCTCATGTGGTCCAAACAAGTGCTTGGTGATTCTGCATGCGAGATAGAAGAGATCTGCTTCCAAATTTGAAGTGTTGAAGAGCCTGACAACCCAGTTCTGGGAGTGTCATTTCTTTTTATGCCTCCCAGAATCAGGATGCCAAAAGTTTTACACCTGAGCAGAGTCATTCACTCTGTAAAAGAATCATTACCCTGGCTTCTCAATACTTTTCATAAAATTGATATTTGTTTTTACTTGACGCGTTTTATGGACAACTGTAAAATGTCTGTGGGTTACAGCTACAGAGCTTGCAACAGCAAAGAATTAAGGCACTGCTACCCCTGGAGTGCTAATGAGGTAAAAATGTGCTGAATGTTCATACTTTCATGGGGATACACATATTATGCTTGCTACAGGTGCACAATGCTAATTTGCTTTTTTGGGCAAACCGTGCTCAATTTGCATAATTTTAACATCCTGAAACTTGCAAACATCAGGAAAATCTTTGTGTTTCTCTGCCTGTAGCATTAAGCTATTGAATATCTAAAAATCAATATAAACTCTTGGAACCAGAGGGAAGCCCTGCTGGAGTCTTGAGTTTGCTAAATTATGAGATCAAAGCCTTGAGGTACTCCAGTCCAGGTCCCTTGTCTATAACCAACACAACCATGGAAATATCACTTTCTGCAGGGCCAGAACTACTTTTTCTCTTTCAGTAAAACTTAGGAATTGTCAAATACTGATGATCCATCCACTTGGAGACATTTCTATGAGCTTAGCTGATAAATAAAGAACTAAAGTTAGATATTATCTTTTGTACGATGGTTGGGGAGCAATTTATATCTTCCACTTTGCTCCAGCCATAACTGAACACGATTCAGCCTGTATCTACATCTCAAAAATAAAGGTGCAATATTTGTATTACTCCATCTTTTCATCATTTGTCATGTTAAATCCTTCTATGTGTGTTGAAATAACTTGAGATAAACACAATCAGTAGAAGATGAAGACATCTTTCCAGTGGTCACTACAGCAGAGAAGTTTGTTGGTGAGAGGATGTATAAAGAATGCCATACAAAATAATTTTAAGAAAACATGAATACGCATCATTGAAACAGCACACGGAATCCATGCAAATGCAGGATTACTAGTAGGGAACAACTATTAAATAGTAATCACAGTTCAATTTGGATCCTTAAAACCATCTTCAGATTATTCTGGGTTGATCAGCATAGGTTTACCTGGCTACAGAATAAAAAATTTGTCTTACAGGGCATCTTGCAAAACAAGAGTTTATCAAATACATGAGAGAGAATTTGAGCCTGTTGTTAAAAATATGCAGTATCTTGACCTTTTCTCCTGCCACTATGTAAGTATCTGTAAAATCTCTGGTTTTTCTACTGCTTTGGTAGTTATGGTATTTTTTTGCACAAATGTACAGCTAAATGAAAAGCAGTAGTCAAAAGAGGCTGCAGTCACAAAATGGTTGGTGATAACCATGAGAAAGAAGAAGATTAAAAAAGTAACTTTATGTTGAACACATCAGAGGAAGGCAAAAAGTTAAAACAACAGGAAGACCAGAAAGATTATACAAAGCAGACAGTAATTTGGCAGTTTTAAAAACACAAATGCAATATATGTTCTGACATCAGAGAAGTATTGATTAGAAAGAGACACAAACCTTCCAGATACTACAAAAAATTTTGAGAAAATTTATTTTCAGTAGAAAAAGTAGTTTCCTGGGTTGAAAGAATAGGCTGTCCAGGATTCTGGAGGGGTTTTTGTTTGTTTGAATCTTAAAGTGACTAGGTGTGGTGTTGAACAGGAGGGAAGTAATACTATAAAGTCTTTTGTGACTTTTCCCCTCTGACAGGACTGCAAGAACTTCTTTACTTCATAGCAAGGGAAAGTTAAATTTGCCCTGGAATCACCATGGGATCAGTCCTGAAAAATCCAGCTGTGCCACAGATCATGTGTGTCAGGCAGGCACAGGAGCCACAGAGAGTTCTCCCAACAGCTCAGATCAGTCAGAACAGCATTTCTGACCTTGGCATGATCCTAACACCACTAAACACAACTTGTTCTGGTTTTTGGTAGGGATTGCTTCTGTCTCCACCACACACCTTGAGTACTCAAATTTTGGGTTTTTTTCATTAGGTGTTTCTTATTTTTGTTCATTCCTCTCTTTATTTACCACAACAGTTCTTGCTTTTTTATTTTTGGTTGCTTCTTTATTAGCACTTCATGTACAGTATCCTTCATCCCCCACCTGTGTCCTTTGCTGCCTTCCAATCTGTCTCTCCTTAAAATTCCCTTTAATTCTTGCCTCCTCTAGTAATTCTGCCACAGTTACAAACTCCTGAACTATTAAGAAACAATGACAACACTAAGGGCTCTCAAGACACATTGTGGGGACTAAATAAAAAATAAGCTGAATCAAGCTTTTAAACTAATAGCAATTAATACTACAATTCCTGGAAAGGGCAACTCTCACTTTCCCTAGTGAAAGGTTTTTTTTGAACTCAGCAGCCCAACAATAAAGCTGCCCTGAAGTGTAAAAATGCCATCAATCTGGCACACTGCAGTTTTCCCTCAGTGAGTCTCTCCAGCAGGTGCATCATTTATGGTTTAAACACTGATGATCTCAGCTACCTATCTGCGGCTTCACACCACAAATATTCCTCTGCTTTGATGCCTTAGGAATTCTCACCAACATTAACAATTACAGCAATTTTTGAATCAGAGTATATCTTCTGATTACTAGGAAATTATATCCTTGTGGAAAGTAATATATTTTTAGTATACTTGGCACACTTTTAGTACAGCTAAGTATTTGTAGAATACTTCAATTACAGCAAGTATACTCATTTTTCATAAGTGTAGAGTGACACATTATAAAACAAATTATTATAATCAGAGATCTTCTGGAAGTTCTCAAAGATCTTGATTCAAAATGGGACCAGTTTCTACCAATAGCCTCCACCTACATTAGCAGAGAGTGGGAGCTGAGGGGATTCAGCACCTTCGAGGCAAGTTCCCTGCTAAAACCCAACCCTGCAGCTGTGGCAAAATGAAATTTCTTTGATTGCTTCTCCTCATTTGCATACTACAGCTCTGATTCAGGCATGCTGATAAATGACACTAGAACATCACATTGTTCTGCCCGCCTTGCTATTCATTGTTTTTCAAATTTTGGGGGCTTTAGTGAGGAGTTTGTTTTTCACTTGGAGCCCACACTACAGAGACTACCCAGAAACTCTCCTAACACTTGGGGGTCATGAACACACTGATGTATCCAGTGTGATCCCAGCAAAGAGAATGAGGAATGTGGTGACTGATGATGAATGGGTTTCATGGAAATTTATACAAATTACACACAAATGGCATTCACATAAATTCCATATAAATTATGCCAGTTACTTAGGAGTATGAATTTAGTGGGATTTTTAAAAGGAATGATGGGAAATTTTATAAGCAACGTTTATAAAAAGTCTGTTAAACATCAAGAACTTTGAAAGAAATATGAAGCAAAATATTTTAGGGTTTAAAATAAACTCTCTTGAGGAGTGCTACAAAATATTCATCCCATGTCTGCCTATGGTGGGATTTCTTACACATTTCTTTCAAGGAAGTGATTTCACAGACAGTTCTGGGATGAAATGAGCTTCCAAGTTCCTTTGGTGACTGTTGTTTGCTCAATGACAACATGCAACAGTTTGTTGCTCTCTTCAATTCTACTTCTTATCTAAGATTGCTTTTACTTTCCTGCTTAAAAACTGCTGCAAAGCATTAAAAGGCATTTGAACTAAAGAAGACCTATGTATTCTAAATTCATTATTTCCTTATATTTTTTGCAGTCAAAGGCATTATTTGCAGTGTACATGTATCATTCTTAAAGGCAAATCTACAAGGATGGCTTTGAGATGTATCTGCTGCTTGCATTAATATTTTATATATGTTATGCCACAGATTACTGCATAGAGATTCAGAGAAAATGACCACTTTTTTGAAATATGAACATAAGGGCTTCTTTTGAAATTAATAAATTTATTATTATGAAATTTACATTTTTTTAAGTCATTGTAGTGATGTCCACATCAATCCTTACAAACTCTTCTATAAAGAAAATTCCACCATCACCTTCTTGTTAAGAGTTAATATCAAACCAAATGTGTTTGGAAGCCAGTTGATTTATCAATTCTCTGTTTCACCATGCTTTGTCCAGCTAATAGATACCATCTGTCAAATCCAAACATATATATTGAGAAGAACACTTTGCATCACTTTGAGTTTCTCCATGGAGCTTCAGTGAGGAAACCATTGCGTGTGTCATACCATATCCCCTCTGAAGGCTATTGAAGATTCATCAAGAGGGCTGGCTGGTAAATGGGTTTTTTGTACAGCTCAGAAAACCTAAAATGGGGTATTTAATTCCAGATTTCTCCTGGCAGTGTGTACTGCTGTGCCCATCAGCCAAACCTTGTGTGTGAGTGTACTGCACCTTCAGCTCTGAGAGCTAGAGCCAGCAAACTATATGGTTTTGTCATTAATGATGTCTTTTTATATGCACTTTAGGGATATTTGAGGTCTTGGTAGCTCCTGTTTTCTTCACACTACAAATGATCATTATGTTATAGGAATATATCTTCAGACTCATCAATTTTCTCATTTAATGAAAAAAAAAAGAAAAAAACCAAAAACAAACCTACATGTTGGATATTCAATTCTGAATCACTAATAGAAATTTAGCTCAAAGCCTCATACTTTTGATATACATTTAAATACCACTTTTATGCTTTGAACTATTAAATCGGTCTGGTTTTCCAGCGTTGTAAGCAATTTCCTGCAATGAAACACCAAAGCCAAGGAAAGAAAAAAAAGGCATCCAAATTAATCTCTGAATCATTCCAAGGTTTTCATCTTGGGGATCAAATTGGGATTACTGTTAATTTTCTTGAACATGTTTCATGTTAAATTGTCACTATTACAGTAAATACAAGAAAGCAGTTATTTCCAGGGAGAAATGTGTAAGCCTTGAAATGGTTTGTGGTTGACTCAGATATTTTATTGACCAAAAGTCCACAAATATCTTCTGATCCTCAGATATGTTTATGCATTTTCTTACCATGTTTGCTTTCCTTGGATAAAACTACTTTTGGACCCACAAAGCCACCTCTAACTGCATAAGTTTCCAATCTTCTCTTCATGACTAGAACATGGCATCACTAAATACAGCTGATACCTTCTGCAATAGCAGAAGACTGGGAAATATGATTAAATTCCAGTACTGAGTAAAAGGTCAATAAATATTTTAAATCATCATAGGTGTGCTCCTGTACTTTATTATTTATCCATTCAGAATTGGTATTAAGCAAGTTTTTAACACTTTAATCCTCCAAAGTTAGCTATAAGCTATCTCCAAAAACTCATTATCTAGAGAAACTATCAAATCCAGAGAGTTGCCTCTCTGTTCCCTTTTCTGATTTCAAACATATCTCAGTCAAATACTTCCAGTACTGTATTTCATTATTTGCTGCAATTAATTTTGTTGAACTATACAGATTTGGTTCTCTCTTTTACTTCAAGTTCTTAAAGTGCTTCAAAATTTTCTTTAATTAGTTTGAATTGAGCAGCCAAGGACCTACATAAAACACTGACTTTTTCCAAGGCAGGTATCTTCTTATTTCTTCTTATTTTACATTTGCCCATACTTGATTCATCCACAACTGAGTTGTATGGCAGTTAACAGGCAGAAAGTAAATATTTTTTTCTCCACATCTGTTTAAACCTCTCTGTCTGTATGCAGATAAAGAAAATTTCATACAGCTCTCTCAGTTCTGCTGCACATCTACCTTGTCCCATTTGTTCCTCATTCTGGACCAAGTTCAGAAGACATTACTGAATTGTTCGAAAGAATATTAATGACTGTCCTCCAAAAAAACACTTTTATTCACACATGCAAAGGGTCAAATTTCTGGCGAGTCTGAAGATCTCAAGGACTTGATTTGGTGTAGAAGGATTACTGATGATAATTTACTGATGATAGTTTCAAAGCAGGGAAATATGTCAGGCATGTGTCGCATGATTATAACCAGAACAGAGCTTTGATGTGCCCCCAAAATCCAACCACTCCATTCCCAAGCATTACCCTGGACCACTACAGCAAAGAAGCAGGTTTTTCCTCTTCCAAATCTTATAAACAATTCCTGCTGTATTCAGTCTCAGAAATAACTTTCTCAATTTTCATATCCTTCTCATGCCTGCCCAGATAGCCAGTGTTATCTGGAAGTGCATTTAGTTTGATTTTAATTGTGGGTTTTGCTAGTTTTGTGGGGTTTTTGTTGGTGGTGGTGGGGTTTTTTTGTGTGTTTTATTTCTCAGCAGAGTCATTCTTATTTCTTCTGCAGTGCCTTGACTGGTTCCTTCCTTTCTTATTAGCTCTGACAGCCATGGCAATTGCATGTGCATGCCTCAGAGACAGCTCCAGCACTCACTGCAGCTTGCCAAAAGATCTCTTATTTAAAATTACAACTGTTGGACAATTTCACATATGTACTTCAAAGGCACTTTGTTCTGACAATATACATCCCTCCAAAAGGTCTCGAACTTGCAAGTTGGATAATGTACTGCGTTCTCCCTGACAGAAAATATGATTGGTTTGTTTTCAAGAAGATCCTTGCTGCTTTTATCTCTTTACTTTCCCAAATCTATAAATATTTTGGTATAACACAGAACGTTAATTTATGCAGAAGGCAGTCAGGTTTCTGTAAGGCCATGCGTTTCTTACAAGATATATAATATATTTGTCAAGCTGAAAAACCTACAGAGATGGTATGGAAATCACATTTCTTTTTTCTCTTATTTTTTTTCCTTACTGTTTCTTGGGTTTGGTGGGGGTTTTTTGTTTGTTTGTTTTGTTTTCTTGTTTTTGTTTTTTTTTGTTTTTGTGCTGCTTCAATATGAATCAACTATGACACCATATGCTGCAACAATTGCTGAGAATGACAAAAGTAATATATTTTTCTCAACAAAAAAGCACCATTAAATTAAAGAAATTGTATTTCCCTTAAATCTTCCTGTATCTTCCTGGCTCACTTAACATATTGTTGTTTTATTTCTGTGTAGGCTCTTGCCATCCTTCCTTTCATTGGGGCATGCTTCTTTCTAGAGAAACATGAGCATCCTCTGGCTACTGCTGGAATAACTGAGATGTCCTTCACTTTAAAGGTGGAAGAATCCTCCACCTGTGCCAGGACCTCCACTGTGCCAGCACATTCAGGGTGGATTGGCCTTGGGATTTGACATTCCCCATCTAAGAGCATGAGTTTCACCTTGTTCTTACTGAGAGCTTTATTAATAAAATAAAGCTACAATAAAAATTATATATATACATATATATATATATATATATATATATATAATATTATATTATATTATATAATATTATATTATATTATATTATATTATATTATATTTCATTATCTTATCTTATATTTCATTATCTTATATTATATTTCATTATCTTATCTTATATTATATTTCATTATCTTATTTTATATTATATTATATTTCATTATATTTATTATATATGTATGTATATATATGTACACTAAATACTATTATCAAGTTACAACTTTGCTTCTTTAAAAATGTGTATCACTTATCATCTTTCAGCCTACAGTTTATCTGCTTTTCATAGCAGAAGAGTTATTTGCTCCTTGTGCTGCTTGAAGGGGTCAAGTTACAAGAATTATCAAGAGAAATCCTCACTCTCTTTGAAATTAACTGGATGTGGATATCAGTTGGCTGAACAAAAGGAATGTCTGATTATGCTCTACGCACTGAAGATACATTGCATATCTAGGAAGCTTTTCTTCTCATTACTTAACACATTGCTTGGTTACCTCATCAAACTTGTCATCTGTGAGGAAACCCATCTCATGAAGAAAAAAATGAACCATAAAGCTAACTCCACTGGGACTGAAATGGGAGAAGGGCTTTTTATTTATGCTTGTTTCTGAAGTTTCAGCTCAAAACTAAGTTGTTATGTTCACACCCAAGATATGAAAAAAATATATAATTGCACAGATTATTTCCAAAAATTGTGTCATGCCCCATAGTGGAGTGCTCTTCTGACCCTCGGTGTGACAAACATCAGTCTGTGTGTTCAAAAGTTGCCAGGACCTTGGATAAGGCTTCATGCAAATCCCTTACAATCAATTCCTAACTTTCTGTAGGCCACAGGTACTAAGTTGGAAGTTCAACAGATAGAGAAAAGGTTTGGCACAATCAAACGCTTCCCATGCCACTAAACCCAGAAATCTTGAGAAGCCTGGACTTTCCCTAACAGTTCACCATCATTTGGAGACAACACAGAGTCAGGCAGGTTTGACACTGAAAAATGGCTTTCCCAAGCATTTCTCCTGTGATTGTGGTAGACCTATCCTTGGGTGTGCTCTGCTCATGAGATTATACCTCCATTTTCCACAGGCTGGGCAGAATTCAGCAAACCTCAGTTCTGGGGGGAAAAAAAAGATGACATAATGATAATGATAATAAAGATGATGATGATGATGATGATAATTAGTAGTAGTAATACCACCAAAACACTAACAAAAAAACCAACCAACCCTCTCCAAACTAAAAAAAGCCATCTAGAAAAGAATCCCTCAAACCTCAGTTCCAGGGCATAAAAAAAGATAACGATAATGATAATAAAGATGATGATGATGA
>JAHXMQ010012337.1:33779229-33825205 GCA_020466415.1 Ammodramus savannarum pratensis
TGCATGCCTATCACAAGCAGCTGGTGGTAATTAATTTGGGGAGCAGGGAAATTGATGCTGGGAATAACTTAACTGCATTAAGTGCAAAGGTGACCTGGGCTTGGTTTTGTAGGGTAGAGGAGACCCAGAGTCCACTTTGTATTTGCCTTTGCTATGTCATTGAAATAAAATCAGTGATTTATTTGTGAATTCCTTAAATTGTGGCTGGGGAGGAAGGGGATTAAACAGAGGATTATGTTTTTGCATGAATGCAAAGGGTACTGCTTTGCAACATATTTAGCAATTCACCATGCCAGTTAGACAGGGAGAACACAAAAGGGCAAGGGGGAAGTACATACTCCAAGACCACAAAATGACTGAGTAGTTTTTCCAAGGAAGAAGGAACCTAGAAAAACAGCAGTTTCCTTAATCTCATCTACAAATAAATCACTGGGTAAAATATGATTCATATTCAGTACCCATTGTTTTTGGCAAATGGAAAGAATGTGAACGTTTTCTTTGCAGATGCATGCAGGACTCTTGTTTTTATTATTTCGTTAGTAAACGTACCATTGCTTGCAGCTCCTTAGGCATAGGAATTATGTATGTTGTGTACCTAGAGCAGGACGTGAAGGGTATAAATGAAATAAGGGTAAATGTATCAAGGGAAAATATGATTATCATGTCAAAATTGGAGAGCAGAGACCTAAGTTTAAAATGTAAAAGGTAAATATGAATAAGATATTATCAAGGCCAAATTAAGATCTTCACTGAGTGGCTGCATGACATTTATGGCTGAATAATTTGCCTTTAGCATTTCTATCAGATTTCACTCATTATAGGAAAGAAAACATCATTTGTGACTGTGCTTTATTATGTAACACCTTCTGTCCTTAGTGTCAATACTTAAAATGCTACAGTCATTCTGCATCCTGTTTACTTTTATCAGCTGTTTATCTCTCATCTGCCATTCATGAAAAATCCAAACCAAATTAACACTTTAAATAATTTTTATAGGGGCAAATAATAGTTTCAGAAAATTAGTCATTTGTACTTTCAATTGCACCCATTCCTAGAAACTGTAAAATGAAATATCTTTTATATTAGTTAAACCCTCTCAATTGATTTAGTATTTGGGTGTCAATTTTTAATATATGATACTACATAATATACAGGTGTATGTACAATATGTCTTAATGCCTTAGCATCTCTGAGTTAGGCCTTGTTAAAAAAAAAAGAAAATTATGGGGTGTAACAGCTTTGTTAAAGCAATAATGGTAATTTAAATACTATTAATGCTATTTTACATTTGTATACCCTTTACACTAAAACATAGTTTGCTTATTTATTTGAAGTTATTTTGCATATATAATACTTATGTGAAAGAGTTAACATGATTGCATGTAGTATCAGTCAGATAAATTATTGCCTTTACATAATAATAGGTTCAGTGACTATTTTTAAGGAACATTTTTACGTTTGGATAAAATTTTAGAGAAATAAATGTCCATATTTATATTTAGTGAAAATGGTATGGAATTTTTAAGATAATACTCAAAATAAAATTTAGAATCCCCTTCAAATTAAGATGAAATGCTAATTTCATGAAAGTGCTAGTGGTTTTACAGTAGACATCAGTGGCATCAAGATTCTCCTCACATGTCCCTTGACTACTAAGAAGCCTTATAAAATAATAGCAAAGCTTATAATTTTAGCAGAAAGTATTCAAATTCTGATTTCATTTGAAACAGGAGGCAACATTTGCCCTGACAGCAACATAAATGGAACTACATTGCAGTTTATACCTGTTTATTGAGAAAAGGTAGCAATTGACACTTCCATCAGTCAAGTTTTGATGAAGGGATTCGAAGTTACTCATATGTGCCAGCAAAGATATTGAACTGTTATAAATTATTTAATATTCTAAGAAACAGAAAAGGCAGAAGGGCAAGTAAAGCCTTTGGATCTGCCAAGAAAGAAACCTTGGCTTCTGTTCTTTAGTTTTCTGTGGCCAACATAGACATTAAGCTGTTGAACTTTGATCTTTTGTTCCCAGAATGTGTAAATTTCCAACAAGCCTTAGGAAGACATTGCCATTGCTAGAGGATCATCTCAGGCTGCAATTATCTGAAGGGGTCTTTTGAGTTTTTTTGTTTAAAAATGGTTTTAGATGCGAAGACCCCCCACTTTCCATTTTTATCTAAAATTTTATCCACATTTCCTGGTCGATACCTTCTCTTTAAAGGTGAAAGATGGTGATTAAATTCTACTTTCCTTGGATTTTTTTAATATATATATATATATATATATTTTTATTTTTTTTTTCCTTGTATTTGTTGTTTTTCTATATCTCTGCAGTGTGGTAAAACACAGAGTTCCTTGGTGTAATGAGGACTGTAGGAATTAATACCAACAATAACAAAGAAAACCTTTTCAAAATTTTCTACCCTGACTTGCACCTTTTGAATTAAAAAGTAATAGATTTAGAGACAACGTTTCAAGTCTTAAGATGCCATTTCAAATACAAGGTCAGTCATTTTCAGGGGAAAATCTGGTGGGGTTTTTTTCCCAGATTTTCATTTTTGAAAAGCTTATAAATGATCTCTGAAGTAATTTTTTTTCTTGTAAGAATGAAGTTCAACCAAGTTTTGGGTTGGGGTTTTTCTGTTCTATTGGGATTTTTTGTTTTCTTTTTTTTTTTTTAACCAAAAAGTAGTAATTTAAATTATTGCCAGTAATATAGTAATATAAATTATAGTAATATAAATTATTTTCATTAGGCTTAAATGGTTTTATACCTGTCTAAATCAGGAATAGCTTCATTTATGTTTTGTGAACTACACCACTGAGAGAACAGTGCAAGCTAGGAAGGAACCATTCAGTCATTCCTTTTGTTCCAGTAGGGTCTAAGTTCACTTCAATAGGAGCATTGGCATAAATCAGAAAAAAAGGACTGAAATTTTTCTTAAGTGTCAAGGATGTGCAGTCCATAGCAAGGGAAAATATGATCTCTAGCAGTTCTCTGGTTGATAAGCTCATGAATAAAAACAGTACAAGAGCCTTCTAAAAGATAAAATCTCTGCTTTGTGCTGAAAAAGGCAAGGGTATATTAGTCCACATAATAATAGTGATTCAGTAGAGGGAAAAAATATACAAAATTATAATGAATTTTATTAGGAATAAGAGTAGCATTGAAATAGATCCTGACTGCCATATCAGTTTTCTGTTAAGTTTTTGACATACAATTCATATTAGGTGAAAATTACAATGTTTCCTGAAATTACTGAAATTGTTATGGCTTGATCCTATGATAGGGAGAGATTTTTATTAAAAATATATACTTCAAAGTCAGATTTTTAGTGCATTAAGTCAAGTTCCTAGAAGGTAAGGAGAATACATTCTTCATATCAGTGAACTTCCATATTCTTCTTGTAATTTTCTCCTTAGGTTAAAATGTCAAAACGAAAAAACCCTCCCTATTTTGCCTATTAAATGACTAAAATAGTGACCTTCTAACTTTAGAAAAAAAAAAAAAAAGTATCATTTTTCTTTCATCCTCATTTATATAAAAATATTCTTGTCCAGTGTCCTGTCTGAGAAAGAAAGCAGGCAGTTCTAAAAGAGGTAGTAAAACCCACATGGTGCATTGAGTTGGGGAAAGTTTCTCACTGATGCTAACTTCTTGTCACTCCATGCCTTTCTGCTTTTCTTTATCTCTCATGGCTTGAAAAAGTTGCAGACAGGATCCTTTATCTTTTTAAAATATAGCTTCCCTACTTATCTCAATATTAGCATCTATCCAGGCAATTGCTCTGTTAGTTCAAACTATTCCTGTTTACAACATGTATTTTAGCTGTTCCACTGGGTTTCTGGATTGTGAGAAAAATGAGGGCTGTTCAGGCAGCTGTTCTCTGTAAGAGATACTCTTCCTTGTCAGATATTCAGAAGTTGATGCCAGCTATGTTTTGAACTGTGAAAGTGATTTTTGAGGAAGTCAGTTCCAGATGTCTCAGCCTAGCCAGCACTTAGATTTGTTTGTTTGGGTTCTGCTGAATATACTGCATCAGTCTTTGTTGTATTTCCTTCTGCATGTTTACTTTTTTAAATGCCATCCAATATTTATATATCTTTGAAATTTTTGATATTTTAATCCTTTTTTTTTCTCTTTATGCCTTGAATGAAACATTTGAAATTCTTTTGGCATTAATTATCTATTGCAAGTTGTATGTTTGAGTGAGATGCTGTTGAAGTCATTGCCAATAGTCAGTCTTAACAGAGTAGTCACCATGGTCTTTATCCTTCTTGAATCCTAGCTAAGTCTACCTTGGACTATTAAATACTGTGAACAAAACTTGTCTTTTTGATTTACATTTCAGAATCTTTATCTACATGATCTGTATTTCTTCTTCATGCTGATTTTCTTGTCCGTGCCAATGGCCACTGGCGTGATGTTGGATTAGAAGGAGGGCTAGAAATGCACCACAGATTTCACTGAGGTTCTGTATATGTACAAATCATGCAAATAATTTAACATTCATTATTTCATTTTATTTAATATTTCAAAATGGTGACTTTGTTGTCAGAGTAGAATCTTGAGAGCGGATAGTCAAGTAATCAAAAAGTCATTCAGAACTGTTACTGTCACATGTAGTCATTTAAAAACCCAATCCTTACGTCAGTTTAAAGGGCAGTTTTGCATCATTTTTCTAATGAAATTTGATACAGTATTTTGTTTGCCAGGATTCAGTATGATAGGATATTGATTTCAATATCTGCCTCATGTAAAATCACAGGAATTAAAATACTGTTTCACTGGTAATTAGGAGTTGGCAGTCTGTTTTACATTATCTTCTGAGGTTTCTTGTTGAGTATTACTAATCCTTTCAAAATGATGATATTGAAATGTTTATAGCCTAGATCTTGGTAGTCCAGATAAATAGTATTTTAAGTAGTGAGGTTTTTGTTTCCCTTTGGACCTAGTTGGGGTGCTGGGTCCTTGTTAAATTTAAGTCTATATTGTGAATTATAGACAGCTAATATGCTAGAATCTGGCACCATAGGATCTTGTGTCAGATTGGTCATATTCATTAAGAATTTCAAAATAATATATATTAAAATTGTCTATGTCTTGATGTAATTGCATTTCAGGGCTTGCAGGCATTTTGGATCAAATGTACTTGATCTTTTGTCTCAGATGAAGGTTGGCTTTCTGGGAGTCTTTTAACAATAGATGCTAGCCATAGATTTGTGGGATTTTACCCTTTCATCATTACTGACCTGATCGTCAGGAATGGGGGAAAAGGCTGGCAATTAAAAATGAGTTCCTGATAGAAATAGTTTTATGTAGAGGCTAACATTAACATATGCAGCTTGGAGGGTTCGTGCATCTTTTAATAAACATACTAAAATTGGTTGGTAACTTAAAAGAGAAAGCTTCATCCACCTCTTGGTGAATTTAATATGATGTTTTACCGACCAGAAAGCTTGGTGCTCCTTGTAGAAAACATGAAACCAATACCAGTTTCTGGAAAAATGCTCTGTCCAGTTTGTTCTGTTGTAGTTGAAACTTGTGTACTTTCATAAACACATGGTTTTCCAGAAGAGTGAAGGGCATTCTGAGGTGTTCAATACCTTTGTGAACCTGAGGACTAAATTGTAGAGACCAAATATACTTATTTCAATGGTTAGTGTGTAACTGACATACGTTTAATTGTGTTATGTATAGAATTGACTAACAAAGTCAGTACTTTGCTGCCTTTATTTAGTTCTGTGCTGAGCTGGGATCATAATTTAATCTTTTACAAAGGATGTGCACTTTCTTGAATGGCAGTTTCTCATTCTGTACTGTGGTGATGATATCACAAGCACTTCACCAGCCTGGATTATATTGTTGTGTATGCAGAACTCAATTTTTCAGCTCAGGTGTTCTTCTGCCAAGCTAAAAAATTGTATGTGGTGAGTTCATGCAAATGTGTAGCCATTCTCTTGGATCTTGGAGCAGAATCAGTAGGATCAATGAGTGCTTCAATGAACAAAATATCTGCAGTAACTAATGAAGCAATGAAGTAGGAAAACCCACATGGGTTTCATAGGACATTACTTTCTCAGTGACCCTGGCCAGTTCACACCACTTTTTCAGTTTACCTTCTGTAAAGTGAAACTACTCCATACAGGAGCTTTTGGTAGGATCTTTTTTCCTTGAAAGATCAGAATTTCTATTAGGGATGTAGGAGAGGAAGTCAAGACCTGAAGCTCCCTTTACTATTGTGCGATCACTTAAGTCTACAGAGCTGATAATTCTTAGCTGGCTTTGAAATTGCAGGCCTTCCTACTGTCTATCCATAGCTGAATGCTCAGAATAGTGTGTTTTTTCTTGCTTTTTTGTCTGTCGCTGTCTGCCATTGTTCTGACTAGACACTGGAAATTATGTAGCTTGTCACCTGCCAGCCACTTCTCCTTTGACAATTCAGCTCTTCTGATGGTCACAAAAGTTCTTCGTAACACCTGCATAAAAGTTTTCCTTATTACTGTAAAAGGTTCCTGATTACTGTAGAAGGATCTAGGATGTCTAAGCAGAGTGAAGAACTCTTGTTCCTAGTCAAAAACCACATAATTTTTTTATTTTCATTCTCTTCCATTTTCACTGAAAAATCTGAGGATGAATGTAAGAACACAGTTTATGGTAATTGGGAGTGGGGCTGTGGCTGAGCCTCATCCCTAATGGGCTACAGCTGTGAGAAGCAGGTGAAAAACATTAAAAGCAACGGGACAAGGAGTCTGAGGTGCACTGACCAATCACCAAAGGGAGCAGAGGGCACATAGGTGCAATGCATTAACATGAGGGTATAAAAGGTTGGGACAAAGAACAAGAAGGGCAGATGCTTGCAGCCTTTGGAAGTGCTGTGGTGGTTTTCCTGTATGGGCAGACGCCTGAAGCCTTCTAGTAAGGTAGGGTGCTACTCTGTATGGGGAGATGCTTAAAACCTTCTGAAATTGCATGGTGACACTCTGTGTGTCGTGGCTGGCTCAACTGCAACATGGGCTGGGACAGGTGAAAGTGAGAGGTGGCCTTAGTTATACCTTCCTTGAGATTATTGAGAAATGAGACAGAGGTAGCTGGCAGCTACAAAGCAGGATTCTGTGATGAGATTTTATATTTCTTTAATGCTATAGAGTGTATTAGGAACTTACAATTACTTAGTTACATCCTAATAAGCAGCAGGTTTGGCACCTTTTAGATATCTGAAGAAAATGTGTTCTGTTTTCATTTTCCACTGGAGTCAATTTGAAGTCCCATTGACTCAAGTTTGGAATTAGGGCAAACCTAATAATCTGCTGATTCTGAACTTATTAATATGAAAACAGAGAGAACTAGGGCAAACTAAATAACCTGCTGATTCTGCCTGTAGTATTCATCTGGGAATGTCTATAGAGAAAATACTTTTCATGAATTCTGATATTTATTGCCATGATCATCTTCACTATAATTATTCATTAATTTAATATGTGCCTTATGAACCATGCTGGAAGAGTGAAGTTATATGACTAATTTTGTCTTAAATATAAGACTCTCTGTGATTTGAGGGAAAACCTGATTTCCCAAACAAGTGGATGGTGTAGAATCACATTTGTAGTTGCTGCCCCTACAAACTGTGAAATAGTGGATTTTGCCTATGGAAGTGTAACATCCCAAAAAATGCTACACAGGTGTGCAAGTCACAGGTTGTTTTTAGACTGTGGCATGTTGCACAGGGTCTTGAAATGAGAACATTTGACTTTTTGATTTTGTCTAGAGAAAGGGTTTTGCATTGCTTAAAGGCAGAGAAACTTGATTGATTCTTCCCACAGTGCTATCTTTTTATAATTAAGTGAATGTGTACGGCCATTAAGGAGGTCACTGGCACTACCCTGTGCACCTGAAATGTGTATCACAGTTCCAAAATTTCTGAATTACGACTTAATTTCTGATGCAGAATGACCTTCTTGTTCATCTTCTTTCTCTTTTGTGCTTTTTAGCTTTGACAAAAAACATTTTAAAATGGCAATTTTTTTCAAAGGAAGTATTTCCATTAAGAAAAGATTCCTTGACAAAATACATATAATTTATATTATCTATATACAATCTTTCTTTTGAGTAAGTGTATAGAAAATGACAGAATTAGTGACTAGACATGGAGTGAAGATCTGTATCTCAATACTGTCATTTTCTTTACTATCCTGATTCCTCTTTGTTTCCAAAGGTGACAACAGGAATATTCACACACCTATCAGCATTTGTACAATGGGTGTCTAGAGCACAGCCACAATGAATAGAATGAATTACGGTCTTGTGATGTTAAGATTATATTAATTGTTAATGAAAATGGGAGAATAGGGCCCTAATGCAAGGAAAAAAGTGCTCTTCAGCCTTAAAGATGTTATCTTCCCTGATTCTGAATCATGCAAGTGTGATAAAAGCGGTATAAAAAAACTTGGATTCCACTGGTTGTTGCGCAGCAACAGGCTTACATTTTACATTTTAAAAGCTATTTGCACGTTTTGCGTTTGTAAAACCAGACTCTTGGGCTGGAATGTCCAGGGACAGCAGTCAGAGAGGCAGGTGAGACACACAGCAGCTCCTTCCCAGACTGCACACACTGCTGTGTTTAACCACAGTGATTTTCAGGTGGTTCTCAGTGTGTTGGGGTGGACTGGTGCTTCACATGACATCCTCCCTTAGGAAAGCAGTGGAATTCCTACAGGAGGTTTCCAGGAATGTTGGTCCTGACAGAGAGATTACCGGTGCTGTGCAATTTGAGTTTGTTTTTTTTCTTATCAGAGGAGAGACCAGTAAAAATGGAATTTAGGAACCCATAGATGTAAATCACTTAATTCTTAAGACTCTTGTGGGGTGATAGAGGAAAGATTTGTGAACAGATTTTTTTAAGAACAGATCAGTGCCTTTCTTCCACATCCTTCTCAGATGAATGTTGCTCTACTTCTCAGGAGCTGATACTCTGAGATTTTTTTTTTTCCTATGATATTGCAGGAAAATAATTTCTGTAACATTATGACATTGCAAAGAACCTGGAAGAGTTTTTTTTAAGAACCTATAGTTTTTCAGAGATAAATAATGGACTGTCATTCAACATTAACAAAAGATTTGTCTGGTTTAGTTGAACACTTACTGAAGAATTCTAATTTAGATCTCACATTCTTACATAAAACATTCCTGACTTTAATGTTATGAGAAAAACATGAGAATTTTCCTGGTAGTTGACCAGAAGAAAATATATTCAAATCACATTTTCGTTGTTGGCCCAAATCTCCACTACTTTTCTGTTAACACTGTATCTGTTATGGAAGTTTCCAGGAATTTTGTTGGGGGATTTCTTGTCACTGTTCTCAGTCCAAAGTATTTGAAGGAGTAGCTAGGATTGAAGTTAGCCTTGAATTTCTTTTTTTTTTTTTTCTTCTCTGTAGCAATTAAACAACTGAGTCCTGTATCACAGGAAATTGTGCAGTAATATTAAGCAGAGGTTTTGTTTTTCTTTTCCACGTTACAAATTTTGAATTTTGAAATGTAACAAAAAATGGATGAGGTTTGAAGTTCTGAGAGAAATGTTTTCAGTTTCCTATTCAAGTTTTTATAACAAAGACAATTCCTGTGACAGAAGTTCAAGTGATAGAAGTCTTTACCTGCTATTCTTGCAAATCCACTGACAACCACAATTCATGAGGTTTTACCTATTGTTTTAGCACTGGCTGGATCTCATTCTCCTTTTGAAAATATCATTTGGGTCTTTAAATAGTAAAGTCTTTCTTGCACATTATAAATACCTACACCATCCAAGTTTGCTGTTCAGGCACATCTTACCCATTGTGATACCATGAGTCATCCTGGTGGATTTTGTAAATCTTAAACCATGAAAGCATCCACAGTGATGGAAGGGGGAAAAAAAAAATCCTTCCACTTTCTACCCTATATAAAAAAAAGAATACAAACAGGAACATTCATTGCACTCTAAGTTAATGGCACCATGCAAATTCAGAAGCAAATTCAGTGACTGGTGGCTTTCATTGTTTTTTTCTTTCTTGTGTTTAAGCATGGAATTTGTCTCTTCATTTAATTCACATTTGCATTAAAAATAACAAAAAGCAGTTAGTGATGCTGTATCTATTGTGGTAAAGGTACCTCAAGTTCAAAAGCATGCCTCTAAGGGCTTAGAAATACTTAGTTATTTTGATTTTGCACTTTAATTGGAACTTATTGTGTTTTCATAGCCTAAATATATAAAGTGAGATGGACACAGGTTTTGATGTTATTCAGCTTTGCTCTTCCATAGCTTCCTCATCAGAAATTTGAAAAACAGTACACAAATATGTCTTAGAAACTTGTCCTTGCCCAGTCTGAGCTCTCAGCGACTTACACTAAGTTTTTGGTCATTAGAGAATGCAGAAGGAGATTCTAAGGTTGATTAACCAAAGGAATTGGAAGAGAAAAATATTCTTAGAAATCATATATATTGTTCTGTACAATATTTCTAAAATGTTTTGCTTTTGTAGATTTTTCACATTTAGTAGCTCTGTCAATTGATGTAATAAACTAACTTATTGTAGTGCTCTTTTCTGTGTAGATCAGGCTTGATGTCTCTTGAAGCTGATATGCTAAGCCATTGTAAAATAAGAGTTAAGTCAGAATCAGGTTCTCTGATTAGGAAAAAAAACTTTAAACTGTATTAATATTAAAACACCCTGAAATGCCAAAATAAAAACAGGCTTAATCTTGCCCACTACTATATAATGCTACCTTGCAGTCTTGATAGAAATCCCCTTTTCCATTCAGATATATAGAATGATCTTGTCAGCACAAAAGTGACTGGTTGCCTGCTTGTCTCTCACTCCTGTAGGTTACAACTACTTTGTGTACTCTTCTGTTTCTCTCTTTTGTAGGAGCATGGTAAGAACTTGCAATGCTATTTTCCCTTACAAAATTATGAATTAATGGCTAAAAACGTTTAATATTTTAACCCCACTCTGACCCCGACTGATCAGATTACCTATTCTGTATTAGAATGCTTGCCCTTTGAAAATAGACTGTCATGTATTTTTGTGATCCTTGTGTTTGAATCAATCTTTGCACTCCTTTGGTTATTCTTAGACAGTCATTAAGAGCACAGACTTTTAAATCCCAGCTCAGTATGGGCAGTTTGCATCTTCTCCAACCAGCCTGAGTCCTCAGTGTCAATATAACAGCTATGAATGTACTGCACTCAAAACTTATGCTCAGAGAATTTTATAAAATAAAGCACTAAAGCACTTAGAAGCTCTGAACTGTCAGGACAAAATAGGGTATGCTCTTTTAATTTAATCTGTTTCTGGGTATCCATTATGAAGTAGTTTTTGATTGCATGATCATATATGACTTTACCATTGAGCTTTCTGCCTCCTTCAATGCATAGCCTGGATAATAAGTTCTTCAATATTTGGTTTTCTATTTGCTGTTCAGTTTGTAGCCCTGAGCCTTATTCATTGTCCATATTAAAATAATTTTTCTGAAGAGAAATCAATAATATTTCCCAGGCTTTTCTAGGGTTTTCATAGATACAACATCTGAGCTGCTGTGCAGATATTGAAAATCGCACAATGCCTATGTAAGATGCTCTCATTCACAGTGAGAATTGAGGCAAGAGAGACTGCAGGTGAAAACATTCCCTGAATGCCCATCTGAAGTTTTTTCTGAGTACTTCACAGATGACACTACACACTCCAAGCTTCCACTGGCACTTCAAAGCACAGCTGGCTGTGTGTTCTGGGATTTCCATCACAGTGCTCTCTCCAAACAAATATTCAGAGCAGCATTAGGAATGGCCACCCAGAAAATGCCTGTCTTGAAAAACCTGAGCAAAATCATGTTGGCTTTTTAGGAGGGAAGGGAGTAGAGTACATTTCTTCATTCAGCTCTCCTTGTTGTGAGGTACACCCCACTCCTTTCCAGCGAGGGCAGATGCTCTGCTCACTGGCACAGCAGCTCTCTGTGGTACTCAGTCATTACTTCTGGCTAAGAATAGTCCTCTGTGTGCAGATCAAGTGAGGGAAGCTCTGGAGAGAATTGCATTAAACTGTGTAATTAAAGGCTATATCCTCCCCTATATGAATAAAGTAGATGGATCTCAGTTATATAAGAAGCCTTATGTCTCAAAGCTGCTATTTTTGGCTTTGCAACCTAAAGAACATTCTTTTAAGCTAGTAAAATAGTGTGTATTTTTTTTTTCTTAAGTTTTTAAGACTCATCTCCCACACAGCCATCCCAGCCATTGTGTTTCCTGTACTTGAAGGAGGAAGCTGCCTTTCTGCAGGGCCCATTCCAGCAGGGAATTTGCTGAAGGAATGACACATTCCCTGCTCCTGAGTGGCTGGACCTAGCAAAGGTTACAGAGTTTTGAGTGACAGGGAGGACATACTGAGGCTGAAGTTAAAGGGCTTTCAGGAATTTAGTGGTAAAACTCAAGACATCTCCACTAATTCTGTGCAGCATGCACATTTTACGAAACGTTTGCAAGTTGAGCTAGTTCTGATTGGTTTTCAAAGGGTTGGCAAAAGGCTTAAACCCAAAAGTCAAGTTACTTGTGCCCAAATGGTTTTTATATGTCTGCTTCAAAATAAGACTGAAGTCAAAAGGAATCAGAATGGAAATGAAACTTAGAGTTCCCTTGGAGATATACTACTGCTAACATAAATGTCAGATTTTCAGTTGAGTTATTTTGGTTTTTTTTTTTTACTAAATCAGTCTTTTAAGACCAAAAGAAGACTTTCTTACTATACTGGGTCACTCTATTTTCAGTAATTACAGTAATCAACTGTTCCTCTGTGGTAAATGTGTCTTTTAAAGAAAAAAAATTTAAAAGCCACATGAAAGTCTTACAAAAATTTGTTTCAATATATTTCAGAACCATTTTCCCAAGAAAATGAGTTTTTTAGGACTAAAATATAGACACAGTATTTGCATGTCTGCTTATCAGTGTTGCCATTTAAAAAATGGCCTAAAAGTATGTCTTCAACCTGTAAGTTTTATATAAGGACTAGTATAACCATAATAAAATATTCTGCACACAAGAGCCAAAAATGAAGGCTTCATCTTTGATGTGACCAGACAACATTTTTAAGACAGTTCTGCCTTTATACATGCCACATTTATTAATGTTCCAGGACCTTTAAACACACCTTTGGTATTTTTCCTCCTTATTTAGAGATTGTAACTTTCTCTGCTTCCAGAACTAGATGCTCTTTCTTTCCCTGTATGTTCAAAAACTATAAAGGTTAGAAATATTTATTTTCCCTTTTCCTTTCCATGCTTTATCTTGTATCCACTATGTAGTAGTTTTCTGGAAAGAATACAAATAAGGAGCTTTTAGGGCAGGAGGTGAAGACAGAATAAAGTCACAGTCAAATTCCTAATAAATTTCTTTCTTATCACTTAATTCACAGATGGTCCCACTGTATTTGGTTGGATTATTTATATGAATAATTTTATCCCCTTGATCCCCAGTATAATTTAATGTATGCATTATTATGCTGCAGATAACTAGCCTTATTTTAATAGTACAATATGGCTGTTTACAAGCATGATTATCTTATGTGTTACCTTGTGGTATTTTAATCAACCAGTGACGTTTTCATGAATGTTAAATGTTATTACTCCCACTGATTTAAATGGGACTATGTGTTAGAATGAATGAAAAGTTTTTAAAATAAAAAAGTTCAATAATCAAAAAAGAATTAAAATTTTGGTTTAAGCAGAATCAGATACAAGCTAAATTGCAGAATCAGAGGACCAATGAAAGCATTTACAGTTTTAGAGAAAGCTATCCATGTTTTTACATATTATTAATGCTGTACCTAGTATGTAGTCTAATTATATTCATCTTTAGAGATGCCTTTTTTAATAAATAGTGACCTTAAGCTCAGATGTCTGTATGCATATAAATTTTCTTCAGGCTCAATGTATGTGTCATTTGCCACCTTTCTGTTACATTTTCTGTGAAAGAATTCCAGTGCTGTTTCTTCAGGAAAGCTTAAATTCTACAGCAAAATAGTACCAGTCAGAAATCTGAGTTCTATGTAAAATCCCTAAAGGTTGTTTTTTGCTAAGCAGTGAAGGGAGTATAATTTAATACACTATGATTTTACTGTCATTTAAAATGTGTCCCCAGCTCAGCAGTAGTGCTCTGCAAACTTCATGTTTTTCCTTTTGAAACATGGGAGATATATATATACACCAAGAGTGAAAGACAAGTTTAGTGAACTGAGGGAATCATAGGATAACAACAAAAATGTATTGGCACTCCATCACCATTAAATATACTATCTACACTTCTCAGACCTCTCAGATTTATGTGATTGCAACATCCATGCAGTTCATAAACTGGCTAAAAACTCTGCTCAGTTTAATACTTTTATAGGAAGCAAATTGTCCTAAATGTAATTTTACAAAGACGCCTAAATTTAAAAAAAAACAACAAAAAAAATTGAAGTTAAATAATTAAAGGCAATACTTCCTATATTAACCACAGGCTATTTTACAACTGTTAATGTATTAAAAACCGCTAACAGGTTTTTTTAAACTGTTAATTTTACAAAAGTTAACATTAACTGTTTTACAATTGTTAATGTGCCATCTCTGGGAATTATAACAGATTAAAAATTAGTAATTTTTATCCTCTCAGCTGCAGGAGAAGTGGACATGTGACTCTTGCTTACATTTCTGTTAATTTCTATGTAGATGTGATTTATTCCTGTGAGCATTATCAGTGTTCTTGCCAGAACAAAGAATATATAAAGGATTTATTAGAGCTATTAGGAAAGCTTTCAGTGATTTGGAAAATGTTTTCTCTCTTTAAAAGGAGTTTTCAAAGTACTTAAGGTAAAAGTTGTCTCTCGAGAAGCCTGCTAGCCTCATTGTACTATATCTTAATGAAAAGAATTTTCTGTGAGTCAGTGGCATCACTTTTAAATCAACTCTTGGGAAAACTCTTTGTAATGAAGTTTTTGTAGCTGTCAAAAATATTTCTGAGAGTTGTTTTCCTTTTCTCTGCATTCTAAAGAGATCCCTGAATGTATTAATTTTTCCAAGTTTTTCAGCTAAATGTCAGTATGACTTGGTGTTTCGTTTGACTTTATGCAAGAGACAGCCTGAAAACTGTTGACAAAATAAGACTGGCAATATTTTTTAAGCAAACCTTTGATAACCAAATAAATAATATCAGGAAAAGAATGTAACAAACAGACCTGAAGTTTTATTAGACATCTTAGTAGTATATCAAATTTCAGTAAATTATTGGTCCCTGATTTTGTTGTACACTGCCTGTCTTTAAAGAGAGAGCAGAAGTCTCACCATGAGTCTCATCTTGCACTTCTTACTGCTTTTTTGTATTAATACAAGACCTGTATGATACTTAATATACAAACAGCTGCAAGTTCTCCTCCAAAATGTTCCTTCAGAAAATAATTTAAATTGTGATTTTGACCTTTGCTCCTAGGGTTTGCATTTGGGTTTTGTTTTTGCAGAATTGGCTAGAGTTGAGAAAAACTTATTATGAGACAAGACTCTTAGGCTTTGGACCCTGATATTATTTCTTCTTTAGAAACTGGATCCTTCATAAATGATAATATCAGATGAAGGGTAGACATCTGGAAGCATAAAATGGAAAAAAAAAAAGGAGAGATGAAGAACTGAGAAGTAATTAAGTTCTGGAAATGGGATTTGGAATTGCTATTTTATTTTCACTATTCTATTACAAGTTCTTTATATATCTCAAGTATTAATCTTCCTCACAGTTTTTCATCCCTAAAAGAAGGTTAATAATATTCCTCTACCATTCCCTGTCTTTTTTGTTTAGTGCTGTCTGAGGTTTAAGAATAAATTTCATTATATTTTTTGCCAATACCTACTGCAAGAGAAGTGGATCTTACTTTTGGTTTTAGGTGTGACATATTATGCACGATATTGAGCTGTAGTTGAGATACAAACATTGGAGCAAAAATTATGACTAAATTATTGTAATGTAAGGTATTCCAGATTGCTTTAGGGGTAACTAAATTCCTGATGTATTCATACATATCCTTTATAAATAAATGTTCTTTTTTGGAATATTCATTTTGGGCCTGGATTGTGGCTTATTTCTGATAGCATGACATGGCAACAAGATCTGTTGAGTAAAAACTGTTTATTTATAAAGAGGTGCTAAAAAATGTGACATCAAGACAGTTTTAATTTTTTCTACTTTGCAAGCAAAAGCAAAGATGCTTTTTGGAAATTAATTGAAAACCTCCTAAAATATGTGTAAAAATGTGTTTTATTGGAATAAATGTCAGCAGAGAAGAATTTTCTGAGGTGTACTGCACTCTAATGGTACTTGCTGATGGCATTGTATGAAGGATTTTAGAGCTTTCCAGCAGAAATAATTTACAAAATGTCACAGAATGTAAAGCTTTGTGGTGGCAAAAAGGTGTAAGGGAGAAACAATTATTTTTCCTTAATACTTGGTTAGGCGAAGGCTATTCTGAACAATACAGACTGATTAGTTGATAAAGAGGAAAAAAAGCACTTTTGTAAGCTTCCAGATTTTGGTTCTTCTGCTAGTAAGAATTTGCCTAGAAGCATAAGATGAATTTGTTCGCCTGTGTTTGAATTGAAATGAAGATCTGATTTTCATCAATGTAACAGTGGAATGATTCTCCTGAGGCAGTCTTTGAAAGCAAGGGAGTATTCTTTCTGATTTCAGAAATTTTTTGGATCAAGGGGTTTGGTTCTACCTCAGACTGCTTTAACGCTCTGCCATGGAGTTTATTTAGATATATTATTTTTCATGAGAAATGTAGCCAAATGTGTTGCTTTTGCTAACAATTTATACAACCAGTTGTGCAGAGATAATTTCTATCTCATCTTTCTATGATGAAATAATGTTATAATAATGGATGTCAAGGGTTTGTAGCTTTAATGACTTTACTATAGCATTTGATATCACGGAGGTCTTGTGAGGATATCTTGAGATAGCAGTTGGACAGTAAATTAGTGAGTCATTCACTTGTTTTTCATGCAGAATGAGTAGTTGTTTTCAAAAGGATGGCTAGAGTGTCTAAATAGCCATGTGAAAATAAGTAGGTAGGACTGACCAGACAGTCCAGCTCCACAGTTTGCCATTGGGATGAAATGACCAGACACAGAGTAAGTGACACTGGTGTCATAGCAGAGGATCACCTACTGAAAATGCAAAATCCACAGGGGAAAAAAAATCTGGTTAAACATATGTGGAAGGGAATCCTAGGTTGCATTCCAGTTGCTGTGGTGTTAGATCTCATCAGGTATTAGAGAGCTATGAAGAGGCACTGATGTGCCAGTTCCTTTCCATGGGGGCATCTGCATGATGCGTTCAGCTGAACTGCACAGCCAAGCAAGGCCTGGAAATGGGATCTTAAGGAAAGGGTGATAGGCAAAATTCTGTCTAGTGACAGAGATCCCAGAATGGGCAATCCACAGTGCTGACCCAATGTGCTCAGTTTCAGTTGGATTTTAAGCAGAATGACAAGGGGGTTGGAGAAAGCAAAGCACTTTGGCTGAATGAGATGTCAGCAAGTCTGCGTTTGCAGGAGGGAGCATGGAGAATTCACTCCCTGAAATCTGTGAGCAAGTCTACTGAACGTAGAAACTCCTAATCAGAGGAGAACTAAAGCATTATCTGTCTTACATGTTTAATTGTTAATGGAATAAAAAAAGAAAAAGAATAATGAAAGGACTGGTTACTCTGTACTGTTGAACAGATTACTGGGGTTTGAAATAATATATTATTGAGTAGAATAATATTGATATTATTTTATCAATTTATTTTATCTTCAAAATCTTTCCAGTCTGGTATTTTAATTTCACTGAGTAGTGAGGAATTATAGAATCTGTAGCTTTGACGACCCTAACTGCTCTGTTCCCTCCTCTGGAAAAAGTAAATCTTTGTTATAATTTACTGATGTACTCAAAGATGTTTTTAAATGGAAGTAGCCATCATCATAACAAGATTTTGAGTTTTTCTAGGCAGAGTACTTACTCACCTCCCATGATGTCTGTAGGAATTTGCTGGCAAACTGAGAGCATCCCATTCCTTTTCCTTTCCTTGTCATAGCTGTGAATGCTGCCACTATGGGATTGCTGGAGTAGCATACACATCTCATGGAATAGTTTATGGTGTACCTAATACACCATTCCTGGAAAAAAAAAATAAAATACTCTTTGAAACATCTGCTAATCTCGGGCAAAATGTTGCATTCCCAAAATCTGATGAATGTGTTTTTTAAATTGCTGGTAAGATTTACATTTGCCCAAAATATGTTGCTACTTTTGATCAGCTGTTTTCACTGATGGTTTTGGACAAGAAATTGCATGTTCAATTTCTTTAGTATAAAATATGTATTTCTTTTATTGGAAACATGAAGTAATTTTTCCTCTCTGTTTTATCTATTCATCATGGTATCTTGTAGTTCAATTCTATTCCAGCTAATGATGATGCAGCACTTTTTATTTGTGGGGGAACAGGGGAAGACAGGCATTTATGAAATTGCTTACTTGCAGAGAAAATGTTGGGAGTCTGGAGGAATTTATCAAGTTGTTTCTGTACTCTTTTCATAAATAGGTTTTTAGCAGAAGCTATTCATTAGAAGAAATTTGGGGATGTTTAAGGAAAACATGGCAGTGGGAGGGATAAGATTGTATGTTTGTTTAGGATTTCCATGTGCCTTCTTTAAAAGGCCTTCAAAATATTTATATTTGAAGTTGTGAAAAAGAGTTACATGGTCACAAGGTTTGGGACTTGGAATTCTGATTTAGTTATTTTTTTCAATCGTTTCTTTAAGGATAATACTAAATTGTTGAGTGGAGTTTAAATCACACATGTCAACAATAAAAGACATAAATCTTCACAAAAACTGTGTCCTCTACTCAGATCCTCTGGGTAATATAGTGCACTCTGCAATTTCATTCAAGAGCCAACCAGAGAGAGAATAAAATCTTAAATGTTTTATACTCACCCATTAATTGATAATAACATGCTACCTTTCAGATATATCAGGCCTGTAGTTCTTATAATTGGGGACTGTATTTGCTTTTTAAGTTCAGTCTTCTTCAAATGTCAGTGGACATGATTGTGTTACCAAATTTCTACCTGGAACTACTTTCTCTTATAAAAGTACTAACAGACTTGGCTTTATTTCCTCTAATCCCTATGCAAAGATGTTGAGGAGGATTAGGTTATTCTTGGGTGAAATGCCATTTTATTGTATTTTTAGAAATTTTTTTATATAAAAATCTTCCATGAGCTACCTAACTTAAACAGCATGACTGTTAAAACTTTCTAAGTATGCTCAGGAACAGAGTTTTGGTTTTGTTTTTTTTTTTTTTTTTTTCTTTTTTTAATAAATCCTCTTGACAGGTCACATTCTCTCTGTGCCTGAAGTGAACCTGAAGGACTTTTACCTTGTGTTTGCAGTGCTTTCGAATATAAGACTTAATGGGTTAGTGGGTTCTGTGCTAAATGACTTTTTGGTATAAAATTTTCATTGCACTTAAATCCATGAGAGTTTTTCCATTCCTGTTGTTTGTTTGTGGAATTAATGGTATGATTGCACCTATTCTGACACATGAGAGTTCTCCAGGGTCCAAGAATGACTAAAACAATTTGGCATCATTTGTGCCTCTCGTGATCTCAAATGCTTGAAAATTGTCTTAGTTGTTCTTTGCATTTGCATTATTCCTTCTGGTGTATGCCTGGAACAGAAGTTACCTAGTTTGTTGAGGGAATGCAGACACAGATTTTTTATTTAATATCTGAATTAGATTTACAGATAAGATCAAATGGGATTTTTTTTAGATTATTTCCTGAAGGATCTTGTTGATTTGGCTCTCTTATGAATAATCATTATTTTCCTGCATTTCCCTTTTTGACAACACAGAATATTTTTATTTGAATGTATGTTCCACTTATGGAGAAAAGGCTGTATTCAGAAGTATAATTACATATGAAAAAATTACAAATTATAGATAATAAAGATAGACTGAAAGGAGAATTCTTACCCAATATATGTGAAATTGAAATGGGAAGTTTAATTGTGGAACATTTCTTAATGAATGTGATATGTCTGTGTTGTGAAAAGATAGAAACTGATATAACCAGTTGTATTAAAAAAAAATAAAGCAGTACCTACTTCTTTTTATGGAGATAGACCAGAATTCTAAATGAAAAAGTGAAGGAGGTATTTTAAGCTCATTGATTAAAGGCCAGTCCAGGAGCCAAGGAAAATGAAGGAAATCTACCACTGAGGTGTACTCTTGAAAGCAGCAAAATGGGATTCTGGCTTTTGTGAGAGATGAGATCGCTGTGAATGCAGTACAAGAGCTCTCCAAGGGGTAAGACCTTCACACTGGCCATTTCAAAGAGTAGATATTCCTCAGGAAATTTTCCAAGAAACCAACCATATGGCCAGTCTGGGCCACGGGAAAAAATAGTAGTAAATCAGCAGGATGTAGTTGGACTATATATTCTTTGACTCAGAACAGGTGCTTTCACATTATATTTAGGGCCTGTCCAAGAACTAAGAATTGAACACCAATGCTCAGGTCAGAATTTGATAGCAGCACTGAGTGTCTCTTATCTTGGAAAGGCAAGCCCATAGAGCAGCATTTTCCTAGAGGTTATCCTGGTGCTTCATCTCTTAAAAGGCAAAGATTGTTCTGCTTCATGCTTATTTGACTCTCTATCAACTAAAACAGCCCCTCCCCCCAATTTATATGTCTCTTTTTGCTCCTCTCTTACCTCTAAAATTCTGTCTTATTTTCTCATTCCTCTTGTTTTTGCTCCTTTTGCTTGGTCTTGGTGTTTTTTTGGCTTTAGGTATTAAATAAATTAACTGAAAAGGGACATGTCCAGTAACATTCCTTGTTTATGCGTTGCTTTTCCAACAAGACTGGCTCAGATTTCTGATTTTTTTTTTTTTTTTTTTTTTTTAATCAGAGCAACCAACTTTCTATCAGGATAAAAGTCCATCATAATCAGTACATTTGTCCTCATTTCCATCTAAGCTTCTGCTGAATAGTTGTTTTGACTGGGTGAGTGTGAAGCTTGTAAAGATGATGATTTAGTCTGAATTGAACAACTGCATTTTGGAAGCCAGTGGTGTGTACATGTACTACAAGGCCAGTGTCTCTAAGCATCCTAGCTTGTGTTAATCCAATGATACAACTTGGATTTTATCTGCCACAAATCTCCTGCTCTAGGAAGATAACAGTTCAATTGGCCCAGGTTCCTTTAGAATTTCACCAAGAGCCTTCAGGTCAGTGTAAACATCTGTTGGAATTTCATACTAACTTTGCTACTTGACCGTGACTATGTGTTTCCTATTGATTCTGCTCACAATTGAGTGCCAAAAAATGTCATATAATCCTTGGTTCAGCACTCCTGCAATCTGCTGTTGGAATCTCTGTCAGCTGCGCTCCTTTAATTGCAGTGCTCCTCTTTTCCTTCACATGCCATTTCAATTTAAGAAGATACACCTGTTACTATCCATTATTTATTTTTTTTTTTTGTTGATGAATATAATACTCATCTTGTGTTGATCACATTTCTAGAAATGACAGGATGTCTGAGATTCTCATGAACTTTCCTTTTAGCATTCCCCAGTTTTCACATCAGCTGATTTGCATTGCTGATTCTTTCTGGATGTTGAACCACATTCCACTAAAATTTCCTCCCTCACAAATTTGATTCTTATACTGAGTCAGAATTACTCATATTCCTTATTGAATGATATTAAACATGGTAATAAAGATATGGAAATTAATGTAGCAGTCATAATTGGTTTCAGATGGCCTGTGTTACTGCAAATGGCCTCTACAGGTTTGAAGGGTTGACAGGAAATATTTTATTCCTTTACAATCTCCTTGAGTGCCCTACCTCTCCTGTTACTGCTATGTCTTCCCATTTCTTTTCCTTGAAATCTGTTCCTTTTCCATTTCTCCATTTCCTGTGTGGTGATCTTTTCCAGTTTTAAGTGATATTGGCCTCTTTCAGCCTTCCCAGTTGTTACCCCCAGCTCCTTTTTCCATAAAGACCTGGCTAAGGGGTTAACTGTTTTCAAGGGGTTCACAGTTCCTTATTCAGTACGTTCATTCTTTTGCATATTTTTCCCCTCTGAACCACTCTCTCTAGAATTTGGTCACTCATAATGACTTCTTTCTCACCCACAGTGAAACCTTTGAAGCTGTGTGTGGAAGAGTAAACTCTTTCTACCTTAAGCTATAATTTCATTCAACTTCCTTTTACTGCTGTCTCCAAAGGTGGGATTTAGAGAGCTTTAACACAGTGGTGTGTTGTAATGCTGCCTATTGTAATGCATAATACACTTTATTAAATATCTATGATACAGTTTCTTATAAATGTACCTAGGAAATGGCACAAATGGAACAGCAGAGCACCAGGACCTCCTGCTCAAAGTTGCTAATGCTGTTCATAAAAGAAACCCATATGCAGTACTACAGAGCTCCTATGCCTTGGAAATCATGCTGAAAACAAAACTGAACACTTTCTGTAGTGGAAAAGTTTAAATCCAGCTGCCTACAGGAGCTCCTTTGGGAGCCCACGTTTGGGTTGGATACAGCTGGAGCAGCACTTGGGTGTTTTTCAGTGTCATGCAGCTCTGAAATGCAGCTGTTGTGGTTTCTCTCCCACTGGGTCCCAATGTGCAGGCAGAGAGGCTTCACCAGCCTTGCAGAAGAGAGGAAATGCTCCAAGAAAGGCAGCTGCCAGGGACTTCCTTTAAATGCAATCATCTGGGAAGATCAGCAGATAAAGGGAATGCAGGGAGATCAGCGGATAAAGGGAATGGAGTTTCATTCCTGCTGATTCTCAAGGCTGTTCACGTTGGACCTGTGGTCAAAAAGCTAATGTTGCTTTTCTCTTACCACTCTTTCACTGAGGTCATAGAGAGAGGTCCAAGTAAGCTATTAATAAAAAATAAAATGCTGTAAATAAATAAATAAGAAGCTAAGGCTTGATCTGGCGTGAGTTTTACCCTCTTTAGAATCAAAATAGCTGAGGAAGTCAAACAAAATTAGTCCAAAAACCAAGGGCCAAAAGAAAGGAATTAATCAATTTTCCTGACGAGCAACACATTATGCATCACCAAGAACAAAGCAGAAGCAATGAGAAAAGGTCTAATGATGCAGCTTATAAATTGCAGATGGCCTGTTTGTGAGACATAAAAATCGATGGCAGTCTATAAAGATTATAATGGTCTCACTGGAGGTTTGGAAACACTGTCTGTCATTAGAATTCATGAGGGGATATATTAACCTTTCCCTCAGTAAAGATTTTATGCTCACCATTTGACAATGTGGAGGCCAGGTAGCCTAACTCAGCCTGTAAGCAATTCCTGCATGAGGTGGAGCTTGAGGAAGCTGAGGTGCAGAACTTCCATTGCCTTCACCTAAGATTTCCCATGGAAGCAGTGTGTTTTCTTTTGTTTTCACTTTTATCATTCCCAGAGAAAGAATGAATGATCTGTCCCCTAGCACTGAAAACATGGGCTAAACTGTGTTTCTAACCTGAGGTAATTATGGAGGGAGATGATCAAGATCTTCCAGCATGAGCTAAGGAAGAGAGGAACCATGCCATCCCCCAGCTCAGGAGAGAGGAAACACATTTATCCTTTTAACGTTTGATCTCTTTTATTTTAACCTTTCATTACATCAGTGACTCTCTATATGAGAGGGGAATTGGAGTCTATTCTGAGCTGTGAATTCTAAAACCTGTTTCTCTATAGGGATAAATAATTTATAAATCTTGCAATCCAGCAATTTAATGAGCCCTTGTGCATGAAAACAAATTTGTAGCTCTTCTTAGCTACTGCAGAGCTATTCAGTAAAAATATCTGGGGTGAAAACAGGCAGAAGCTGTATTCAGTTTCTGGGATCTCACTTGAATTTTAAAAAATGGTGATGCTGTGACAATTGTCTTCAGAGTAGTTAAATTACTGTTTGACTGCTATGAAGATCTGGAGCCATCAGCTATGTGTTTAGTCTGTGCTTATCTAATGCCAGATCCTATATAATACAGACCAAACAATTCTATATAAAAATTTCTTAAGGAAAGGAAATGAAATAAAATATAAGTCCAAGAGTTGAACAATGAAACAGAAATCAGCCTAAAGGAAAATGTGGTCTGGAGACATAGAAAACCATATTTACCATTCACATATTTTACACTATCTCTAGATGGTCCCTACTACTGTACTATACTAATAAAAAATCCACTTCAAATAGAATTAAGTTTAATTTTGAAGCACAAACTTATTACAATATGCCTGCTGATTAAAATGTGCTTGCACATAGCTAAGCTGAGGTTTTTTTTAATGAAGTGATTCATCATTAGAATGTTATTAAGAATTTTAATGAAATACTCCCACAGAAATGTGTCTGTTGCAAGAAATATATGTCATCAGAGATAATCCTCATCTTAGTTTAGAAATGGAGAGCTGTATCCCCATAGCATCAATAGTTTAGTGGCTAGGGCATTTATCTCCAGTGCCTGCTTTTTTTTTTTTTTTTTTTTTTTTTTTTTTTTTTTTTTTTTTTTTTTTTTTTTTGAATAAATGAAATATATATGTGTGCATATATATATATAAAATTGTCTTTAGAATAAATTTTACCTAAGTGGGCAAGTGCATCTCCTATCAACACATGAAAATATGAGCATGTGCAAAGATGAAAGGGATCTATTTTTCTTCTGGGTGAAAGCAGGCTGTAAAAGCCTCTGCATTTTTTTGCTTGAAGTCAAGTTAGTCTTAGCTCCAGTTATAAAATATTAGAGACAAGATACTTTAAAACTTAGTGTATTATTGGACATATTGTTCTGACAATGTCATATTCAAGGCATTTGGACTTCATTTTGGTATTTGTGAAGATTTCTTTTTCCAGAAGTAGACCTATCAAGGTGCCTGAGGTGACCTGTCTCCCAAAGATGATGATTTTTCAATGAACAGACAGCACCAGCTTGTATGTGCAAAGCCTTGTCTCTATTCCTCAGAGTCTTTACAGATTAGTTTACAGTAATGTTTTAACTCCCTGTTTCCATGTAGTCATAAAGAAAGAAAAGGGGAAAAAAAACCCCAAAAAACCCCACCAAAACCCAGGAGAAAACAACAGGAAGTGTCAAAGAGTTGGTAACTTCCTGTATAAGTTTATTTAAAAAATAATTTATATATGTCTTAGCTTTGTGCAATAAGTATGTTTAAGGCAGTGTCTTTATAAATTAATGTCAGGATGTTTTAAGAATCACTTGTGTTGATGGAAAAACTCCACAAGGGATATGGCCCAAGTCCTTTTAGCTATCAGATTGTGATTGTCCTTTACCATTTATGATTTGCACTGAAAGGCAAGATTTGAAGAACTTGTACATGAATGTGTGTGTCACATTTTCAAATTAAATTAATCAAGTTTCAAAAACAGTTGACCCTAAATAGACCTTTATGCCAATTTTAAAAATAATTTTTATGACATCTGTTAGCCAAATCCTGGCTACATAATTTTTAATTGAAATGTATGAAAGCCTCTGGCATGTAAAAAGGTAACCTTCTCATCTTTCAGAAGGCAGAAAAGGAACTTCCTCCCCTTCTTCAGGACATTTATATTGATATTAAGATGTGAAATGGCTGCCTTGTTTCAGTTGAGTTGCTTGAATGAGGGATATAGTGCCCAAATGGCTTGATCCTTCACAATCTCTCTGGGAGCAAGCAGGTATTAGAGAAATAAGAACCTTATTGACCATTTAATATAAGCCTGGGGCTGTAACTTATATTACCTGAAGACGACACAGCCATTAGCATATCATTGCATCCAGTAGTTTTTCTCTCCACTTTGGGACTGCTGCTTACTCACCTGCAAAGGAGAATTGGTAATTCCTGGTCTTAAAAGTATTACATAGGCAGGTTTGTGTTTTGTGTTTTTTGTTTTTTTTTTTTTTTTGTAATCTAGTATGGTTAAAGGGATACTCAGATGTCTACAGTATCTGAATTAGTTAGTGGTTAATCTTGTTATGTTAGAAAGAATTTGGTATATTTATGGCATTTTTATAGGGTTTTTCATAGCCACACTGCTTAGGCTCTAACAATTTGTGTTCCGTAATGTTTTCCAACTGAAGAGCTTGAGACAGAAATGTTCTAAAAAAGGACAGGTAATATATGCAGTTATTTTTCTTTTAAATTAACACAGAGTTCTTTCTGTCATAGGAGAACATTTATTGAGCTAAATCTTGTTTAGATAAATACCTGAAAGATACCAAAGTAACAAAATCAAGAGTGGTAGTGAATGATCAGTGCTATTATTATGTTACAGAGATATTAATGCACAGCCTCAATATCAGTGTGCCCTGAATGAAGATGCCACTTAAGAAAACAACAATGTTTTAGGGCTCTACTGAAAGAGTTGATATTTAATTCTCTTGATGAAAAAGCATCAACAACATGCCAATAAGCATGTGACATCTCCATATTCTAATGATAGTGGTTATCTTTAGTTCTCTGTCTAGACCTCCTAAATGGCATTAAGTGAATTAACAAATGCAGGGATGAGAAATGATTCAAGCACTCTGTCCTCAATATTAATTTTTCTAGATGCCAGCAGAAGTTGTATAACCAATAAAGGAAGAAGTGCCAAGGCATATTCTCACACCTTTATACTTTGACAGCCCAGAAGTGTTAGGAGGAGAGGGGCAAGTGGCTACAGTGCCTTAACAGAGAGGAAGGCAGACAAAATGGCATTTCTTTGTGAAGTGGCTGCTAATTTCAATGCCTCCTTTTTATTACTGATTATATCCTTTCAAAACTGAACAAAATAATGAATTATTTATGGAGAGATTAGGGATGTCATTCTCATGGAGAACTATTTTATTAGAAAATAAATTCAATGGCAGACATCTGTAAGGCAAAAAAAAAATTGTTCACTTAATAAAGTTATTTTTTTCAGTGATGTTAAATGGCACCCAAAGAAAGAGAAGAAAATAAGAGAATAGCTCTGCTACTCACATAAAAATTCCATAGCCTTCATTTTGAGCACAAGCATATTTCTGTTTATCTTATTTCATTGTAGTTTCATACTGTATGTGGAAAAAGAGGCATAAGGATGCAAATGTGGCTGAGAACAAAAGTGGGAGAAGAACAGAATGAGTTTAAGAACACAGCAGAAATATTCAAAAAAGTAATAACAGGAAAGAGGGAAAAAAATGAGTTCCATATGCTCAGAGAGCAAGAGTGTGAAAAGAGAATTGTAAGATGATGAAAGAAAAGGTATGGACTTGTGTGCTAAAGAAACTACAAAAAGAATGTAATAGAAGAGTACTGAAGCAAAACCATAAAAAACAGGGGAAAGTAATAAATAACATTATAAATACAGGATTCTCTTCTGGATAAACAGAACTTGTTCCATTAAGTTCAGTTTCAGCTACACTTATTACTTACAGCCTGGTCTACAGTAGCAATTTCTCTGTAGTAATTAAAACAAAAATTGACCTGGAGTAGTTATAGTTGAGCTTTTTGCATCTCTGCAGTATCTAGGATGGGCCTGGCTCAGTGCTGTATGTCTCCCCACAAGATGCATTAATACTATCCTTAAATTAAAGCAGTCCCACAAGCCTGTGCTTCCACGAGCACAGACTTCCCTAGGAAGCAGCAGCACGCTTAGCAACACTGGTATCCATGGCAGTACCTACCATGTACAAGTCTAAATGAGGAAGCTCTCTCCCCTTTCACAGTTTTTTATGTCACTACGATCGTGCTGCCTGCCATCAGCCCCAGCCCTCATTCACAAGCTGGAGCTGGAGCATGCACAGACTCACAGGGAACACAGTCTGGTGCCTGCTCTTCCCCCCCTGCAAAGCCCAGGCTGCTCTTTCAGGGCTCTCAGGTCAGTTCCTTAACTGGATTACAAAGAGATTTCTTACTGAGAGCCATATTTTCATTATGATCAAGTTCTTGTTATGGTAGACATGATGATGTACATGCAGCTTCTGCATGTGTTCGTCATATCTTTCTTCATCTCCTTTAATATAATCAAAGGGACTGGGATAAGCACCATTGAAAATGGGGTGTACTGGCTACTCCTCTGATATATGTGTGTAGATAAGCATGTCATCTACAGCATCTTTATGGCTGATCAAAGTTACACCAGAACCAGTTTTTAAGTTTGCTTAAGCAGCCTCACAAAACTAAGATGTCTGGTTGGCTATTTGTCTTTTTCTAGACACGCGTAGGATGGTTCTGGGGCAGCTTGCGCTTCAAAGGATGAGACTGGACTCTTCAGTTGTTCGGTCTTTGGACTTGTTTATTATTTCTTATCTACAGAGTTTTTCTCTCTGCCTAGCTGGGATCTGACCAGCAAGGCAGCCAAAGGCACTCTGCTTGCTCACGGGGCGGTCGTGTCTTTTTATAGTAAAAACATACAGCATATTTACTTTTTATCTTTAATACCTTTTACTCTTGTTAGTAAGTGCACCTTCACTATGAACTAATCTACAAGTGCTAATGTCACCACAGAAGATGAATGACAAGAAGAAAGAACTACGAGGCAGGCTTTGATTCTTCTATTTTGTTTCTATTACTCTTTTGTACTAAACTTTAAAATCTACATTTCACTTTGTAAATGTGTCATCTTTGCACCATTCAAACTTGAGTGATTCTTATGTCTTCACACACAGGTGGCACATCTCTAGAAGGTTCAAAGTCAAGCCACTAGGTACTTTTGGCAACATTCTAGGACTTCTGAGCTCTTTAAGGGTTCTCTTGGTAACTCTGAACATCCCAAGTGCTGTGCTGAGTTCCCACACTAAGAGGCTGTAACCAGCTTGGTGAAGGTTTCAGTAGGAAACTCTCTTGTGAACAAAGATGCCCTTGGGGGGAGATGAGCTAATCAATATCTGGCATCATTAGCTATGTCATTAGGTCAAAGGCAGCTATCCTGCTGTGACTAAAGGAGAATGTTGCCAGAGGAGGAAACAACCTATGTACAATTATCCAGCTTCCTTGAATATTGCCAGGCACAGAGGTCACTGCCCCAGGCTGAAGTTCCCAGGCACCAAATGGCAAGAGCACATTGTAGCCTAAACATGGTTAACCTGGATGCAGTGCTGTCAAAGGGGAAGCCCTTTGAAGCCTTTGCCATAAAAAAAAAAAAAAATTAAAAACACCAAAACAACCCCTTTTCAAACCATTTTTACCACAGCCAACAACAGTGTTTTGGGAGTGCAACTGCACCCTGTCTGGATGTGATCTCCAGGTGCATTTTGAGCAATTCTGAGCCAGGTGATGGATAACTGAAGCTGCTGTAGACTGCAGAGCCTTTCTAGGAGCGTGGGGGAGCTTGTCAGCAGGTGATGCTCCTTGGTGCCAGCTGTTCAGGTAGTACTCAAGAAAACAATTTAATGGCTTTATACAAAGAAAAAATATATTTTTCTCTTAAAATGGGAATGTGCTCAAGTCTTTGTGTCTCAGTCATTTTTCTCTTTCACTGGGATGAGCTCTGGTTCCTTTCCCCCTGGTTACGTCTTTTGATTCTCCTCCTGCTTCTCTCCCTGTCTGTCCCCCAACAGCTGTGCCCTTCTTCATCCACTGAAGCCTGTTTGCAGCTTTGTCATCCCACCCACCCCCCTGCAGCTGTTTGCCCGTGTTCCCAGGGCTCTGGTTTGGCTTTCCTTGGGTCTCAGCCTCTGCCTCCTGCAGAACGGGATGTGCCTTCTATTCCCAGGACTCTGCCCCCGCCCTGGCTTGGAGCTGGGATGTTTTCTCCTTTGCTGCTTTCCCTCCCACCCCTTTCCTGGCTTTGTCTCATCCTCAGCAGCTGTTGCCTTCACCCCTCTGCAAGTTTGGCTCCAGACCCTCTCCCCATCCTGGCCAGTTCCTGTTGGGTCCTCATCCCCTTTCCCAGACCCCAGCAGCTGTTCCTGGGCACCTGCCCCGCTCTGCTCTGAGCCCTCTCCCCCTGTCTGGCCCGCAGCAGCTGTTGTTGTTCCCCTTCTCCACCTCCTGCTCCTGGCCCTTCTCCCCACCTCCCGGGTATTTGGTTGTTAATTGCTGCCCCAAGATGTGTGGAATATCTCTGTTTCAGCCTGTTGTTTATTAATTCTTATCTATAAAATTTTATTTCTGCTCAGCTGAGATCTGCTCAGCAGGGCAACCACAGGCACTCTGACAACCCCTGAGGTGGTTTTGTCTTTTAATACTACAAACTACCTATAACATATTTACACCCAATATCTATCACCTATGTTAGACATTGCACTTCTATTCTAAACAATCCCGAAGTGCCAACATCACTGCAGAAAATGGAGAAGAAGAAGAAAGGCTAGACATGCCCAAGTTCCTCTATCTTGTCTCCATAACCTCCATACCAAAAATCCTAAAATCTACATTTTCACCCTGTGATAATTTTATTATTATACTGTTTAAACTTCTGTGACTTTCAGGTGCTCATACAAAGCTGGTAACTTGCTCCAGGGGTCAAAATCAAATCCCCAGGTGTTCTGGGCTGTGTGCCAGGGTCTCTGAGCCCCCTGACGGGGTCCTCGGCAACTCTGGACACCCAGAGGGATGAGCTGAGTTCCAACACCCACCTTTCCTTTCTGGTACTGTCAGCCAGAGTACCGGGACTGGGACACAGTGTTGGTTGAATTCCGCACATCACCTTTCATCACCTCAGGTCACAGTGGTGCCAGGAGGGCGAGCAGGGGGACAACACAGACCGTGGCAGGAGTGCTGCTAAAGAGGAGACCTGTGGGACCCACAGGAACATCCCTCATGTGCCACGGGCAGCCTGGCCCTTGGGATAGGTAAAACACAGGCACAGAGGTGGAAAGAGCAGCCAGGACAGCTGTGGGTAAGTCAGGGCTCCCTGAAATTGCTCCTCAGCCCGCAGGACCTTCTCACAGTGTATAAATGGAGACCTGGGAAACACAAATTGCTGTTCCAGTTTTGGGCAGGAAGGAGGCCTGCAGCAGCAGCTGCCTGGGATGCCTGTGGTGTGTGGAGTGGCTGTGTGTGCACAGGTGTGGATGCTGCTTTAACATTCTGTCTCACTCTGAGCAAACTGCTCATTACAGCCAAGAGACTGTGCTGTAGGGGAGCTGCTGTTCAGAAGGGACTTCCAGCAGCTCCCATGATCAAGATGACATTTGAAGACAGTATCATTTTCCTTTTCTGACTCACTTGTTTACCTAGAGAGCTGTGTCATGCTCTTGTACCAGCATGAAAAAGGATAGTGTGATCAGGGTGCTGGTTGGGGGACAGAACTGTACCTCAGTGTTCAGGGATGTCTGACAGAAGCTCTGATGATGGCAGCAGCCTTGCACAGCTTCTATCCTGCTCCCACAGGCACACTCTGGGATGAAGGAAGCAGGAGTTCATCCTGGCTGGCAGCTCACTCAGGTCCCCACTTCCAAAAGTGACATCAAAATGTAAATAAAGAAGTCTGGACTGGTTAGCAATTAATGTCTCAGACCTTCAGAAACCTCCTCCTAATTTTTTTTTTTTTTTAATCTTGAAGAAGTACCACTCCATTTTCCTCTCATGTCTAACAGCAGCAAATCCCCTGGACATCCCTTGGTACTGCCTCAGTGTAGTCCATCGGCTACTAAACCCCAAAACTCATCCCTCCACAGCCAGATGAGTGCAGGTTATTTATTTTGATAAGTAAAAATGCCATAGAAATGTTGCTGGGAAGAGTGATACCTATTTTGAATATAAAGAAAAAAGAAAATTAAGATAAAAGAGAAAAAGACATTAACAGGAATAAAAGTGGATCCAGGCCATGACTGGGTGTAGATTGCAAGGGGGAGGAAAGTGAGGCACCCTGAAGATCAGGAAGAGCTTAGATGTTTGTTGTGGGACAGTTTGGAAGTCCAAGCAGTAGTGGTAGGGTGGTTTCCATTCCTGTCTTTTTGAGGAACTTTAACTGTGGGGGGTTTTTAATGTTGCTGAAGTTTGTTCAGCTTTCTGCTTTCCAGTGGGATATGAACTAATGAGAGGTTCCTGCTTCAACTTCATCCAGAAAGAAAACAGTTTCTCACATCATGGTGCATTCAAGAACTGAGCCAGCACATAATGAATGAATGGTTACGTGTGGGGGACTCCCTGCAAATACTCAAGCTAGTTCTGATTTAAAATGCTAATTTAGGTGTCAGCGTTGCCTGATTTAAATCAGTGAAAGATCTGATCCTATCTCTAAAAGGAATGAAAAGTTAAAATGCACGATAAAACATTCAACTGTTTGTCTATACTTAGTTTGTATATACTTATTTAAGGGGGGAAGGTGTTACAGTTTGTGTTGTTTCTTTTTTGTTTTTTTTCTTTTCTGTGAGCATCTGCCTTTAATTAATTACTTTGTGGCCTCATTATATGCTACTAGATGTACCCTGTAGGTGGGCAAAAAAGTCCTGCACTTATAGGCAGATCCATGTTTGCCATTTTGAGAAGCAAAATCCTTCAGAGAATGCCATCTGATTCTGCTGCAATGCAGTGACTGGCTGGGGTTAAAAGCCTTGCACACAGTTCCTGCTAGCTGGTCATTAATCTCCAGGAAAAGCCCCATGTCTTAATTGCTATCGTATAATTAGTAACCTCTTCCATCTAACCAGTGTTAAGCTGAAATAGTTATGTGCCAAGTCACCATCATTCTCTCTAAATGAGGATCTGGAAATGCTGCTCAAAACAGTCAATTCTTATTTTTTTCTTTTTTCATTCCTTTGAAAAATGCTAAGACCAGCACCATCAGTGCTCTGTGGCCAACTCTGAAAATCCACAGAGCTGCCACAGATCACTGCAGCATAAGTGGCTAAACAAAGTAATCCCCAAAATTGAAAATGTAAAGATGAGCAAAGTCTGTTAGGCTTCTTATATAACTTATGTTGTAAAGGAGCCTAAAATACCGACCAGAAACTACCTCTTGATTTAGAGAATATGGAGCTGAAAGTAGGAAAAGAAGGCTTTAATACAACTGTGAACCTCAGGGCAGCCAAATATAACTAAGCTGGAAGAAATTGATGTAGTTTCCTTAATATCTATGGCCTGGGTATTTGAATGTTTGATATTGGATTAATTGATAGCTCAGCATCAATTGTAAGTTGATTTAAGTTTCCCTGTGGTATTTTGTATCTGTGTCTGGAAAAGGTTTCTGTCCTGAGGAAAATACAATTCATAGGTAGAAACATTGAAATATTTGATTTTGATAATAGCAAATTGATTTCTATCAATAACTTGAAAAAATAATAATCTCAAAAATTAAAAAAAATGTGCAGAGCAATATAAACTAAAGGAAAACCAAGTTTAGATGAAGAGGGTGTTTAAAACTACTTTGGTTTTCTTAGAAATTTTCATCTAGGTGAACTTGTACTTCCTGAGAAAAAAAGTTATTCCTAACCTTCTTTTCCCCAAAAATAATTAGCATTCAGCTAGTTAAATTCTTGTCTTCAGTGTGATTGTGAAAAGATTTCAGAAAACTGACAGAGGTGGGTTGAATAATCAGCCATAAATAACAGCAGAATTGTACACAGGAAATTCAGTGACTGTTTTCTTCTCACCAACATAACTATAATTGGCAAAACAAAATTAATGCAAAAGAGATGAGCATCTGTTTTGCTTTAAGCCAGTCTCTTTCCTGGTGTAGTTTTCCAGGATTTTTGCTGGCTCACAAAACTATAGGATCAGGCCCAAAGAATTGGTGTGTAGTGTAGTTTTGTGTTTTTGCAGTGGTGAATATCTGGTTGGAGACTGCTCTTCAAGCAGGGCTTCATCTTTTCTCTTCTTTCTTGTCCTTCCTTCTTTCTTTTCCTGCTTTTTGCCTGTGCTACATGGTTAAAATGATAGAGGAGTTTTAAACAAAGGTCCTCAACTGTCTTTTTCTGAGGAGAGCTTGAAAAATTCAGGTGAATCAGCAAGAGATATTTAAATAGTTCCTCATTTTATTCCACTGGAATATCATATGGTATACTTAATGTGCTGTCAGTGGATTTTTATAAATGCTCATGTTCAAAAAAGGGAGGTCAGAAGCTCTACTGTCCTCGTCAGAAACTTTTTATTTCATTTTCTTCTCATTTAATCCTCTAGACAGAAGCATCTGAATATTTAGCACTCAGTAATAACTCAAACATAATTCCCCTTTTCTGTCATGTTTTGCAGAAGTTTCTTGGAGTTTAAGACAAGTTTTCCCTATTCTTGCAGTAATATTTCCAATATTCTATAGTGTCCTTTCTTAAAATATTATTTTGAGTTTTGCTTGCTTTGATCAAAATTTTTATTTTGAGTTTTGCTTGTTCCCCGTGGCCTTAAAAAATTAAAATTTTCAACATTCTTTAAGTTTGGAAAGGCACTTTTCTAACTAATTCTACCAAGCATGATAAAGCCTGATCTTTGTGGAAACTTCAGCTGCTGTTTTATAGTATTTAAAAGTGGACTCTGGAATTTCTACAGTTGCTTTGTATATTCTCATCACCTTGAAAAATACATTTGATGAACAACAGTGATAAAGACAAGTCCTAGGACAACAGACAAATATGATATTAGAATGAAAATATGATCTGTCTTTAATTTCAAATTTGAGTTTAAATGTTTTTGCCATCATTTTAAATGACCAAAAAGATTAAAGAGATGCATTACAAAGAGAAAACAAGGAAGAATGAAAAGGAGGGTTCTGGATGCTGGTTCTTCCTGAAGAAATTCCTTGAAATGATGTAACATTTATTCTTTATAGCTTTGATTGCTCTTAGTTCAGATGAGTCTAAACATCTGTTACGTAGTAATTTAGGCAGTACAAATATACTGCAGGTGTCCATACAAAACCAAAATTTTGGGTTTTGCCTATACCCATGTTATGGGGATTCATGTTAGCATGGATGTGTTTTACTTTTACAAGCAAATTCAGAAGCTTTAGAATAAATGTAGAAATTTCCTGACACATTATTAATGCAAAATGACAGAAAATGTGGAAAATCAGAAATAATGAATGCATTTCCAGACATTTTTTCCATAAACATACTATGTTTCTTTATGTATTGTAGCTGATTAATATCTTTAAATTTTTTCCAAGTTTTTATGTATGATTCTTTAATGTGAGTAAAACGTCGGTGATAATCAAGTTTTTGAGCTATTTGGAGAAATGTAACAGAGAAAAAGAGTCTTAAACAGCCATAAAAGTTTCAGGAAGGGATTCTGCAGTCATATTCCTTTTCCTTAGAGAAATGTGTCTAGTTAAAAATAGTTTTAATACAGCTGCTTATTTCACCTTGGAGACAGAAAATTGCAATGGTTGCTTCATAGCTAACCCACTTATTTGAATCAATGTGTTTAAAGAGGTGAAAACCACCAGCGGATGAGGGAAGCAGGGTTGAGAAAAAGGTGGCTGTGGATGAGAGCCTTATCAATAAGTTATTTGTGGAAGGGAGAAAGTAATTGATGACTTGCACTTATCTGCTTAGCTGGTTTCCTCTTTGCCTTCTGGGTTTCTCTCTCCTTTATTTTGCTGAATGTTATTTGTGGGTAAAATTGAAATTAGGAGATGTTAATGGTTATTGCAAATAAGAATTGGCTGTGTGGAGGAAAGCGAAGAATCTCTTGCAGGGATAATAAAAAGGTAAATTGTTCTAATTTGAGAAAACAGTAATTGACAAGCAGGCTGGTGTTTTGTAGTACTGTTTTCAGAAAGACCCTATCAGAAATATTTCACTGCAAATATTATGAAAAAAAAGGTGAAGAGTCACAAAGTCCAGGCCTGAACCCTCTTCTGTATCTCTGGAAAGGAATTCTGTCAGGTCTCAGAGTTTCACAGATCTGCCCACCCGGGACCATAGAGTGCAAAGAAAGCAGTGAAGTGTATTGTAAATCTTTATATTCTCCTGAGTGTAGACCTTGTACCAACAGCACTGGTAGGTACCTGCTTTTGCTAAATTATCAAAATTTATTATGATTACCAAAGTTACAAATTGTCATCAGAAGAGCAAACATACAAGGAGGCAGGTGTGAAGAAAGCAATTTAGAGAAGCTTGAGCACTAAATGGCATTTAATATTCTTTGATGTACTATTTTCTTGCCATCCATTTTCCTCTCTTACCCAGAACACAGAAGAGGCCTGGAGTTTACTGCACAGACCATCTCAATGTACTTAGAATAATTCCTGTTTACGTTTATATTATGTTCATAATCATCCTTGTTATTTTCAAACATTAATATTCTTCAAAGAAATCTGTTCCATCACAGTGAGTGACTGGCTGGGGTTAATGGCCCTTGGCACAGCTCCTCCTAGTTGGTCATTAGTCTGCAGGAAATGCCCAGTGCTTAATTGTTATTGCTTAATTAGCAACCTCTTCTGTCGAAGCAAGTGCCATATGACCTAAAATGGCAATGTACACAGCAACAGTCATTTTCTCTGAATGTTTGAGCTAAGCCATAGGCAGATCTTGTGCAAGTGAAACAAAGCATGGGAAGTTCATGTATACTCAAATAACATGGATCGTGCCACTAAAATAGAATTCTGCTGATATGATGATTGACAAATATGTTTTTTTGGATTTCTGGGATGGCAATAGTTTAAATCAGTGACTAACCAGAAGCCTAAAATTTATAATGAAAACGTCTGTGTTTGCCTTATTCCTCATACAATTTAATGTTCCACATTTCTAATCAATGCTGCCATTATATTTGCAGTCTGTCTGTGGTTAGCCACGGCTTTAATCACTGCAGAGTCTGTGTGCATGCACAAAAACAAACCCAGAGCACATTCCTACGCCATTAATGGACATTTTTTGCTTAATTCCTGGGTCATGAGAACCGGTTCTCTGCACCCTTGGGCATTCCCTTCTCTCTGTTGTGCTTTGCTTTCTTTTCCCACCCTTTGCCTAGTTACAAATTGCATATTTTGATTGCAATCCCTTGTAACAGTAATTAACTCTTCTGAGTGCATGTACGGCACTTTTACCGCACACTGGAGTGTTACTCACTCCTGGAGTTCCAGCAATTACACACTCTTGGAATATTGTGTAGAGAGACAATGCAGCACACTGATAAAGGAACTTTTAAAATTGAAATTAGACTTGCATCCTTGCAATGGATTTTATAAAAAAAATAGAGAAATTATTTATTTGTTGAATGTAGAATACAAATATGAATGATTATCAGTTTTAATTTTCTAAAATTTTATATTTCTTGCAGGTCATCTCAAGTCATCTGATATTTTTCCATGTGATAGAGTAGGAAACATTATTTAAGTATAACCTTGACTATTTTGGTTTTTTTGTCTAAAACTATGTATAGTAAATGTTCATCATCACTATAACTCAGACTAATGAAGTCAATGGAAGTAGGTTCAGTGACATACAAGGGCTCAGATTCATAGAGATAATTTTGCAAATGAAATAGTTATGGGCGCTCTTTTCTAAAAGAAGATTATATTACTTGGGTTACAAGCTGGAGAAGCTCCATAAATGTGGATGGTTCAGCATATGTAGAGTTTGAGCCCTGGTTCTGTAATAATTTTTCACACATTTTTTGACTCATCAAATGGCAGCCCAGCTGTTCTACTTTGCTCTGTAATACCACTGAAAGTCTGACTGTCCTAATCTACAGACACCAGTGCCAATGCCCATCTGCTTGTAGTAGCTGAAAAAAATGGGGACATAAAAAATAGAAATCTTAAGAAGCTCATTTTAGCTGCACTACTGGATTTTGTGAGGTTCTGAAAATTTTAAATACATAGAGATATTATATATTTGTCCAGCTTTAGTCCAGCATGGTAGTAATAGAAAAGCTGTGTCTCTTAAAGTGAGAGCAAGTGTTGCCCTAAGCATGTATGGAATCATGTAGTAGCTGTGCATAATTTGTTTTAATTCAAACTGTGGACAAGATATTCAGCCAAGTTGAACTTAGGGACTTCTATTGCTAATTTGGCCTTCAAAATCTGTTTAGCTTTGACTTATCTACTTATTTATTGGTTTAAAAAAGATCAGTTTATTTTAACCAAAGAACTACCAAACATACTCAATATAAATTTTACTAAGACCTGACCCTGTGTGAGCCTGTTCTTAACTCTACATGAAACTTGTGCTAACTTAGACATAAAGCTAGCAAAATCAAATTCAGCTCAGAGCTGAGGAGGCAGATTGCTAGGTTTGGTCCAGGCCAACAAACATTACAGAAACTTATAAAAGACTAAACTGCAGCATTTATAGGAGAATATGTGACAAAAATACTTTCATAATTTACCATAGTCTGTGAATGCCATGGGAGTAATTGTTTCCTTTAAGTACTTGGCAAACAGTGCTAGTATCCATTCAAAAGAGTAATTTTCCACTCAGAGAATTTCTTCTTGTAAGCACTTACGGAAAGAACAGCCAACAATGCCTTCTCTGCACTGCTCCCTGACTACATTCATGCAGTCAAAACAGGAGCCTGAAACTCAGAAGAAATGAACAGCTGGTATTAAAACAACAATTACATGCACAAAGATCATCTTGTCAGTAGAGCAGAAGTTTATGGTTATGGTGTGCTTGTACTTGTTAGTTTTCTGGTTTGTTTCTAAGAGTTTCTAAGCAAAACTCTTTTGCAGTTTGAGGCAAAGCTCTACAATCTTAAGTAGATTTTCAACCTTAAATGGGATTCACATGGTAGACAAAATCACCTCTTCTCCAGTTTCTGTGTGAACAGCTGTCTTTTCTGTAACCGAATAAACTGTGCTATAGGGACTGGACAAGCCTTCTTAGTTAAATAGGTCCCCTGGCCTCAGTGGCACAACCTGCAGGATTTCCAGTCTTATAAAGAAAATAAATACATTACCTGTAAGATAGGTAAGTGATGTGTATGTGAATAAATATGCACCTAATTAGTGAGTAATATGGGCCTATTTAGTAAGGGGATACAGATGCAGCTGAGCAAATAGGTAATGGTTTACTCAAGTCTGTTTGCAGCTGTGGTGAATTGTCTCCTAATCGTGTTGTTTCAGCTTGTTTCTTGTCTGCACAATGTATTGAAGAGAAGCTAATTTCTGCTCTAGCAAGAGCTAAATTTTCAGAGCAGTACCGTTAGATTCTTTGTTCTGGTAGATATCAGAAATTTAAATTCACAGAGTGTGAATGTCTTTAAAATATATATTTTTTAATCTTAGTCTCAGTATTGCAATAGATTTTATATGTCACTTTGATGTTATCTTTGTTTGGGGTTTGTAGAAGCCAAAAATGAAAGATTATCATAGCAGCATTTCTCTTGCATTTGAATTTGGCATTTATCTTATATCTCTATGTTTACAATACAGCTGAAGTTCAGTGAGATGGCATTTAAGGAGCTCTGCATGATTTTGCAGAGCAGTTTAAACTTTTTCATCAGAACATAGAACCTTTCCTCTCTTAAGATGCATAAATTGCAACAAGGTTTGGCGTAATTTTTGATTTTTTCAATATATTGTGTTAAGAAATTGGTGGAAATGGAGGTGTCATCATGACAAATAGAAAGAATTTCCCATATCCAGTTATACTTTTTCTATGCCTGGGGCTTTTTTTGTGGTCAGAAATGTATATAGTTCTCATTTTTAAACATACTGCCTTATAGAGCAGCGTTCAGGGGGTGAAAAAGGCTGTTTTCCAATTTTGTTAGAATTACCAATATTAACTCACTATAAATAAGCAAATGTTTGTACAAGCATAGAGTGCAGATGATCAATACAGTATTTCATCAATACTTTTGTCTGTAGCTACACAGCTTACATTTTGCAGAAAGATGGTTTAAAATTCATTTTTAGTTGTGGTTGCCTTTTTTTTTTTTTTGCCAAAACAGGCACTGAAAAATTCTGCATTTCTGATCAGGCAATCAACCATTCTTTATGTATCCATCCTTCAAGAAGAATACTAAGAATGAGTGGTGTATTTTCTTCTTTGCATTTGTTGCTTCTGTCAGATCAGCCTTGCTTCTCATTCAGATTAACTTCACACAAAGCATCTGTCAGTTACTCTCTTTCACTTCATCAGTGTTGTGATATTTCTTGAAGTTATAACAACTTCTGCAATTTAGTCTGCTTTTTAGGAAACCATATATTTGAATGGCACTTGAAAGTAGAGGCATTTTTTTTCTTTTCTCTTTCTAAATTCTTCTTGTTCCACTGCAACATTGCATACTAGGGCAATATTGTGTAGTTATTTCATGGATGGAGAAAATAAGTGTTTTCCTATCTAAAGATTTTTTTTCTATAATCATAAAGTAAAATTAAATGTACCAAAGTTCTTATCCATAAAATCTTAAAGGGCAACTGGCTATAACACCAAGGAAGAACTGAGACAGAATATTTTTCCTGTATTTTCCTACAATTCAAATGCAAATAAATTTGCCAGGAAACAAAGAGAAAGATAAAAGCACAAGATAAAAACCATGGCTGAAGCTCAGACACATGAAATATAGAAGTGGCAGAAGCCCTTTTTCCATCCATCAGTTAGAGTTTTGGAAGTGGATTCAAAGAGTGATGGCATGCATTTTGCTGCCTGATGCAGATGAATTCTCAAAATGCAATGTGGCAGTTTAATTGATTAGAGATCTAACAAAATTTTCTACAAATACTGGCACAAGACATTCTTGAAAATGCTTTTCCAAAAATGCATGACTGATATTCAAAGATTAATTAGCTACTTACCCTTTTTATAAGACTTCAGAATATCAAGTAAAAACATTTAAAATTATTATTTTAATTTCAGTGGGACTTAATTTGCAAAGATAGCAGTTGGACCAGATTAATTCCTTATGTACCAGATAGACTGATCACCAGCCCTATAACTTAGTAGATATTAAATTGTGTGTATATTAAATTGGATCATAAATTCATGGTTAACTTATTTGTAAAAAATAGCAAAGCTGTAATTACTTACAAAAATGTGAACAGCTCTTATGTATAAACTAAGATATATATTAAATGTAGCACTTTTACTGCACACTTTATATTATTTAATGTATCCTTGACATTACTTTGTACGACAAACAGTAAGGCAGAACTTTCCAGTCTTTTGAATACACTACACTTGCACCTCTTGCTATCTTCTGAGTCTCCATTCAAAGTTTGGAGTGCATTAAAAATTGTTTCTACCCTATGTCATGAATTCTAAAAAAAAATCAGTATTATGGTTTTTGCAATTGCATATCTAATTTTATATCTTTGACTGCTGTGGATGTTCTATTGCATAATTTGAATTTTTTTCTCTCCTGTAGTTCAAAAGTTATGTTTAAGTTTGAATTAATTACCCTGAGATCCCTTGTCTCATTCTTGCCATAGACACAGAACAGAGATTAAATGTTGCAACTGCAAGTCCACCTCTCTTATTCAGTTTTTATTGCTAACTTTTGAAGCTTATTCTTCTTTTATTTGCCGTGATGGTATTAAAAAGAATAGAAAGAAAGAAAAAAAAACAAAACAAACTCCAGCTGCACTTCTTAATGGTTAAGGCAATGTCCAAAAAGTTTTATGAACTTACCCAAACCGTTTCAAAATCAGGAAATTGTTGAAGGTTTGCATTTTACTTTCCCGGTTTCTCACTGAATGCTGCTTTCACCTTGAGTGAAAAACAAGGCATAGTTATTTTAATTGGCTTTTAATTCTTTAAAACTGATGAATGCTGCCATCTTTTATTGGTGGGTGGATGAAAGGCTTACGGGAAAAAAGCCTTAATGATGCATCCACCTTTCCTGCTGTGTTTTACCAAGCTTTAGCCAATTGATATCTATGCACAAGCTGCTCTTGGAAGCAGAGCAGTGGGAAGGGCACAGTTGTCAAGTGATGTGAGGCAAGGTGAAGTGAATTTCTGCACTTTGTGTCATGGCATTTTATCAGTTCCCCAGTGGCTTTCTACAAACATTAAATTGGTCAGAAGCTTCTGCTGCTGCTGTAGAATAAGAAAGTTTTGAAAGAAATTAATTTGTGAATGTCATGCTGACTGGTATTACTGCATGTAATAAAATAGACTATTTTAATTACATCCTGGGATGATGTAGATTATTAAATAAAAATGTTAACATCTTCCTAGCAACAAGAGCTGAAACATGTACAAATAAATGTTAGATCTTGGTCATGGAGACTCTTGCCTATTAAGGTTGTCTATAACTTTATGTCTAAATCACTGAGGATAATAAGGTCTGTGAATCATCACTTTTAAGACACCCTCAATAATCTGGCATGGATTTACTCACAAAAGTTTTAACTTCTAAAATATAACTTCAAATTATTCTTGAAGAAAATATCATTTTGCTAGCTAACATTAATAGTGAAAAAGGCACAATTGGGAAGCTGACACAGATAATAGTATCACGTGATGATGAATCTAACTCTTTATTCCAGTTTTGCAGCTTGTGATATTATCTGTTGAAAGCCTCATAAAATTGAGATAATTAAATTTTACTAGACAATATTTATTATTTAGCAATAGCATGCATAAAACCAAAGTCTGTCTGATGTAAACCCAACAGTAAATCTGATGTAAATAATCACATTTAGTTCACTACAAATCAAATTCTGAATGTTTTTAAGTAAATGGGTGGAATGGATTTCTAATAGAACTAAACTTATGATTGTACTTGCTATAGATTGTCCCCAGAGAATAGCCCAAAAATATAGAATGAGTCTGATTCTGATCTCAAAATAATTTGGAAATACCTTATATACTTAAAAAATAATAAATGTTATACCCTTCCAGTATAATGTAAATTACAATTAATGAATCCTTATCTCATATGAATTGGCATGGATGTGTTGATTTTAGCGGAGCAATATAATATAAAATCAGATGTGGCATTTGAATTCAAGAAAATCTCAACTGTTTAGTACTGTTAGTTGCTAGTTTAAAATAAACAACGAAATACTATCAGAAATACTAACAAATTGTGGTACAATTTCTTTTAAATGAGTTTTAATAAATGCCATATCTACAGGAAGATGGAGATTTCCCAGATGCATCCTGGTGGTTGTCATATATATCATGGAATCATAGAATGGAGGAGACACACAAGGATGATTGAGTCCAACTCCTGGCCTTGCAGAGGACAACCCAAAAGTCACACCATGTGCCTGAGAGCATTGTCCAAACAGTTCTTGGACTCTGTCAGGCTTGGTACTGTGGTCACTGCCCTGGGGAGCCTATTCCAGTGTCCAGTCACCCTCTGGGTGAAAAACTTTTTGTAATATCCAACTTAAACTTCCCCTGACACATCTTCAGGCCGTTCCCTCAGGTCCAGTCAAAGGTGACCGCAGAGAAGAGGTCAGTGTCTGCCCCACTGCTTCCTCTCATGAGAAATCTTTAGGACCATGATAAGGTTTCTCCTCAGTCTCCTCCAGGCTGAACAGACCAAGTGATCTCAGCTGCTTTTCATGTGGTTTCCCTTCAAGGCCCCTCACCATCGCCATGGTCCTCCTTTGGATGCTCTCTAAGAGCTTTATATCCTCCTTTTATGGTGGCACATTGTTCTATAGGTGAGACCTCTTTTGAAAATCCATAGAATTATAGAATGGTTTGGGTCAGAAGAGATCCTAAAATCACCCAGGTCCAACCCCTGTGCTGTGGGCAGGGACACCTTCCACTCCGCTGGCTTGGTCAGAGCCCACCCAGCCGGGCCTAGAACATTCCAGGGATGGGCCAGCCACAACCTATCTGGGAAACCATTGCCTCACCACCCTCATGGTAAAGAATTTCTTCCTAATATCTAGCCCAAACCTACCCTCTAAATTGAAAGCCTTTCCCCCTTATAGAAAGTCCCTCTCCAGCCCCTCTTTAGGTACTGGAAGGCCTCACTAGGATCACCTTAGAACCTCCTCTTCTCCAGGCTGAAAAATCCCACTTCTCTCAGCTTTTCCAGTGTCTTCAAAAAGTTCTTTAAGTGTTTATCTGGCTTGACTATCTGTTTATATTATTTTGTGAATTGCACAGCTGCCTTCAACTGAACACAAATATTTCCCTGAGCTCTGATATATTTAATCTGGCAGAAACCTAGCATGAGAAGGAGCCAAAAACACAGAAAGGTCCAAGACCGTAATTTTTACAGCCATATAACATGTGTAACAGGTAGAGATCATCCCCATCTCTTCTTCCTTTTTTGTTTCATCTTTATTTACAATGCCTTTACCATTGCAGATATAGTAGATTTTACTTCATGCACTATCAATTTATTAATAAAATCAAGCCTCAAGTAAACACACAGAACAGATTGAAATGTTTAAAAATGCTAAACAAACATCATAGATTTGTTGTTGTAGGCAAAATGTGTTGAATATTGAAGCAGATTAAGAAATGTGGCAATTTCTTCTGTGTATGTAAAAATATACCTAAATTATAAAATCTATTGTATAATTAAGAATGGTAAATGAAATTGTGATGGAACTTGTACTTTTAGGGGGACACTGTGTAGAGTGAAATAGCCTTTTTATGGCTTTAGCAGAACCTTGAAAATCTCAACACATGCTGCAGGGGTGCAATGTGTTTGAGGAGGTAAAGTTTTGAGAAAGACTCAATATTTTAAGTGAGATAAAGTGTTTAAATAGTTTTTTCCATTGTTGAAGATGTATGGAAATTCTTTGCTATACTGTTTGACCAATGAAAGTTTTAGGGGCTGGAAGATTAAAAAGTAACTGGCAAGGTAAAATTTTCTCTGGCATATGGAAACTCAAAAATGGTATTTAAGAAGTTTTGTTTAGGGTGTTTGCAATTCTTAAATTAGAGCATTACCAGATTGTTTCTCTGATATGTTAGTGAGCTAGCTGAAAGAGGTCTGGTTTTTGTTTATCTTACTAGCCAAGCCTGAGCATTCACAGAAAAAGATTGAGAATACAGGCTATTAAGCATGGAAAATTACCTAAGGCAGATCTGTAATCACTTGGCTAAGAAAAGCTAGAGATGAGCTTTATCAGATGTTTAGCCATTACAGATAATTCCATGTAAGAAGCTACCTTGGAATAATATTTCTGACCTCAAAATCTATGAAAGAAGATTTAAGTTAAGGCTGTGATATACCTCAGTAGAAAATGAAGACCCAAATTTATGCATTTCAATCACATCTCTTCACTGGTATGAAACCTGGGAATGCAGAAGTGGCAATAGAAGCAGAAATAAATGCAGTCCTGCTGAGCTTGAAGTTATTCAAGGGTGGCAAGTTTGTCAGTTTTACAGCACACCTTCCAGAAGTGTTTACAATGCTAATAGAGTTATATAAAGAGAAACTTGTGATTTTAAAGGCCACTGAGTCACATTTTGCCCTCGGTGAAGTGGAGCAGTCAATTGCCAATACAGATGCATTGCACAGTGTAATGTGAATTCAAAAATCCATTGGACACATCCAGCAGTGTCCAAGCAGAAAGATTGTGGATCAACATGTGGAACAGCTGCTAGGAAGGGAATGCTCTGTGTGCCAGAAAAGTCTGGCAGCTATTCCTCCTGGTAAACTTGCTTTTCACAAGTGAGTGTGAGGAGGGTTGCATTAGAATCTATTAGCGTGGGTTTTTAGAAAATCATGGGATGGAATAAAAATAAACCCCTTAACTTCCGCTGCATACTAGCAGTGCTCCAAAGTGACACTGTGAGCTAATGAGAGATTCTCTGAAAAACAGGGAAAGCTGAAAGCATGACAACTGATAGACATTTGACATGACCAGAGTTACTCGGCAAAACCAATTGAAAGTTTTGTTTGTTTTTGTTTTCCTCTCCTGCTAAATTGACAAGGTTTTGTTCAATCTTCAAGAAAAGAAAAGAATCAATTATCTGATTTTTTTAGTCTGACCTGTTGAGAACAATCTCTGAAATTACTTAAGCACTTGTTCAAAAACAGAAGGCTTAATATATTGGAAATGCTCTTTCTGAAGGAACTTTTCTAAAATATCCCACCCATTCATAAATAAATGTTAGAAATAAAAGCACTTTATGATCTCTCTCTTTTTTTTTTT
>JAHXMQ010012337.1:33825215-33837108 GCA_020466415.1 Ammodramus savannarum pratensis
TTTTTTTTTTGTGAAAAAATTGTGCAGCACATTTTCTTGTGGTATATAAATGCATATATTATGCTGTAGCTGGACTGAGACATTCTTATTGTGGTCACCATAAAAGCAGCCTGTTCTCTTGGAGAGTAGTTGAAATAATTATATGAAGCAAACCTGAAATTTATAAAAATTGGTACTGTTGATATTCAAATAGGAATTTAATTATGAACTGTGAAATTATCAATTGAATTAGGAGGACAAAGCAGAAAACAAAGCACATCTTGGATGTTGAAATAGGAAGATGATGCCTTCATATGCAACTATAGGCCAGTTGAAGGCATGAGATCCTCTTCAGTACTAATGCCTGGTGTCATCATATAATATAGTATGGTAAAATCCAACAGATATGTTTTATTATCAAAGAATAAACTTGAATAAAGTAATATTTACTGTTGTGTTTTGTTGTCACAAAAGGGGCTGCTATGTTTTTAAGAGTAAAAATAGCAGTGCTGACACCTGTCAGTGCAGTCTGGCAAATTTTCTGACGTTATCTAGAGTGTTCCCAAGTGCACCCCCTCCAGCAGCATAGACAGTAATCTGAGTTATGCAGGCAAACCTTCTTGCATTAGTCTTTGATTTCAGTGTTATATTTGTGTACTTCCTGCGGGGGCACAGTTGTATTGTGATGATTTAAGCAAAAATAGTGTCTTTGGTGTATGCTGAATATAAATCCAGAAGAAATGTAGGCAGGTGAATGCCTACATCTTAATTACTTCTTCAGTTAAATGTCTCCGTTTCTTTTATCAAACACAAAGTGCACCATTTTTTAATTCTCATTTTCATGGGAGCATGTTAATATGTGAATGACTCAGGATTCCCAAACTGTAGAAAATTGAACAGAAAAAGAAAAAAGTCCTGTATTTTAGTTACCAATTTTATTTTTTGGATTTTGTAGTAACTGGCTAAATGATATTTCTTTGTACTCTTATATTTATTTTCTTTCTTCCATTCTTCTACAAGTCAAAATATCTATTGTGTATGTCATCCATTAAAAAAAATCTTTAGCTCATTTTTGAGAGCAGTTTTACAGGCAAAAAACTACAAACAGGAAAGAATTTTATCTCCGGATAACACCAGAATATAGTAGCAGTTACTTGGCAGAGTTTTTAATTTTAAAAGATCACCTACTTTATATAAATGGTGATATAAAAGGTAAACAGAATATAGTGAGTAGCCTACAAAATGAAAAATTGTATTTACTAAATGAAAGTATAAACCAGTTTCACAACTTTCTTTGTTGATCTCAGTTCTCTTCTCAAACCTGTAGATAATATTAAAGTGTAGAAGCCTGGAAAAGGATGAATTTTCCTCATAGGTAAATGGAAGAGCTTACTTGGCAATTCTGGTATACACACTTCAATGTTTCTCAAGTACAGAGGAAATTTAGAAAACACTGTATAAGAATATTTTCAACAGCTCTTTAGGGAAGTAAGTGCTATTTATTTGGAAAATTCTTGTACTAATTGGATTGATGAATAGCCATGGCCGAAAAGTAAACTCTTGTTCAGCTAAATGTAGGATTTATAGAAGACTTGATTCTCTTGGTGTAGTTTCAGTGAAGGGAAAGGAGCAGAGCTTGTTAGATACTTTTTAACAAGACAAGGTTTTTGTCATTAATAAGGTCACTGGGTTAAGTGGAAGTGGATGTTACATATCTATCTGAAAATTCAAAGGTCTGTTTTCAAGAAACCAGGCTGGAAAAAGATTTATTATTTTGTGCAGGTAAAAATGAAATATTTAAACTACCTTTCTAATAGTGGGGATTTATATTACCTTTTTTCTTTCTGTATTTTCTTAGAAAGTGATAATTATAAAAAGCCTTTTATGTATGGTGATCTGAGTTCATATGTTTCTGTAGATATTCATGAGCTCTGATAACCTTTAGCCATTTCCTGGCAAGTGAACATTTTCTCCACACTTTACAGTGTTTCCTTTGCCTTCACTACTCTTTTGTTTGTTTGTTTTGTGGCTTTTGTTTGTTTTGGTTTTGCTTTCTCTTTTTATTTTTTTAATTCTATGCTGAGATTCTCAAAATAACCACTACAGAACAACAGTTCAGGAATTAGCATAATGGCCTTCATATGATTCCTGTCTGTGTTGTGCATCTCAATAGGGAGCTGTGAACTCTCTCTGCATCATAGAAAAATCTGTCTGGCATCATCTTTTTCCATTATCAACTTTAACTTTTCCTTATCATATGCAGTGGCACACATTAAGGAGTCATTTCCATTGCTGTCAGTGCTTCTAGTTTTATATTCAAAGCCAGGTGCAACCCCCCCTGAGGTCAATGAAAAATGCCCTTTGAATTCAGTGGTCCTTACATGAGATTATTTATGCATTGAAATGCATTTTTGTAAAATAATATACCTAAATTTTATTTTAAAAATATTTTCAGCTATCTTTATTCTCCTTAGTGATGGCAGTAAGTGGTAAGTATTTTGAGGTTAAGCCAGCAGGAGAGATATGGATTCTGTACTTCTACATATCCAGATGTAAAAATCGTGTTGGAAGTAATCAGTGAGAGTCCATAGTTCAACCATGAATTTGCACATATGAAATAGAAACTTTTTTATTGTTTTTAAATATGTAAAAACATATTTAAAAGAAATATATTTTAAAGGAAAGAAAAATATAGAAAAATGTAGGAAAACACCCTTTGCTTCCAGGTTTTGATGTATAAGCTTAAGTAACCATCTAAATGCTAAATGATCCTACTGCAGTTTATAGAATTTCTAAATTCGGAGTGCTGTGAGCACTAGAGAATTCTAATCATGTTTCAAAGTAATTATTTGTTATTCAAAATCTATTATTAAGTGCAAATAATATTAATAGATTAGCAAGTTCAAAAAATAAAACAATTTTTTTCTTTGGCTTATTATTCCTTATATAACAGGTATATACATATAAACACAACATGTCATCACCTCAGCTCAGCTTTGATAAACTTCTGTACATTCCTGGAACTTCAGCTACAGCTGTAGCTAGATCAGATCTGAGTGGAAGCAGAAATGAAACTTCTGGGCTTTGTGAGGAGCTCCAGGTTTTATCACTCATAATTAGAAGCAGATGGGAAGCAGCAGTAGAGTTTTATAAAACAGAAAATGCTTCTGAGACTCAGCAGATTTGTGTCTGTGGAAAACACTGTTTCATGGGAACAATGATTATCTGAGACTCACTTTCAATCCAGCCTCCTCTCTGAATTAATTACTCCCCACATTCAGTCATCTGAGAGGCATTGGAAAGGCGGAGCTCCTTTTCTCACTAGTAGGATCATAGACTGCAGCTCTTTTTAGTGGTCATTGTTCATATTGTTAAATTTATTCAAAATCTCTTCTCATCTCTCAGTATGTTTTCATGATAAAAAAGAGTCTGTGATAATTATGATTTTTTTTTGTAGTGTTAGTTAACAAAATCACAAAAAAGCAAAAAGAGATTTAAAGAAGCAATCTAGAAGCAGCTTGCACTATCAAAATTGTTTATCTATTGGGTAGGAAATTTATCTATTTGTCGGAAATACTAAAATTTTGCTTTATTTTGATTATATGACAGCTTTGTGTCAATCCATATCCTCTGAAATTAGGTTTAACAATTTATAATATTATTCAAATAAGTAATTCAAACTAACCATACAGTTCACATTCACATAAATCAGTTTAAGATTTGGTAAGAAACTAATTCAAACTACAAGTTTTCCTTGTTTTCTTTTTATTATGGGGAAATGATCTTACCATTTGAGTCTTAGTTCCTTCATTTGTAAAGTGGAACAGATATGAGGATGGATTTCTGCTTTGTATTGCTCCTGAAAGATATTTTAATGCCCAACTCATAACCCTAAGCAAAAGTTGTTTTCACTCATGGAAAATTATAAAGGCCTTTGTATTGTGATGAAAAAGACAGTAAAGCAACTGCTCTAGTTAAAAGTTGCAAACAATCAGGAAAATATTTGCCTGCAAACATTTGAAACTCCAGCTTTGACCTGATGAGAAAAAGCAAATTTTCCTTTGTACTTCTTCTAAAGGATTGTTGTTTTTATTTTGCAGAAGCTGTGTCTCAAGCTAGAGGCCAGAAACCTTATTTATTTCTCTACCCTTTTTGTTCTGAAACCATAAATATGTTGAAAAGACCATAAAATCTTTTGCTAATACTTCTCAGCTGTTCACAGAACAAAATTAGCCTTTGACATTTTACTTAGGCTAAGAAATGAAAGGCATTTAATCTTTGTTGTTTAGTGTGCAGATGGTTGAAAAATTGCATTAATAACAAAAAAAAAAAAAGTATTTCACTGTTTGTACTGCTGCCAGTGTGTATATGACAAATAAAACTTAGAGAACTCAGATTTAGAGAAACAATACATGACTTGAAGTATTGGGTAATCCATGGCTGAATACACAGAGTGCTTTGGGAAGACCATGAAATTTAGAATACTCACTCAGGCCATAAATCCTATTGTCTTCCAAACGTCTACATTTAATATTTTAAATTAGAAAATACTCCCATAAAGCAAGAAGGCCACTTTTGAAAGATGCAGATGGTGGTGAAGAAATCCCCTCATCCCCTCTTCCTCCTCTTCATCATTGACCATTTCATTCCTTAAAGACAACACCAGATTTTTTTGTGGTTTTCTAATATACCCTTTTAAAAATGATAATAAATTTGTAGTAAGGCTGGAATTACTACAGTTATTCTGCCTCCTCCAATGATTGCTGTTTCTCTGGATGCACTTCAGTGCTAACATTGTTAGAATGAAGGCTGTCACACTTTTTTGCCTTTCTCTGGGGTGTATGCCTGGACTTTTTCATGCTTTTTACAACCACGGGCATTATGTATGAATTGCTAAAGTCAGACCTCCAGGCATGTGAGTCTCATAGAAGAATTACCTTTTGTAAACAGGAAGTTATTTTGCCATGCAGTGACAGGTGAATAACACACAACAGCACCACTCCTCTGGACCAGATAAGGAAAACACACATGGGTGTCCTGACATGGTGGAAGTTCACATAGCTTCATCCACTGCAGAGAAGCTGACCTAATACTGGACCTTGCATGGTTGTAATCCATAAATGATTAGTGGCCAATAGTGTAGAATGGGATGTCTGATTCAGAGGGAGGAATATGATGATGAGCAGAAGGAGGATGTGAGAGATAAATGTAGTAAACAGATTACGTTTTTAAAAGTGTAATTTTCTAAGTACAACTTTGGGACTTGTTCTAAATTTAATGATGTTCAAGCTGACTTCAATTTACAATAAACGAGAAAATGCAAAAACTAGGATCATTGAGGGAGAAAAAAAAAAAAAAAAACAGCAAAAAGATAGCAACCAATGAGTTTGATTCTGCTAAGGGACTCAAAGATGTATTTGTCTTGCTAGTGGTAGACAATACAGAAGATATCATCTCAGAGACAGGTACATTTTCCTGAGGGAAAGAAAAATGTTAAACACCTTGCTGTATTGCTGGAAAAGACAATAAAGAAGCTACTGCAGTGAAAATCTGCAAAGCATTAGGCCCAGGTGAATTTGATTGCTGAGCTCTGAAGAAAATATCAGGAAAAACAGTCAAAATTACTTTTGTTGCTTTTTTTTATGCTTTAACTCAGAAAAACAAAAGAATTTATGGAGGTCATCAACTTAACTGCTCAACATTACACTCAGAATAACATAAAAAAAGATATAAAAGGAAATAAATAATGAAAATTTAAATAGCAGCATATTAAAAAATTTCACCAGTAACCACATCCGGCTAACTTGCTTCTCTATGGAGTCCTAAAGTATAATATCCACTTAGGATGTCTGAGAAGCTGAGATCTGTCATTTTTCTCCTCCTACACTGTTTTTGCAGTGTAAAGCATGCCTGTCACTACTGGACTCAGTACACAACAAAAGTTATTGGAATGTCAGCAGTAGTCTGGTAGCTATTTAAAGTAATATAAAACTTCAAAATCTAAACACCCTAGGTATGTAACTATTTTCACACATCATTTAGCAAAATGCTGATCTATACATTCATGCAAACCTGTGGCAGAGATTGCATTGCAGCCTGAGTACTGAAAACAGCAGGAAATCTTGTTCTCTAGATACAGAATTTAGACCTAACTCTGGCAAAATATATAAAGCATTGACTGTAGATTATGAATTCCTTTTGTCTGAACTGATAATTAGGAGTAAAATTTAGGGTTCAAAGCCTGTAAAACTGCAATTAGAAGCAAATATTGCTAGCACTAAATACACAGTAAAAACTTTCAATATTCACATGTTTATTTGAGAAATAAGTAGATTTTTGATATAGAATATATATGAATTCTTATCACTACCATGCACAGAAACTGTAGCTTCTTAAAGTGCAATCTGCAGGGAAAGTATGAGCCCTTCAATGTAAAGTTTGGATTGTGCAAACAACAACAACTCCAGTAACGTTTGCTAGTTCTATCACTTGTACAGTGAACATTAACAAATAAGTGGCTTGCCTGTTTGTCGAGCTTCCATTTTTTCCATGGAAAGCTAGAAAATAGTTTTTAGAAGATGAAGTAAAGAACTAAAATATGGGTATGAAAGCTAAATGGGTGGCTCTATCACACCTGTAATTTTAATCAAAATATTGTGTTTTAGAGAATCTATAGAAATCTATAGACAAAGTGAAATCCATACTGTGCTTATGTATTGTTCAATTATTTTAATGGCCCTGAATCAATCAAAAATTACAGTGTAATTACTTTGTGCAAAAAAATTTATCCTTATTTCATGCAATATAACAAATATTGTCTGAACAGGATTCAGTATAATTTTAAATAGCTAAACAATCTTTTCCAACTGGCTAAGCTGCTTGTGTTACTAACTTTGCTAGGGATGCTTCTCAGAATGTTTTTACATGTAGTAAAAACATGACCTGAGGTTTTGGGGATGATTGTGTTCCATGTAAGACACCTGTTGTCAGTTCACATTCATCCAGCCACTCCCTCCCTTTCCATCAGCAGGGAAGGGGCAGAATAGGAAAAGCAAAATATGAAAGGTCAAGATGGGTCAAGATAAACACAGTTTAATGAGTAAAGAAAAGATGGGGGAAAAATCCCAAGAAATGGAGAGGCAGCCACTTTCCCATTAAGGAGATGGATGCCCAGCCAGACTCCAACAATGGCTACATTTGAAGGAAAAACCTCCCAATTTATTGCTGAGTATGGTATTATGTGGTACAGAGCATCGTTTTGGCCAGCTCAGGTCAGCTGTCCTGACTGTGTCTGGTCCCAGCTTCTTTTCCACTTCCAGCCTTCTTCTGGGTGGCAGAATAAGGGCCAGACAAAGATTTGGTGCTGTTTTAGTCACACAGTCAAACCGCAGCACCATATAGGCTGCTGATAGGGAAGTTCATTCCGTTCTCAGCCAGACACAACACAAACTGTGGTTAGTCTTTGGTAGGTCAGGTACATGTTTATTTTTGCAGGTATTCAGTGCAATTTCATGACCTAAAATATGTACTTTGACTGCTACAAACTTAAATGTCTCAATGCAGATCAAAATACTTCTGAAATAAAAAGCAAAATATGCTCACTCTTTATTGCTACTTTGGTCTTAGATTCTTTATCAGATGCATGACCATCCTGCATAAGTATTCATTGTGAAAATGTTCTATTCTTTGCATTTCAGCTCGTTCAGGGCCTTGATGCCCATGCAGTAAATGAATGAGCATGGTGTGATGAAATGCACCTTGATATTTAGCAGAATACTGGCCAGAAGCAATCTAACCTCTGTTGGAAGTTTCCTATAAGAATGTTCCTAAAGGCATATGATGTTTTCAAAGACTGCAAGAGGGGGATGCTAATGCCAAATTTTAAATTTGCAATCAAGTCTAGCATGCCAGGCTAGCTTCAGTTCCTGGAAGACTTTGGAAGAATAATCAAGAAAATTATTTGTTAGCAGTAGCAAGGCAAGAAAGAGATGAGTATCAGTAGGTCAGCAACAAATTGCAATAAACAAATTCTTCAACAATTGTTAGAGATTGTCCAGAAGCAGCAGATGTCATGTAATCCTAAACAAATCTTTAGGCACTCTCCAACATATCTTTGTGCACTGTTTAGCACGATATTCTCTTAAGCTAGCTAGGGAATCTTGGGCTAGATTAAGTCTCTAAATTAGTAAATTGCATGCAAAGTTGTCTGGATAAGTGTGTGAGTTGCCAGTAATTGCCTGTCAAACCGAAAGGACAAACCAACCACAAGGCATTCACCCTGGAATCAATTCTTTGCTATTTTCCTTTAATCAGCCTGGATGGCAGAGCACAGACCAAGTTTATTAAATCTGTGATAACGCAGAGCTGGGGAAGAGAAACCACATATTCAAGAGCAAGCTTTGCATTCAAAATCAGCTTTGACAAATTAGAGAAAAGGACCAAAAAATATGTTAAAACTCTGTGGAAGCAAGTGGAAGGTGCTAGGCGTAGGAAGAAATTATGGACAGCAAAAATATGGTGTAGAAAAAACTTGGTGAAATACTGTTTCTTTGGAAAAGAATCTGTGAGTATGCATGTATCACATTCTGTACAGGGGTTAGCAAAGCCATGAAGTTGTAAAAAAATCTAGGGAACATTTTATCTCATGTAAATGGAAATACATCTTGTAAGACATGGTGAAGTAATTATCCAATTCTGCTCAGAGCAGTACTCAAGACTGGAATTCTGCATTCAGTTTTAACCATTGCAAGTCAGAAACAAAGCAGAACTATAAAATCAAAAACTGAAGAGTTGGGTTATGTACCATGCAAAATAAATGACTGATGGAGGACCTGATGGCAAAGAACAGGTTTGTAAAGGGTGGCATAAAAAGGAAAGAACTAATCTGGGTTTTTATCAATTAATTGTAAGTTTAAACAGTAGAAAGATCTTTTTTAATGATGCAAATAGTGAAGCACTGAAATAGATGTAATGGGACTGGGGGATGAAAAGACATTAGATAAATATTTTAAGGACTGACATAGAATTTATCCTTCACTAAGACAGAAAAACATGCTGGATGTTTCTGGTTTTTATCACACTTAATTACATTGAGGCATCCCTGGTAAAATATTCTGCTTAACAGCTAGTGGCCACAGAATTAAATATTCCAATGCACTTAAGGCCAAAGAGAAAAACTGCTAGTAGCTGTAATAATTCAGAATATGATTATTTGATTTTAATATGAAATATTTTGCCTTTAGGTTAGAAATTATGACTTGGTTTTTTTTCCCTTCTTTACTCCCAGTTGTAGAAAATTCCTACTTGTTTCTATGTTGACCAACCACAGAGGATGAGGGTTTCAGCAGGAGTTCATTACTGGAGAAAGGGAAGAGACAAGACAGAGGATGGTGGTGCTGGAAAAAAGTGGAGCCATGGCACTGCTTTTCTATAATTATTACAAAATAGGAAAATAATCCAGCAACACAAATATGGTTTCAGTTTGCTTGGTTTGTAATTTACAGGGTCATGAACAGCCCAAGAAATGACAGAATTAAGTCTGGAACAATGTAAACCTTTGGTGAAAGTTGGCCTCTTCTTATGTCTCTGAGTTTTAGATGTCGTAGTATAGAGGTAGATGAGGAAGTCTGAGGGAATTGTTTGTATTTACCTCTTTCCTGAAGGGGCTTGATGTTTTGGCACGTAATGTTATTGCAATGAATAATATGTGGTGCTTTTGTTGTTCTGGTTGCTTTTTGAAGACCTTGTAGTTTTGGACCCAACTGAACTGAATATTTCTCTTCCATATTTCTCTCCTGAGAAAGTTTTTCTGCATATGTAACAACATTCCTTCTCTATTACGCTTGATAAGAAGAGATTTTTTAACTTTCCTCTTGGTGGAAAAAAAAGTAAGTCTTCTTTATTTTCTTCTGTTTGACATTTTGTTCTTCGTATTAAATCTACAATTCTTTCTACAGGAGACATAAAGCTAAAGGGAAAAGGGAAAGTCTGCAAGAAATTAAATTTGCACTTGGGAGGCATTTCCTAAAAATAAATATATGTATCTGGGGTGCAGAAGATTCTGATCTCTTTCTTGCCTGCTTACTGCTTTTTGTTATGATAAGAACTGCAAAAATAGTAGTTCAAATAGTGCTATTGCTAAAAACAAAAGGTAGTCTAAATGGAAGAACAACCAAGACCCTTACAATAAACAAATATTTAGAGCATGGTGATAACAAGGTCAAGCTTCAATCCCTATATGGACCATTCATTAAAGAGTTAGACTCAATGATCTTTGTGAGTCCCTTCCAACTCAGAATATTCAGTGATTTTGTGATTTTAGACAATAAATAACTTCTATGAGAACTTCCCCTCCTTATTTTCCTAGCTGAATAAAATAAGGAGGTCACAAATTCTCATCACATTCTGCAGAGCATATTTTCACCTATTTAACAAAATAGAGTTTTAGAATTAAATCCACACAAAAGATAGCAACAACTTTCACAGATATTATAGTCTAAAGAAGCAGCATTAAACACAATTTAAACAATTCTCCTGTTTCAGTAAAATACTGTATGCCTTGTATGATTCCTATCTGATCTTTCCTAGATTTGGATGTCACCTACCTGAATTATATGTATAAGCCTAGCTTCCTCTACCATGGTTTTTATTCAATTTCCCTGAATCAATTTAAAATTTCCCTATTGTGTTTCCTTCTGCTCAGCTGTGAGAGGAAGAATTCCTAGCTGCACACATTCAACTGAATGCCTTTCACACAAGTCTCAAGCACCACTTCTGCTTGCACAGAAATATTAACTTCCAAATTTTCTGTCTGCTGCAGGGAGGCATTTATAAGCATAAACTGCTGAGGTCCTTTCATGAAACATGCTGTAGAACCATGGAGAGGTTTCAATGCTTAATGAAGTGTGAGTACTTCATCAGTGCACTAAAAAAGATTTCTCCTTTCAAAGTTATGAGCTCAGTGCTCAAAGCCCAGGTGTATAGAATCAACTGAAAATTGAGAGGTATTTTTAGGGATCAAACTTCAAAACTTAAAAAAAAAAAAGAAAAAGCAGAAGTAGAATGAGCAAAAATTAACCCTAAGAAGAACCAATATAGGAGAATTTTTTTTTCCCCAAAAACAAAGTGGTAGGTTTACCTGTAAAATATAGCTTTAGAACAAGATGAAAAGCTTTGGTTTGGTTCCACACTGGAGTCACAGTATATCTGTAGCTGCCTGTAGAGACCAAGATCCATTTTTTCTCTTGATATTTGTTTGCTAGTAGCCTTGTGAACTGTAATTTACATTTTTTTCATATCATCAGAGCTATGTGATTGTTTTCTGTGAGGAGTAATGCTCATGTCCTAAGGGATGAAAATGCTTTCTAAGAATCTGATTTTTCAAGGTGCTGTGTAACTCCTGCATGTTTTTTTTTTGTTGTTTTTTTTTAATTTTTTTTTTAATTTGAGGGCTGTATGGGGGAGAGGTTTTCCATACATATGAAAAATGAGTGGGATAGAGTTCCAGAGTATACTGAAGCATGTTTTGGATCTCTGTGCCACAATACATGATATTGCATATTATATGTAAGTTTATATTCACATCATCTCTTCTAGAGAGGGTGCTGTTCAGCAAGGTAATGTGTCCTGTTTTACCCCACAGTTCACCTATTTCTGTTCTTCAGTTCCTTTACAAATATTTTGCCTTCCATTCAAATCACCCTATACTATGCCTGTAGTGTTTTGTCCACAAACCAATATATCAAAGTGATAGGATTTGCAGATACTGCACTGGAAATCAAATTTGGGCATGTAAGTTTACAAATTTCCTAGTGAAAAACTGTGTACTCGCCTAGGCTGCTGTTCTTACATCAGCCTTGATTCACATGAACACCTGCTGGGATGGGTATCGGTGACCCGAGTCCGGCTAGCACGA
>JAHXMQ010012337.1:33837208-33847475 GCA_020466415.1 Ammodramus savannarum pratensis
TACAAATCATAATACATAAAATTCGCGAACGCACCACAACAAACACCATCTCTCAAAGTCAGTGGGAGATGCTGCTGGAGACTGAGGGCAATGATACACACTTATTACTCTGCTTTCCATGGCAGAGAAGCCTGCCAGAAAATCTATTGCCAAGGAATTCTTTTGTTTGAGGTGTTGCTAGTGAGACTCTCTATGACTTAACACTGTTCAGCCAAATGCTTTCTGAGCAATTGTGTATGGGGTGCTGTTTCACGCTGATGAATGAGTGTAATTTTATTTTTTTTTATCCCTGGATATCAGCTCAACTAGTCTTAATCTAGCCAGCCCTGGCTGGTTGACTGACTTCCAGCTTCCTCTTATAGCTGTCAATAATGCCCCAAGCATTGCACAATGGGCAAAGACTGCAAATGGCAGAGAGAATCACAATCATGTTCATAATTTGCCCTGAATATATTTGAACTGTTCTTTGAAGGTGGAAAAATGCAGTTATCTTTTGTTTTTCCTACCTAAACTTGGAATTACAGGTCATTTTTCAAATAAAATACATAAAAATAACCCCAAACCAACCATAGTGTAGTTTACTTCACATGACCATGAGAATTGCTCAGAGAGATATACAGAAACAGATCTGAAATATCAGTACTGTTTCATTTAATTGGCCCCAATAAATATATTTGTTAAAGAAAAATGTATACACAAACAAAAAATAATCACTGCTCATAAGCAGGAAAAAGAAAAAAAAAGTGTCTTCAATGCTTGATAATTATTCAGAAAATATTTGTGTAAGGACTGATTCCTGAAAAACCTCCCAAGGACAGTGAGATTTGTGAGATTGTGCTAAGTTACACTAACTCTTACACATTTAGTTTTCCCAAAAGAAATTGCTATATTTTTCCTTATTTCCCCCCATATTCATTTTTAATTCTTCTCCCATTGTTGTTGTTATTGTCATTCTTCTTCTTTAACGTGCATGTCATCCTTCTATTTGCTAACAAAACCACCAAATTCCAGAAGTGTATAATCAATTTACATAGGCAAGTGAGATCAGTTTTACATGTAAATGATGCCATATGAGCATCACTGCTGCACAATGACTAAACTCTCTGTGCCACCTCAGTCTTTTCTGCCCAGTCCTGTAATCCCATTGCAATGTTCCTCTTGACCTGAAATTTCCAGTCGGGCATTTATCTCAATTCAGAGAAGCAAGGGAGATGTTGGTGCTACAGAATGAACTTCTGTTGTGCTTTGTGCTGCTGTTTTCTTCCAGCACATGTGAAACGCTATTCTTCAGTCCTGGAGAAACTGGGACTTACAAGATGTGTGTTGCTACACAAATCAAATCTGTACTCCACTCTTCACTGGATTTGGCATACATTATTTATTGTTTGTTACTATAGCTATTCTCTACAAAAGTTTGACAAATAAGAAAAAAATAGTCGATGCTTGTATGAGATTTTTTTTTTTCCCTAAATGCCTTTGTCCTCTTCTTAAACTCCAAAGTGTATGTAGTTGAATGGTGCAACTCTATGAGAAGAATTCCAATTCTAAAAGATTTTAGGTGGGTTTCAACTAGAGATTTGAACTTGTGTTGTAAGGGACTTAAACCAGTCTGCATATATTTGGAGTAGCTCTCTTGTCTCAGTGGAGATTTACATAACCATATCTTCCATCAGAATCTGCACTTTCCTTTTGTGTACTCACTCAAATCAATTTAGATGAAAAATTTATTTGACCTATTTTTACTTTCTCTAATCACATTTAAATATGTATCTGTATGTGTGTGTATGTAGGCATCCACAAATCAAACATACAAAGATGATTTTCATGTGATAATATCACCATCTTCTGTGTTGCTTTTGTTTCATCTTCTAAAATACCAGTTTGCACAAACAGCCTTGACCTAATTTATAATGTGCAGCTTGGTGAAGTAACTGCACACTAGAGATGGCACTAAGCTCATTTTAACTACAACATAAACCCAGATCTTGAAAGCTTTGTGGTAACTTCCATTGCAATAAAAGCTATTGATTGGAAATGCTTCCCTGGCAGAGAGAGGGGCCTGGTGTCCTCATTGTGTTCCAGTGACTCACCCTGAGGTCTCAATGGGAGTTGCAGATGATGAGTAGCAGCACAGCAGGTAAACTATGAAATTCATGGAGCAATTCAGGTCTTAGCCCAGCTGTGTAAATTAATGAAAACATTCCTCTCCACCTGAATGGATTCTAAAGAGGATCCCATTGCATGTCATAAGAATGATTCTTGCCCAGTTTTTCTGTTCCACTTATTTTTTTCACTAGCTCTTTACATGTTTTGAGTATTTCAATTTAACACTTCTCATCAGGCTACTTGTGACTGAGGACAGGAAAAGTACATAATGAAGGACATTATATAAATGACATGTATGTTTTATGTAATTTAATTGTAGTATTTGTTAGGATACATCTTTTACGTGTCTTTTAAATCCATACCGATGCCAGTTGATGCAGGATGTAAGAGAGCAAGAACATCAGTGTTGTTTAAGGATTGTGCCAATGCCCTAACCAGAAGATGGTGTATTTTAAGAATTTGGCCCACTACAGAAAACTGTGGAAACTCACTAGAAATGCAGACTGAATAAAAATTTTCGGTTGTCAATACAGAATATTGAAGCATGTTCAAAGTGATAAAAGAAAAACAACTGAGATCTTTCTATTCTAAAGTACTTTGGAGACAAATGGGGTGTTGGGGAGGGTGAATTGGTTTGTTTTCATGACAGTAAAATGAGGTGAACTGCTCTCCATGTATTGTAAGCATGTTTTGGGAAATGTGGTTTGATTTTTTTCTTTATTCTTAGAAGCAAATTATTTACGAGGATTAGATGTTCTTCACAATAGACTTTTAACATGCATTTCATAAAGCAAGAAGGCTCTTGCTGTAAGCTGCAGAAAGCAGAATAAGAAAATGATCAAGCACTTTTTAACCTGCTATGTAAAGAGGTTTTACAATGGAAAATAATTTAAATTGTTTTGTTAATGGCTTTTATGCAGTTTTTATAGTTTTGTTTTGGAACAAGCTATAATCACAAATTCCTTAAACTATTTCCTTTAAACAAAGGAGCATACAAAAAAAAAAAAATCAAAATCCTACTAATTGATAAACCTTTCTCAAATTCCACACCTTCATATGCATTAGTTTTTGTTTTGTTGAATTTTATAGAGACTTATCCTGCAGTTCAGTGTGATCTATTTCTGTCCCTTGGCTTGATGTGGCATTCTGCAGTTTTGTGTTAGTGAAGTTAAATCTTTTTCCTGTGTTTAATGTGCAGATTGTTTCTGTTTTGGTATTACTAGTTGGACCATAATTCATCATTTGTTCACTCTGTTGGCTGCATTCATTACACCTGTACACCCTTTACATTGCATCAGGCATTATTATTACATCAATGTTCATATTCTGATGTGGTCTATGTATTGAGAATATAATCATAAAAAAACTACCTCCTTCAAATATGAGTTTCTCTCTTAGGATATGGATAGATTCTTTGTTTATAAAATATGATTTTAAAAAATATGCAAGAAATGCTTGTGCTTTGTTTGAGAGGTTTGTTAACTTGATTAAGTACATGATGGTATGGGATACTTGCTTTCATCATTATAATTCTGTGAATTGCCTAATGGCATAAATATTCTGCCAGAAAGAAACTTTAATTATGGTTTAGATGTAGGAGTTTTTCTACTTTGGGAACCTCAGAATTATTCCTCCTCTTCATGAATTAAAACTAGGAATCAGATGATTTTTGTCTTCAATTCAATAATGGGCTAACAATCAAACAAGATTTCTGTTATTTGCCAGCATTTACCTTACAGAGCAGGATTTTTCTTGTTGGAAAGTTTGCTTAATCTCCTTATTAATAACACTTTGCTTTTAATATATAAGAAATACCATTTTGTATCATGCTTAATAAGCAACCTCAATGCTATCTTAGAAGTATATTCAGAACACATTTTATTAGATATATTTATTCATATTACCGAATCAGTAATATTTATGTCTCCCCAGTAGCTCCTTCTATAGCTCTACATTTAGATGTTCTCATTAATTTCCTTCTAAGATCCTGCTTGACTCAGTCCCATGAAAGGTCATTACAGTGTTCCCTGCTGTCCCCTTCATTTGTGCTGCAAGGCAATACAGAGACAACTTTTTTATGAGGAAGAGTTTTGGTGGGAAGATATTAAAATTGGTTCTGATAAAGTTCTATACCAGAAATAATTCTTCACTAGAGCATCCTTTATTTATTTTTCTTGATGCCATCTTTGTTGTCCCAACCAATTTTCCAGCTGTGAAGGAGCTAAAAGTGGAAAAGATGTTTTCCCACATTTTCATTGGCAGTGTGCTACCATGCTGATGTATTATGATGCATGAGTTACATTACAACATGACTAAACAAAAAATAACTTCATGTGGCCTATACTGAAGGGAATGTAGGCTTAGGAAAAAAATACGAAGTGACTGAAGATGAGCATCAGGACACAGATCTAATAAATTTCTTTCAGAAAGGAACAAAGGTAATAAGGAAGACTTCAAGAGCTGGCAAAAATGACATTATAGAAGGTGTCTGCTATAATCCACTTGACCAGGAGGAACAAGCAGATGAGGCCTATGGACATGTAGGAGTAGTGTCACACTCACAAGCCCTGCTCCTCATGGGGAACATCAGCCATCATGGTGTCTGCTGGGGGACAAGATGGCAGGATACAACCAGACAGGGAGGCTCCTGGAGTGTATAGATGGCAGCTTCCACCTCCAAATGAGATCAGAGCCAATAAGGAGAGGCAGTCTCCTGACCACATACACCAAAAATGAGGGGCTCATTCTGAATGTGAAGATCAGGGAACTTCATCTGCAGTGACCATGGTGGAGTTCAGGACTCTGAAGACACAGAGAAGAGTGAGAAAAACACAACAGTTGCCTTCAGAAGGGCTGACCTTTACCTCCTCAAAGATCTGCTCAGAAGAGTTCTGTGGGATAAAGGGCCTGGAGGTAAAAGGGTCCAAGAAAGCAGATTGATATTTATGGATCGAGTCCACCCAAAAAAAGAAAAAAAAAAAAAAAAAAACAAAAAAAAAACAACCAACAAACATAACTGAAACCGACCACAAAAAAAAAAAAAAAACCACCCAAAAAACCAAAAAAAAACCAAACCAAAACAAACCCACAAAAAAACCCTAAAACACCCACAAAGGTTGGAAGCAAAGACGGGTCGAACTGGGAGGAATACAGAAGCACTATCTGAGCATTCAAGAGTGAAGTGAGAAAAGCCAAAGCCCAAATGGAATTTCAGCTCTCCAGGGAGGTCAAAGGCAGCAAGAAGGGCTACTATAAGTACATTAGTGACAAAAAGACCTGGAAGACCAGGAAAAATGTGGACTCATTGGCCACAAGACAGGGGACGTCGAGACACGGGACACGAAAAAGCGTGAGGTCTCTAATACCTCTTTTGCCTCAGTCTTTTTCTAACAAAATCATCATTCAGGAATCCCAGGTCCCTGAGTAAAACAGGAAAGAGTAGACCAAGGAGGATGTACTCTTGGTGGAAGAGGATCCTGTCAGAGAATACTTGTGCAAACTGCCCATATCTAAGTCCATGGCACCTGATGGGTTACAACCATATTTGCTGATGTCCCCTGTCATCATGACGCCACTGTAGATAGTCTTCAATTAATCATGGCAACTGGGAGAAGTTCCCAAAGATAGAAGAGTGCAAATATCCATTCCATCTTCAAGAAGGGCAAGAAGAAGGACCAGGGAGCTACAGGCTGATAAGAGTCCCTACATTCTCTGGGAACAAGATGGAGCAGCTAATCCTGGAACCCATTTCCAGGTGCACTAAGGATGAGAAATCACCAGGAGTAGTCAGTATGGCTTCACCAAGGGTAAGTCATGCTTGACCAACTTTATAAACCTCTGTGATGGGTTGACTGATGTGGTAGGTGAGAGCAGAGCGCTGAGTGTTGTCTACCTGGACTTCAGTACACTGTCTCCCATAAGATTCCCTTAGAGGTAGTGGAGTTTCCAACATGGGATATATTCCAGAGCCATCTGACCACGACCCTGGGCCAACAACATACTCAGGGAGATGGGACCACATGACCTCCAGAGGCCTTTTCTACCTTAATCATTGTGTGATTCTGTGCTACTCATTAACTCTTAGCAAGAGAAGAACAAGCTGTCTTGGGTTAATTTCTACAAACTCTAAATATGGGACTGTTTTGAAATATGTAGTACTATCTACTACCATTTGAATTTTTATTTGTGCAGTTCAGAGATGGGAACAGTCATAGATGATAAATCAGAGTAGCTCACCCTGATACCATGGGTGAGCTACTCTTTGCACAAACACATCAGGTACAGTTTCTCCTTCTCAGAGACACCTTTTTCACCTATACTAAACTAATGCCTGAATGTTTGTTACATCACTTAGGAGTGTTATAAAAGTTACAATATATAACCTCATGAAATTCATATCAAAGTGATGAAAATCAAGAATAATTCTGAAGCATGTCACTGGTTGCAATGCATATAAGTACTCTGGACACATGGAAAATCAATCCAGGCATCCACATGACTATAAAAAAAAAACAAACAAAATAAGATTCTTTTGCAGTTTCTGTAAAATCTATGAAGGAAAGAAGAAATATATCAGCTCTTACTTTAGCTAAGGATGACCAGATTATAAGTGAAGAAATGTTGATTTTTTTTTTAATTGTAAAAATTCTTGTAATTAGATTGTCATTATCTATAACAACTAATTAATCAGAATAACATTCAGCATTATGATTGAAATGACTGTAGACTAGTAAAGGAGAAAATTAAGTTCATTTAATAAAAAATAAAGATATCTATTTTGTTCACTTGCAGTCACAGATAGCTATGATTAAATTTTAATTTGATGTCAAATTAAGGACTCTGTTACAGTATGCTGACTTTCAGAGTACAGCTTTACTCACTTCAGAGGAAACTGCCATTTACATGAGGAGAAGGTTTGTTCTATATCATTCTAATGTCTTCCAAAGGCAGCTTCAGCTCAGTTCACATTCACAAAATGAATCTCAGCAGTAGCCAAGAAAATTTCATGGTGGCGAGCTAAAGAACTATGCAGCAAAATGATTTTGAATATTGGTATTCTATTTTTAATTGTGTACGGTGTGTCTTCAACATTTTTAGCTACTAACTCTCAAGAACACTTCATACCAAATCGTCTTCAGCCGCCTGTGTCAAAGTCATGACATCAGGATAGCACATAAACATTCCTCTCTTTTTTTTTTTAATAAAGACAGTGTGTGAATACAAAAATATGGCTGGCTTTGCATGCTGTCATGCTAATTTTGGTGTTGTACCAGTCTGTAGCTGCCAGTACACCGTACAATAAACAACCAGTAGGAAAGTTTTAGGAAGTATTGAGTAAAAATAATATCCCTCTCAGGGACAAAACCCATGACCTCTCCTCCTTTGAGTGTCCTGCTGATGTTATCCACTGGATCATCGCCTCCGTAAAGCTGCCATCCAGTTGGAAAATTGCTTTTGCCATTCAATCACTGCACTGCATTTTTACTCTCTGTCAACTCAGCTAATCCTATTCTGTTAATGGGTCTAAGAGACCAGTTTTGCTGAAAGGATGATTGGAGAGGGATTTGATTTCTTCTGATAGTAACTGAACCTGAATTTGCAGCCTCTTGGATAGCCACAATTGACTGTCCAAGAGAACAAATTGACAAAGCAGAGTGCAACAAGGAAATATTGGGCGTGTTTCTACTCTCACATACATCAAAACAAGCATGAGTAATCCCAAAAATTCTTTATTCCTCATTTCACAACTGTTTATTAAACAATGCATTGAAATTTCATTATGAATTTCTCAAATTAATTTCAAAATGGATATTCTTGAAATAGAAATATCTGTGTCACCCCACATCACTTTCATAGAACATAATCTGTACTTGACATTGCTCTCTGCCAACCAGAAAAGTTAATTCTGTATGAAAGGTTTTGATAGGAATAGCCTGAAAATATATTTGCATGCCATGTAGCCAGCAGGGCAAAACTGAGGAAAATCCAAAGGAAAAAAAATAAACCCCAGAAGAAAAGAGAAGTTGTAAAATGAACCATATACAGTCAGTTTGTAGTTCTAGTCAGTCCATCCATTCTCTGTGGTAGGAAATAAGACCTCTCGTGATTACAGGGAAGAGGTGCTAAGGCACGAAGCAGGGAAAAGTCTGTAAATCCCAGAGATTTTCAGTGGAAATTGTATTTTTCAAATCCAGAGTCATAGTTCCAGAGGATAAACAAGAAAAGAGCAGCAGTTCTTAAAGAATATCTGATTATTGAGTAAAATACATAGATTTACATTGTGTTTCATTTCCTACTTATGTAAGGAAATTGAAATACTGAGGAGGGAATGTAGTTATTTTATTCACCCTCACATATGCAAATTATTTATTTCTCTTTTCACTACCTCTATTAATATTCCTAAATTCAATTATTTAAAAAAAAATTGCTTACTCATTGTGGTTACTACAGCCATGACAGAAATTCAGGAATGCTTGATCCAGTGGCTGATGAAAATTTCTTTAAAGTATTGATGTATTTTGGACAGGTCATAAGTATAGTAAATATGAGAGTAGCAAGACAAAAAAAAAATCAAATTTAATGAGGTGGGAAAATATGGCCATACTAAAATTTCTTGGAATTTTAACACAATTAAAAAGCAGTAGTTTTTATACATACATGATCTCTCCACTGAGACTGTAGAAGTCTTTATGGTCAAAGCTACTAACAGGAAAGAACAAGTAGCCTTCCAAAATTGTCGTTTTCAGGAAGCAGTTGAGAAAAAAGGAGATGAGAATATTAAAGATTTGCTTATTTGTCAACTCCTGTGGCTCCAGGCACAGAAAAGCCCACTCAGATATGCAGTATCTAAAAATATGTAACAATAAAATCATCGTGAATTAATAGTGTAAAATAAAGAATGTTGAATGTCTTTATGTTTGATACACTTGTGATAATAAGCACTAAAAGTGATAAATCTGCACAGGAGTGAAATAGTACAAAAAAGGTGTTGCCTCAGGAAATGTGATTTAATAACGTCTTGATTTTGATTCTGTTTCTCAGATATCTAGAGAAGTTATGTATAAAAAATATAACAGGTGGTAGAAGTAAATTTTGGCTGGAGATATTGTCCTGTTGTGAACCATAGGGAAATAGATTTTTGTCTGAATAGTTGTGTTTTTTTCACCTATTACATTTGAATTCTTCATGGGAAATAGTTCTCAGTGAAATCTTTTTGTAAATGATGCAGAGATTGGTTCTGAGAAAACAATTTGAACACTTTTTCTGTTTAATGGGATGTCAAAGTATTTGCTGCTGTTTATCCTTGGTTTCTGCTCTCATTTAACTACAGAAAATTCATAGATTCATAGGAGTTCTGTCCAGAATGTACCACTGTGAGAATATTAACCTGACCTCCCAAAGGGCAGAAGGCAGAATCTCTTCCAGTGATTCCTACAAGGCAGCCCAAAAGCAATGATTGATAAAAAGTCTCTGTTAGAGAAAAGCTCTGTCTAAAGACTTCAGGGAAGAATTTCCTAGAATTGCCAATTCTTATTTTATCTTTATTGAATATTTTTGTCTTCTTTTCAGTTTGAACTTTTCTGACTCTGGATGACAGTCTTTGTCTGGTTGAAACGACTTCTATCCTAAGCTATCAGGAACTTTTGATAGTTATAGACTGGGTTCAGACACCTCCTTATCTTATCTTGGATTTATTCAATAGATGGAGCATCTTAGGGCTTTCTTTCTAAGACATGGTTGCTGAATTTTCTTAGGGTTTATAATGACATTAATGACTGTGGGGAAAGTTTTTTTTTCTGAAACATCTCTCATTTTTTACTTCATTTTAAATATATCAACACTGTAATTAACACGGTAATGGTTATTAGGATTTACAGAAGCATACTGAATTTGTGCTCCTGGCTTTGTCTTGTAAAAAGCTGGTTAAAAAAAAAAATATATCTAATTGTGCCCTAATGATCCTCATTTGGCAGAAAGCCCTGTCCTTATTTTCAGTCCAGGCAGTCCATTAGTGCTCCTGATGGGATCTTGCCTTTGTCCCAAGTCCTGAACAGGGCAATCCAGAAAAGAAGGGATCCTCAAAGAGTTGTAGGTAGAGAATGGAACTAAAATGGACCCAAACTCAAGTTATCCTGAAATTTCTCCTTTCCAGAAAAAAAAA